>JBBKCR010000001.1:28808773-28819749 GCA_037577295.1 Ladigesia roloffi
TCACATAAACAGCATGAACTGTCAAAAAAAGTTAGAAATCTTTTCGAAATCTTTGGGGGTGCTTTTATTCATTTTGGGGGTGCTGAAGCACCCCCAAAATAAGGCTAAAATCGCCCCTGCCTGTAAGCCTACAGAAAAGCTACAATTGGAGACACATTTGTTTGTAAAATGAACATAAGATACAGAATCAGATTACCAAAAAGCTGTTAGCCCAAATAATCCCCACACTTCTGTTTTGGAGGTGGTAAAATTACGGTGATCATTTAGGAGTTACCAAACAGGGATCAGTTCAACACTTCAAGCAACAAAAAAAAAAAAAAATGAGAGTGCTATCAAAATTAGATCACATTTTTGACAACACAACCATTTGCAAAAGAGTTGAACTTGGTATTTAAGGTCCCAATAATTCTCCTATTATAAGTCTAAAACATCAAGTGCTTATGTACTGAATCTCATTTTGACCCATACATAACAATGTTTTTTCCACTACTCACTCCAGAACTGCTTGTTGATGCACAGTACTAACAGTTCTAGGCAACAGTGGTGCTGAAGCTACACCAGATCTGATAGAACAAGAGTAATCCTTGTAGCTCTCCAGGTCTCAGGACACAAACATTTGTGATATCTGTCGGATCTTTCCTCTCAGTAATTAGTCTCCAAACATTTGCTAGATTTGAATTGTAAAATCAAAATACAAATCACACATTTCTGGTAACTTCTTTTTTATCTCTCTTCTCTTTTCACCTTTCACCATTTCACTCACCCCTGTCTCCTTCCAAACCTAATTAAATGCCTGATTGGTTGTAAAAATGCCTGGTCTGTCTTACTGAGATCCAGATTGTTTTAAACATGAATGGGCCCTGAAATGTTTTAGTGGAAACAAATTGCTAAGGATCATGGTCTTATTATCAATTCACAAACTGCTACAATTAATATTACTCAGGAAAACACACAAATGATAATAATAATACGTAGTAATTTAATGGTCCTACAATCTGACTGTATTATGACTGATGCTGGGGCATGATGGGAAATGTAGTGTATTTGAGTCATATACTTTAGCCCAGCAATCAAGTTTAAACCAGACAACTTTATGGCTTCTTGGGTTCCCTCATCTCCGCCTGATTATAGTGGGTCAAATCAATGTTATACTGGGCATGTAGTGGAGGTCTTGTGCCACCCCTGTGTGTTCATGCGAAGATCCACTGAAGAGTTGTAAAGATCTCCACATGTAAAGCTCTTTTAAATAACTTTAAACTGATTAAGGACAAAATATTACCATAAGTGTTTTAAGCCATTAAAAGACTCTTCACACTCAAATATCGTTTTTTCAAATTTGGTTTAAGAAGCCCAAAGCATTTCCAAAGGCACTACCTCAAGTGCCAACTGTAGTAAGTTTGTTTCCGGCTCAAGAGTTTGCTTTGTGTTCACGAAAGCAGCTAAACGAAAATAAATCACTTTCTTACTTGTGAAGCATGCATTAAAGTTTCAGAGTAGTAGAAATTGTTAAAAAATGCATTCATAACTATTTACGGTCATTAAAGTCATTAAAGGTGCTCGGTTTTGCTCCATTGACTAAACGATCAAAGGCTGTTAACTGAGCCATTCATCAGAGCCTTTTAGCGATGCTAGCATAGTGCATTATAATAGCAACACTGGTACATTTCAAGTGCAAGTTGAAAAAGACTTAATAGGTTTCCACATTCCAGTGCTTAAAAAAAGAATTACCTTAATATCAAGTAAAACTAATTCCTTATTGGGTTTTATTAGGCCTCACCTCAATTCAAGTCAATCACATGGCTTATATATCCATTCAGCTGAAGTATCAGAATATGCACAGTAGTTGCTGGATAGATTAAAGTTACATTTAATTTAAAGTTAAATTAAGTTAAAATTTTATTTAATTGAATGCTGAATGTAAACTGCAGTTAAAGAGTTAATAAGGACAGTGAGCCACGAGCCCCATCTTCAATTATAGCTGATGTCATAGCGCCCCCTTAGTCCACTTACCTTCAGTGTGAGCCCCCGTACCCCCACTCCACATTAGTGATGTCTCACTGCTTCACTCTGAACCTAGATGGTCCCCCTACGCACACACATTCACTAAGTACTCCCTTCTCTCACACAGAGACAGACAGTAAGCATCCATCAGCACTCTTACTGCTGATGCGAACTGACAGGACAACACTTACAGGGGCACGAATATTCAGGCCAGTGAGCCATTAAGACCTTCTGGTGACAAAGGGATGCTCCTTACAAGGCCCGCCAGATGCATTGGCCGCTGCATACAGTACAGCAGGGATTGCTGCTCTTCCTACAGTACATCAAATTGAAGAGCAGCAAGAGGCAACCTCCTACAAAAACTGCCTACACAAAAGAATTTGTACATTCTCAAAACCAGAGGTGCTAAATAATGGTCTTTGGAGAGGTGTCATTGGAGAATCACTTTTAGTACTTGTAACCATTCAGTGCCTTTATATTTCTAGATATATATTAATGAAAGCCATTTAAAGTTTAAAGAACCTCTACAGACTTTAAACGTTCTACACTAGCTATTAGGATTTCCTCAAACCAGATAGGAACCTTTGTTTTAAGAATAAATTACACAAAATAAACATAAATATCATGCCCTTGATTGTGTATTCCAGGATTGCTTAACTATGTGCAATAATTGTGTCTTAGGACTGTGTGCTGTTTGCAGTCTTCATAAAGTGACAGATTTATAAGCATATCACCAATTGGAGATTTTCATCGAATGCAAAATTATTTCTTTCTGTGCCAGGGCTTTATTCCGTTTCACCTCTTGGTCGGTGACATTGAATGAAGCCACGGTCACTTTGAACATGTGCCAGGAGACGAGACTCAGAAGACAGGTACTCTAATGTGTAATTCCCCTGGCAGCTTTTGGGGTTGTCATGTCAGCCCCTATTATCCTCACTTGACTGATAATGGCATGGAGAGCCACCTTTGCCTGATCTCTTAATTCCCCCCACCACCCAACTCCCCTTCTTTCTTTGTCATTTCTCTCATCGGTGACACTGACAAAGACCCTCTCTTTGTTCAGCTGGGTGTGTTCAATATCACAGTGGTCTTCTCTGACTGATTTTCTCTAGTCTGGTAACTTCACATTTACTTAAAGTGCTCGCTTATGCCACATTGACTAAATAATTACAGGCGACCAACAATTAATCAACCCATTTATCACAGACTCCAAGCAATGTTTCAATAACCCATGAACAAAAACAATCAAAATGGCCCTCGAATACGTTGGCAGCTGAGACTCCCTACTCGGCAGGAACTTTTCTAAAAAAATCATGCTGTTTTAGTGGCCAATAATAATAATCTTTTATTTGACTTTTATTTCCCTGTTTATTTTTATTTGACACATTATTTTTGTTGGACCTTTTGCAGTCTCTGTATTCCGGCTGAATGCAAGATCAGCAGTGAAACCGACAAACTGGTTAATAGTAATGCGCACCGGAGCTAAATGTCTTTTCATAACCTGCCTCCGTACTGTGGCAATGGTCAAAACGCCTCGGTGGTGATTTGCTATTTAATTAGAAATAGTGTAGCTAACATGATTTTTTAATGAGAGAACCACTTTCACCAGGCTTGGAAAGTCATTTAGTGTCCATGGATCACTCTGGGGAGTGCTAACATTTGTGGGTCATTTTATTGCAAGTTGTTTGTTTACTGACGCTAGTTGCATCAAAATTAAAACAGCATTAGAAGCTCTTGTTTCTTAACTAGAATCTGTAATGTATTTCAATCTAATAATTCAGTGCTTTCACTACTGTGTAAGACTAAATGTCAGGCTGGCCAGATTTTGTCTTTTTTGATGGTAGGCCCACTGGGTTTTAGGGTTTAACTGATCCCTACAGCAGCAGGGGGTGTGTAGGGATTTCATTAATTAATAATGTTTGTGCAAGAAAGAAAAACTGATATGTGTCTGCATGTGTGTGTGTGTGTGTGAGAGAGAGAGAGTGTGTGTGTGTGAGAGAGAAAGAGAGTGTACAAAATTCCAGCAGTGATACGGTTAAATTAAAATGACACAAAGGTGGTGACCTATTGCCTTATTACATGCCTAAACTGTGTCAAAAGTGTCAGCCACCTGCCAGGAGACACCTAAATTTTTCCTCACTGGTTCACTACTTTATACGACATGACCTTGTCCTCTTTTGATTGCCTGTATTTCAGAAGACTCTCTTCCTATAGCCTTCAGAGCTTTGGATCTACTCATTGCTGTAACTCCCCACCCGGATCTAAAGTCAAGACAGGCTCGGTTCGCATGATAAAGCTATTGCCTTTCCTTATTCGTCTCACTTAATAAGCATACATAATGACTTGTCGGCTGCTCAAAGGTTAACATGTGATGCATCTACTGGTGAAAAGGTTAATGTATGATCTGTATATGTTCTCTGGAGAGAAGGCATGCGAGTTTGATTTCCGATTTGATTATCTGCAGCAGCCAGCTGCAACAAGAAGCCCATGCATCATAACTCATCATTAAGCTCCAGCTGTATAATTGATGCCAAATCCAACTGGAAAATTGAACGGCCCTGTTATGTATTTTGTGTAATAAGTTACGCAGGCGTGAAACAACTTTACTCTAAAAAATCCCTGCATTGCACATGGAACTCAGGGTGAAACCCATTAAGTCGCAGCAATGCACTCAGAACTAGAGGAAATGCTGCAAAATGTCATGACAATTCGGCTACAAGCCACACCTACCTCACGCAGAGCTTACAGAGATCCGACAGCCTGGCGGACAAGCATGTGACATGAATAAAAAATGGATGGCATGCTGGGGAGTTCTTGCCCATCAAACAGTGATTATTCCTGTTCAAGCATGTGATAGAGGTCAGTGACACACTGCTAGAGCCAGTGGCATCCATACCACTGATATATGATTCTCACATGGCTTTAAAGCAGCTTTAGCACAGACACATCCTGGAACGCACCAGTGTTGAGTTTTAGATGCTATCAGTGTGGTCCAGTGAGGCAAAATAAGATCAAGATGTGAAGGACGTTTTATTGTGATTTCCACCTGCTGTGGACCATCTCTCACTTTCTATCTACATACCCTTTCCTACGTCACTCTCTCATACACACACACACACACACACACACACACACACTCACACAAACTCATTTATCAAGCTTGTTACATTTTGTGTGTTGTTATATATTTTTTTTCTTGTTTAATTCATTTAGTTCATTTTTGGTGCTCTCAACAATGGTAATTTTATAAAAAATTATATGTTTTTCTCTCATTTTTGAAAATATTTAATGAATCCATGTTTTGTCCAACATTCATAATGTGCTATCCTGTCCTGGGGTTCATTAGGTCTATATACAGGCTACCACATCCTATTTTGAATTCACCCCTTTTGTGACATCACAAGAAACAGTGTCCTTGTGTCTGCTTATTCAGCCCACAGAAGTTTTGCCCCATTCACACCAGTGTTATAAGAAGTGTTTCAGCCTGGGGTGTGCTTATTAAATCAGGCACAATACAGGCAAAAAGAATGGAGGTGATTTACATGTATCCATCTTTATATGTACAGTAACCTAAACAGATTGCTTAACTAAAAGGGATGAAGTGAGATTAAGAAACACTAAGGCAAAAATGAAAAATGAATGAATGATGGTCCTTATATCCACACAAATATCATAAGTGGACCTCAATTGGGGGGCAGAGAGGAATAAAATATGAGAAAAATGCACAGCATGGACGGGGACTTTAATTATGCCTGTAAGTGACAGCTCAGTCACTTTATCTTCATTGAGGTATGTAGCACTGAGTGCTTGCTTGGTCAGCAGGAACCCCGGTGCTTTTGACCACTACCTCCCCCAGGCACACACAAACACGGCATTCAGAACAACGCAGAGAAGCCGTCCCGCTTGACACGGCCAGGGTTCACAAAGATTAGATTTGAATTTATGAAGATTGCTTCACCTAGGTCGGTGGCGTAATCTATGCCATTGTAGTATTTCACGTGTGGGCCCCCATCGTCGCCAAGCAGTCCAAGGGCCCCCATATTTCACCATGACAATGTAATCACAGCTTCACATTAAAAAGTCATTATTGTTTAGAATGAAGGCCTCGTCCGGAAAAACACTGCCTATAAAATCTCTTAGCCTTTGTCTCTCCTCGCACATGTTTACTCAAGAACACAAGCTCAGGTGATTTAAACAGGCAACTTACAACCCCATTGATCTGAGAAGGAATTTTTCCCCTTTACCTGCCTATTCACACAACTCTACCAGGCCAAACACAAGAGGTTTAAAAGAAAAAAACTAACTTTGTTCTTATGTCAATAGAGCCTAATTCCATGAAAAATATTAAAGTTGTAAAATGATCAGCAGGTGGTTAGTGTGGTTGGAAGTTCAAATTTTGTGATGAAACAAAAGCTAACAAAAAGCTTTGGTTGAACGTGCCTCAGTCACTGATTATCATGTTTTATTTTGTCTAGTTATGTTTAGTTTTGTCTGCTCTGACCATGCTGTCACTCCTCTTTTTGCTTTTATAGATTTACCTTCAAAGGGTTTACACAGTAAGGTCTGCACACAGCAGACTAATTAAGATGTATTTCCACACCTATACACCTCATTCCTTAATGAGTTCTT
This sequence comes from Ladigesia roloffi, assembly GCA_037577295.1. Classification (NCBI taxonomy): domain Eukaryota; kingdom Metazoa; phylum Chordata; class Actinopteri; order Characiformes; family Alestidae; genus Ladigesia; species Ladigesia roloffi. The sequence goes on from JBBKCR010000001.1 coordinate 28,815,404, forward strand.
TTTTTCTCTCTTTCATGCTTTTAAAGTTTAGATCATTACATGGAAATCATTATCATTATCGATATCACCTATGTGTAATAGCGTTCAGGGTCTATATAGCTGTCTTATTTACTGGTATTTTAAATGTAATACCAATTTTTCACACTTCATTAAGTCATTAAGATGAAATAACAAGATGTTTGATGTGAAATGCACAGTTCTAGAGAAAATTGAAGGCTGAGACTGGTGAGAGTAGGAGCTAGATCTCTAAAACATTAAATGTCGGTCAATATGTTAATAGATTAAATTGTTACAAAAAGCAGGCACATACACAAGACTTTTACAACAAGGCTTTAGGGTAAACATATTCAAGGTATTCTCTACCTCTCTATCAAGTTAGAGAGATAGAGAGCAAAGAAGACTTTTGTAGCAGTCTAACTATTTACCTCTAAAACTCAGGATTCATTGGTCATACCTAAGAGTAAATATTTGCACTATGAATAACTAGGTTTTGAAAAGTATATGGAATTCCCTTTTAGGAACATTTGAATATCATAAGGTGTTTAGACTTCAGAGGAGTTAAATAAATCAGATCTACTGCTTGATTTAATTTAGTCGTTTATTCAGCTTTAATCTCTTTGACCTCCTGCCCATGGAACGACCCCCCCACCCCATTCTGACACTTGACTGATCAATTTACCTGGAGATATTGCTCCAGAAAACCTGCTCTGATAAATCATCTCAGCTCAGAGCTCCAACATGGATCCTCACAGCTTTGTAATCTTCTGCATTCCACAGTAGAACTCCTGCTCACCGATTACAGCCGCTCTGCACACCCGGAGGGGTGAAGGGGAGAAGCCTATTGTGCTTTATATCTCAGCGATGTGGTGCTCAGCCGTTCATGGAGCCTGACCTCAGGGCTTATTGTCCTTGAATCTGTGGCTCTGCTATGGCTCAGAGCTTAGGAGCGCAGAAGCCAGTGGATACCGTGGACTGCGGAGTGAATAAAAGCTGATTTATGGGCTGTTTCTGGGGTGATGACACATGAGATGTAATTATGTATTAAGGGATGGTTGCTGGGCAGGATCACGGTTGTTAGTTTCGAGACTGACAGAGGAAGGACACTCATCATTTCTTTTCATCTCTTTCAATTCAGTTTTTTCAAATGAATCAATACTGCCTTTTCACGTATCTGGCACCTTTCACAAAATCTGATTTTACTCCAGCGTTAATAAATTCCCCACTGGCTGCATCATTGCCTTCACTCTCTAATCATGCCCTGAAAGCACAGCAGCTCCAGAATGGAAAGGATATGATATTAGTCACATATGCACTATTGATTATACAGTGTTTGTCTTATTAGTCTTGTTAGTCTCCTTGGTGCAAAACTAGGGGGATAATCATTTGAGACAGGTATTGCCGCGATGGTGCCATACTGACAGCAAGAACAACTTGAATGTGGCTGAGAGGCTTCTTCTTCCTTTTTCTGCTAACAGTGATTCACTGAAAAGTCATGATACATTAAAAGCCATTCATATTTTTATTCCCATTAACTATATTTTGTCAGTTAAAATAGAAAAGCCCTGATTTCATTAAAGTGTAGTGACACTGGTACACCCCTAAACACCTTTTCTCAATTGACTGCATCACTTTGTACCACCCTAATCCATCACTGAGCCAGAAAACGTCTATATTCACCTTCATTTCTGGATAAACACAGAACAAGGATGCTAAAAGGTTTGGTTGCTGAAATATATATATATAATTTAAGCAAGCTTGATATATAATTTAAGCAAGCAAATGTTTGAAAAAGTACAGAAAATCCACACTTACTATAAATTGCAAAATATTTGCAAATGTATTTAGATATTTATTTGTTTGTTAGTTTGTTTATTTATTAATCGACTTTAAAGCAAAACAGGCACCAACAATGCCCAACATACTTTTGCAGACTATCCAGGGTGGCTTTTTAAAAATCAGTCAAATATGTTAGATAAATGCATTTTCTGCTATGAGGGGCTCATCCCATTGTTTTATTTTTATCCCAAAATAATATTTCATTTTTACATGCACATTCCAAGCTTTCCTTGCATTTAGCTGAGGTTCTCAAATCTTGTTGCTGAGTACTTCTATTTTATCTTCCAAAACACACCCACTTGAATCACGGAAGACCTAAGAGTAGGATATATGTAAGACCATTTGTTTTCTTGCCATTACAAAAACATTCAAATATGATGTTTTTACGGCTTTGCATCTTACATGGAACTTGGAACATCTTACATCAAACTTTTGTTTTTAGAAAATGAGGAAAAATTAGTTTCCTCTTATGAGGCCCCTTCAACAGAGACATATATTTTCTGCATTTAGGACACAGAGGTTGACTAGGGTCTGAAACATGCAAGAAATTCAAGTAGTGAGCATCCGGTGAAGCATTAGTGGTTTGTATACTTTGGCCTAGTTTGACCACACTGGTTTCACTTACTGGTCATATTACCACTTCTTATCATCTCCAGTTGCTCTGGCTTTATTGTGTTCAGACTCTATTTCATTTGCAGATTTATTGCTATTCAGGAGGGACTTGGGGGAGAGAAACCAAGCCTGTTTGATCACTGGTTACATACTGATTTACAATCCACAATTTAATTATGTTACAGGGTGCAGTGGTGTTGGCCAGCTGCTGGAAGTTTGGGGGGGAGGGCTTCTCTAGTTACCCAGTCTTCATCACCTCTCCCCAGGGAAGGCTGGACAGAGGCCTTCCTCCATCTCACCAAAACAAGCCTGACTGATGCATGTCTAATACGATTACTGAAGTATGTTTATAAAGCTACCCTAGATGAAACATGAGGTGGCTTTATAAATACGAGCTTGGTCTCAGATGAATATGTAACCCTAACTAACACTTCCAGGAGAGACATCATGAAGTTTCCATTGGGGATCATTCTTGGTCCAAAGCTTCAATGTATTGTCTTACAAAGCAAAGATCCTGTTGAATTGCAGTTCCACCACTAAAATTCAAAAAGCATACCCTGAAAGAACACACAATAGGAATCTTTACTTATCTGTTTGATTAATAGTGATTTCACTGGCTGGTGGATTTTATTAAGGACTAGTTATAACTTTATTGTTTTTAAAAAATTGGAATTTACCACTGCAAACCTAATTTGTTCTGCAGATAGTGTTAAGTGCCCTAACACAGGGGGAGTCCCAGTTCAACAAGTGGAAAGGTTTATTAACTTTTAAATTAAATTCCTGATTTATTACACAATTGAAATGCAATTTACATTTAGCGGTTAGTTTATGGTCACTGAGATCCATCAAGACCATTAAATCTCAATAATGAGGTTTGCATTATAAAATGAAGAGGAAAGGATTCATGACCCTTCTAGGGAAAGATGGAAAATACAATACGCCGTCCCTCCCTTTCATCAGTACCCAAATAATTAGAAGGCATTATCTTAAATAAATAAATAAATAAATAAATAAATAAACAGACAAATACATGCAAGAGTCAAAACCTAATTAATCATACTTCTAATTATATTTTTTTAATAACAAGACCAGTGATTATTCTTGTTTCTACTTGTTCATGTCTTGATCTGTTTTTACTTCTTCAGATTTTGCCTATGTGAGTTTTGTCTGTGTCTTGTGACTGGACCACTGCTGTGATTTCTGCCAGTTAGCAGAATCTTTTTATCAGAGTAAATTCAGTAATGAATTCAGGGAGTGATCTCACAGCCAATGCCAATCTTATCCAGATTGTTTTCATGTTCCTGCTCCTGCCTTGCTCCTTAAATCAATATTAGACCTTAATTCCCCATGTCTCATTCTTTTTCTCCAATTATTGGAGTCCTGCAGCACAGAAAGGAATGAGCAACGCAAATGAATTATTTAATGCTTCAAATGGTGACTTTATAATCAAGGATGTTCCTGTGTGACAGAGAATAATTTCAATGTCGTTGCTCAGCTTTAGAATCGCATTAAGCTTGGCAGTAAGCTTGTCTTCACTTTCAGTTTTCAGTTGAGCTTATTACAAAATAATCTCCTAGTTAGAATTTGACAAAAACTGAACTTTTTATTTGTGTACTCTCTCTCTCTCTCTCTCTCTCTCTCTCTCTCTCTCTCACTATCTCAATCTGAATCAGGTTAAGTGTTGTTAGTGTATTGTTTGAATGGTGCATCACAGGTTAGACTGCACTGACATCCTAATCCATTTGCCTAGTACAAAAAAACAGACTTTTAGATAAAACGCTCTCTAAAATAATCATTAGATTGGAAGCATAAATGCTTTTTGAGAGGCTCTGAATGTTTTGCAATGCAAACTGGTCTGAAAAGGACACCAAGGACACCAACTGCATGCACCATCTGAA
>JBBKCR010000001.1:28819849-28842840 GCA_037577295.1 Ladigesia roloffi
CTTAAGATTTGCGTGTTCAAATCACATATTGTTTCTTTGTTGACTTTACAATTCCCCTGCATCATTTTTATCAGTGTGGCTCTAACGCATTATGGCTAATAACTCTGGGTTACAGCTAATAACTCTGGGTATTAGAAAGGTCTCCTGGAGACCTATCCAGCTGTGAAGTTTGATGTGTATTTGTGCTTGCTCCACGGAGCTATGCCACTCGGAATCCTGTGGGTCAAAATTATTGGGATATATTGGTGGGGTTTAATGGTTGAGTTTCTCCATTTCTGGGTGGAGAAGTGTGTGGGCTCATTGAAAGGTCTCCTATACCCTATCTACCCTATCAAATGTGTATTTGTGCTTGCTCCACAGAGCTATGCCACTCGGAATCCTGCGGGTCAAAATTATTGGGACATATTGGTGGGGTTTAATGGTTGAGTTTTTCCATTTCTGGGTGGAGAAGTGTGTGGGCTCATTGGAAAGGTCTCCTGGAGACATATCCAGCTGTGAAGTTTGATGCATATTGGAGTATTCGGAATGTCACAAATAACATGTTATTTACTAATACGGTATTGGGACAAATATTTACAAAAAATTTTATTCAGGAACCCTGTCCTCCCGTCACATGCTCGCGTTCCAGGGTACATGCTCCGCCTCCCCCGGTACATCCTCACGTTCGGGAGTAAAAATTCTGCCCCCTGGTCACACACTCCCGGTCACAAGCTTGTGTTTGGGAGAAGATACTCTGCTCCCACCGGTCACACAATAGCCTATATATAGTTACCAAACATTTTTCAAATCATACCACAATATACTGTATATTTTAGGCCATATTGTCTATCCCTATTCACAACCAGGAATCCAATTTCAGCATCACCTGTGGACTGAATAACTAGCTGCAAGTCATCTTCTACAATATATCTTTCAGGCGTCATGTCTATCGAACACATAGGTAGCTTATTCTACCTCCTGATGATATGGATGCCACTGAAAACATGGACAAGGATGATGATTTGTAAAACATGGACTGTCATGTTAGAATGCAGGTTTTAAAAAAAGTTAATGAAATGGAGATTTTTGGGGGAAAAGTTTATATTTTAGCTTGATATTTTTGCTGTTTACAATATTTATAAAATGTTTTACATGGTTAAAGAGTATTAAACATTGGTTACAATTTATCCTGACACACTGTAATAGAGATTAAAACATTAATCATGTGAGAATATGTGAGAAAATGTGAGAATGTAATAGCTTTTCATGTTCAATAAATATCATGATTGTCATGATACTTTTTAATGTTTTATGGAGTACATATTTACCATCACAAACACAAAAAGCTTGTCATTGGGGTAGTACCCTAAAAAAGACACATTTGCAACTTTTTTACAGGTACACTATGGTACCATAGCATTATAAGCTACAATTTAGTGAACAAAATGTACATTTTTGCCTTTGAAAGGTATATACTGCAAGGGTACTGATATGTAGCCATGAGAGCCTTGATGGTACTTCCCCAGTGACAAGCCATTGTATCAAATTTTGCATATTTTTTCTGTGGAGCAGAGTCATGCTGGAAGAGAAAATGTTCTTCCCCAAACTGTGTCCACAAAGGTGGAAGCATGGCGTTGTCCAAAATGTCTTGGTTTGCTGAAGCATTACAGTCGCACTTCACTGGAACAAAGGGGCCAAGCCCAACACTGCAAAACAAGTGTGTCCCAATGGTTTTCTCCATATAATGTACCTTAAAATTCATCCATTCACATGTGCTGAGTTGAATCTATGGGTATTTCCACAGATCTGCTTGGTTAGCGATTATGTCACAGTAACAACCAAGTCAAAGTGTCTAACAGTAACACCACATGAGTAACCCCATGAGTCAGTTTCTCAACAGGCAGCAGAATATCCCACAGATTCTCATAGAGGACTTAAAGGATCTGCAGGGGCCAGATACCTTTGAACGCTTTCAGAATTCTTGTGGAGTCCATACTTCAGTGGGACAGAGCTGTTTTAGTGGCACTAGGGGGATCTAAACAATATTAGGCAGGTGGGTTTAATCTTATGGACCATCGGTGTATAAATACATACATTATAATAGTTTAACATTAGAAGGGCTGACTGTGCTGATTTGTCACGCTAACTCAGTCTGGCAGTCCTGGTCACCTCCTCTGTGCTTGCCACATCCATTTGTTTCTACAGTGTTACAGCGGACTCACGCAGCTGATTATTATTCTAATGATCATAAATGAAGACTGCTGGGCCCCTTCGAGAAAAGGGTGAACTAACGATTCATTTATTCAGGGACTACTTGTGTCTTTCATAATTATTTTTAATGTCATTCATTACAACATCCCGGTGAGGGGGGAGCACTATTGTCATTCCCTTTGCTGTGCTTGGACATGGTATCATTACTTCACTGCCTTTCAATTAACCTTTCCACTGTTCTCTAATCAGCTCTATCTGCTAGCCATGCAGCCACTGGATTAGTGGAGAGTGACTCGGCATTAATGGACTAAGACGTAGAGACAGAGGGGCGGAGAAATGGAGATGGCTGGAGGGACAGAGAGATTGGAGAGCTACAATGGTGTATAGCAGACATGGCGCCGTCTTAGTAAACCTTATCTCTTTTCTATCAGTCCATTACAAGCTATGACAATGCAAGATCGTTTGCAAGAACTTTTATGGAGGACTCTGAAGATGAAAAACAAAACCACATTGTTTACTGATTATATGACCCTTTCATTCATAACTATTCATTGTCATTTTCTGTTCATATTTAGATGAAAGCATGAGATTCAGAGGAGTAAAGACATTTTTGTCAACTTGACATCAGCAATTTCTCACCCAGTTAGGAGCTGCAAACACACACACATGATAAAAGAGGAGAATTACAGGAAAGGGAAACGCAGGAAAGGGAAGCTGATTCACTTTATTAAGTTAAAGATGAGTCTCAGAAATCTGCTTCCTTAGGTTCATTGATTTTATTCACAGCATGGAGGTCAAGGGACTGCTGGCTTATTGAATGAATGTTGCAGTGCATTTCTGTAGATATGCCATCCATCTGGTCCCTCTTTACAGTAAGAGTACTATTATAGAGGGATTAATAAAGGGATTAACATATTTTATTAATGGTTATTAGGGAGGGTATGTTACTAATCACATCGTGTCTGATGAACATGAATAGCATATGAACCTCATGCATATAAAGAGTAAGACTAAGTAGCCAGCAAGACTTAAGCTGGGACAACTGGTGGCCGGCTGGTTGCCCACAATTGGAACGTTGTGAGTTTGAATCCCAGGACTGCTAATGGCACCACTGGGATACCCTTGAGCAACCATAAAAATGCCTATTTTAATAGTGTAAACCCAAAATAGACCCCAGAAAGTATTCATTTCATTTTATACCTCGCTTAATACATCATACATAAATAATAAGTAAACCCGTATCTGTACTGCAATTTGTAAATTTTGCCTCGTACAGTGCTAGAATTACAATAAATACCAATAAATGAATGACTAAATTCTTTTAATGCACAGTAATAAAGTACAGGGCTTTAGAAAATGAAATACACAAGAACACTCAGAGAAATACACGAGGAAACTGTTAATGCTGGAATTCTGAACTGTAGCTCTGAGAGATTCATCAGAGGGCAACAGCCAATCAACAGCAAGGAGAAATTAATAACAATCCCGGATTGACTTTCAACTGTCATGCCTCTGAGCACAGCAGTATTTCACCATCCCAAGGAGCGCATTCTTTGTGTTCTCTCGACAATACCAAAAAAATTGTACAGTAGCTGAATTTACGTTAATATTTGTAACTATATTTGTAATGCATTACATTAAAGAAAATTGTAAAGTTTATTGAATCAGGTCTTAACTGACCCAACACTCAGAGGTACTCACCTAGAGCCAGATACTTAGAGCACACAATAAATGTGCTGATTTTATATTGCTGCTATTAGTAACCTAACGTTCAGTAATTTGATCATGAAACTAGATTTGTATGCGGCATATTTCATTCACACCACACACTCACATGGTAGACTGGCCTTCAATTTATTATAAAAAAGTACAGAACCATTAAAGAACTATCCATGAAAAGCTTTCATGACATTCCTGACCTGTGACGAACTTATAGACAGCTCCATAACCGTATTCTCTCACAGCACTCTGCATTACATCTATGGGAGTGGTGTAGAGTGTGGTGCACTATTAAATGGGAAAGGAAGTTGAAAAATATAGAGTGAGTGAGAGGCTAGATCAGTGTGTCATGTTTCTGGGTTTGATGGCATTTAGCTTGAGGGAAGAATAACTCTCCCTGTGGAGAGATGAAGTCACTGCTTTTTGAAAAGTTTGCCTAGTGTCCTTTTCCTAATCTGATCAGCATGGCTCCTGTTCACGGAGCTGCAGACAGCTGTAATCACATTATAGTCTACTGCTATCACCCTGCCGCCCATCACTAAACACACACAAACACACACACCTTTCTTCTCTCCCACTCAGACACACAGTTTAATCAGTTCATATGGCATTTATTTCCAGCTTTCCCTTACGATAGCCTTGAAGTAAATTTTTATTGAATGCTGCAAAGCAAAATTGAACACTGAGGGCCGGCTCGTGACAGGAATCAGCTTGTGTGTCTCTCCCTCCAAGCTACAAGCTAAAGAATTACACTTTTCCTCCTGCAGACATAGAGTATGCATTACATCTGATTTAAAACCAGTAAATCACACTTCAATAATGTGAAAATCTGCAGAAAATGTAATTTTTATTACACACAGCTCATGGCAGGATGGCTGAAATGTGACAGTGTTATGTCTGCTAATAATCCACCACAAGAGGAGCCAGGTTGTTGCAGTGAGACAATAAGCGCCCAGTCAGCACAACAGAGGGGGTGCAGCATCCATAAAGTCTAGCCTATCACTACTCTACACCCCTCCCCAGGCCCCCACCTCCTATCTTCTACCAGTTATACCACCCCAAAATGGCCCTCTGTCCCATAATGGGGTCTTTCTCCTTTCTTTCAACCTCATTTGTTTTGTGACTGGGGTTTAGGGCTGTTAAACTGAAGGATGGCTTTGGGAGGGAGTGGAGCTTTTTTATGTTATGGGTTATTATCTGCTTGTCACAGTGTGCGTGAGAAAGGCCTGTGATAACCGTGATGTCTCTGTTGCTTCGACGCCCGTGTCCTGCGGTGCAGTCTATCAGGCTGATGGGATAGAGGAGGTAGAAGAAAAGACTGTATGTTGCGACAAAGCCATCTCATCCACTTCTCAGAGACACTGAGATATGGTGGCACTTCAGCATCAGAGGTAATTGCATGGAGGTGTGTGGGCTATTATAACCTATGGAACGGTGTCTTTCTCAAAGCTCTTCAACATTTATACTAAGAATGGCATCTCTCAATCCTCCCCTCCACTCCCTTACTGTTCGCAGTATAGCCACAGTAATGACATTTTTGCCTATCTTTATTACATTTGAAGCCACCAGCTGCCCTTTACTTTGTGTACATTTCAAAGAGATTCTTCACAATTACTTAAAATAAAATCTAATTACATTCAAGTTACAGAGGGAATGGCCTACACTTTTCTTGCCTTTTATTTATCAATTACATTGATTTTTTACTGAGCTGTAGCACTGAAATATGCAGACAACCTTTATTTTGATTGCACCTGAATAGTATGCCATTCCAAAAGCAGTCTGTCTGAAACATCATAAGCTGTGTTGGCGGATCTACATCAGAGTACTTTTTTATTATAACAAACCTTTTAATACAGGTCATTATTGCATCAAAATGTACTGTGTATTACTAAACTCCCACTGAACTGGTGACATGAATATGCAAATATATGTACTGACTTTTTTCTCTTGTAAAAACTGAAACCTCAACTAAAAGAGCACGCTCAGCTTTTATAGCCTCGCAGATTCACTTTTGCGCAGAAGCAACCAAGCACACCCACGGGGTACATTTCTCCTGCCTTTCTTCAGAATAATGTATGAAACATGCTTAAAGCTATTAAAATAGTTATCAAAACCAATATAATTTTTTTTACAGAAACATAATCCCGGGAGACCTCTCGGAATGTAATACCGGGAGACCTCTAGGACATTTCCTGAGTATTTAAATGTATAAATGAACTTTTTGTTGTTCTGGTAATCTAAACTAAAATACCTTTTACTTAATGGGTGAAAGGACGTTTAGTTTCTGTGAAAGATTATCAGGGAAAAAAAATATGATGAAGTTCATTTCTGTTTCTGTTTATGCATCCTTTGTACTGGAGAAAAGGTCATTTTACGTATTTTACAACTTTGTTTCAGCCAAATGTCGTGCAATTCCCATGATATATGGCAGTATATAGGTCCATTACATATGTTCTCCTCTTATAAAGTTACAAATTTGGGGGCTCTCAAATATCGTTTGGTGATATCATTTGTGGCCGGGAGTCAAAAAGAGCATAACTCTTGCCTCCCCTGGGTGGGCAGGATAGTCCTCTCATCACCCAGTGTGATGCCAGACAGCCCAGGTGCCTGTTAGCTGAAATAACACAGGGGATGGTAGGTGTTCACCTCCATTCACTCTCAGCTTCCCAATCACATAATGTTAGTGTCAGTTTGATTAAAGACGTGCCCACTGGCTTCAGGTAGCTCAGAGAAAGCACATGCCAGCTTTTCACCTGCCATCCACTCCCAGCGTTGGAGGAATGATGTGACTTGTGGGACCTAGAGGGTAATTGTGTGTAACTACATTTGGGTGACTGTTTCAAACATGGTTGTTGTGATGGTACAGTGATAGAATTCTGAATGTGAGTGTGTGCATTACAGTTTCAGATGCTTTGAACTGCTGTATACTGTTCTTTGAGTTCAATGAACACAATTCATTTACTAGCTCTGTCCCTATGGTCCGATGGGAATATTTTCATCTCCTAAGATATGATCCTTCTTGGCAGACATGAGAGCAGTGTCTTCAGACTGAATGAATTCCATTTCTCAGATAACAAGTCAAGGTATATTTCAAGGACTTGTGCAGGAAGGGTTTTTGAACGTATGTATTGGTATTCATGACATGTCCACCAATAAGGGAGTCGAAACACTGCCTCATTCACTGGCCGCTATGGATTGGAGAGTGTTCTGTCCACACAGTAAACGTGAGGAAACGGCATATAATCAATACAAAGAGCTATTCTCTGAGATAAATTGTACGTGCACAGTGGCAAATCTTTGTAAATGGGAAGCCTTAGTAAATAGGAGCCTTTTGATCATAGTTTATTTCATAACCCACAGTACTCAATCAGTGAAAATGTCACATACCCTGCAATTATAGCAAACCCCTTTTCACCAGTTGTGGCTCCTGATGGCTTATGATGGATCTCTTTTCAATGGCGGGGCAGTATGCTCTGATATAATCACACTGAGACAAACCATTCCTTTTAAATGGTTAGCCACTTAACTTCCTCACCCATTGTTCAATGAGAAAGTACATTGTGGAAAAGTTATCAATCCTGAGAGGAAAACAATGAGGCTGGTCAGAATAGCACTGACTTACATACAATGCCCCATGATACCCCATCATAAGAGCAGCCAGCTCTATCATAAAGATAAGGCTGCCTTTCACTGAAAGTGTTTGCTGGGTCACTTTCAATACAGCTGCGCTGTTAGCTGGTCCATGAATGAATGCAGACCTTTTATGCCATATGCCATTTTGATGTACAGTGCCATTCAGGTTGGTCATGGCTGCCTCCGGAGTATACTTATGCTATTGTCACAGTTTTACAGGTGGGCTCAATCGCCCTGATAAGGCTCACTGGGGTGCACACACTGCGTAGCAAATAGATTGGACATAAAGAGTGTATAGCTTATTATACCAGTAAACAAACTCACGCAGAAAACCCATTCATTCCACACTCTAATTAACAGCAGAAACAAAATGTCATAATGCATAGCGGAACAGCAGTAATATGCAGGCACTGATCCCTACATTTTTATTACAAGCACAACCTGTGCTAAAGAGACTGCCCTTTAAAATCATCAGCAGTTCATTATCAGTATGTTACTGGAGCTAATCTCCCACCCACTGGCCTCTTATTCCACTGAAAGCTGTAGTTTTACACAATGTAGGAACTAGACTGTATGAATGAGCATGAAACTGCAGTATGCCCTCAGGAAAGCTGAACATGTGCCTTCAGCTGAGGACTCGTCTGCCCTCTTCAGGCCCAATGATGAATTCTCCTAAACACTAAAGGCCTCAGGGACTACATTATGAATTAAATTATGGTTAACACTGGCACATTTAATGTTGATTCATATGCACTACCAATTATGCACTCTTAGAAATGCATCTGCTAAAAAATGTTCTATGGAATTGAGCCATAGGAGATTCATTTTAGATCTACAAACAATGTTTAAGTAGATAGATTCTTCAATTCCGTAAATTAAATTGACATGCACAAGTTAATGTTTTATAGATAATGCTCATTTACAGTTACTTTAGTTCTTATACCAAGACATAGATGGGTGACTGGATGGATGGATGGATGGATGGATGGATGGATAGATGGATGGATGGATGGATGGATGGATGGATGGATATATTTTGTGCTGGACTAATAGACAGACAGACAGACAAAATGATAGACAGAAACATATAGAGAGATGGATAGATAGAAAGCAGGTGAACCAGTTATTTTCACATGTAAGTAGTTCAGTTCACAAGGGGCTTCAGGCAGAATCTGCGTTTCTCCCTGCACTATTACAGCCCCGGTCTGAGTGAAAGCTACATTTCCACCCTTTCCCCTTCCAATACGCTGGTAGATGCAGGCCTCTCAGCATGGTTTCCAGTGTTCACGTGCAGTCACACTGGAAAGTTATTCTATCTAGCCACAGTAATGGTGTTTGAGATTTCTCCTGTAATGCCCATTCTTATGGCCTCAGGTGACCTCAGGAGGAGGAATGCAATTATGGGGAAAGGTATTGTGCTGATGGGCTGTGGCCCTGCCGCTCTCTCTCTCTCTCTCTCTCTCTTTCTCTTTCTCTCTCACTCTCTCTCTCAGTGCCCCTCTCTATCTCTTTCTCTCTCTCTCTCTCTCTTTCTCTCTCACTCTCTCAATCTGAATCAGGTTAAGTGTTGTTAGTGTATTGTTTGAATGGTGCACCACAGGTTAGACTGCAGTGACATCCTAATCCATTTGCCTAGTACAAAAAAGAGACTTTTAGATAAAACGCTGTCTAAAATAATCATTAGATTGGAAGCATTAATGCTTTTCGAGAGGCTCTGAATGTTTTGCAATGCAAACTGGTCTGAAAAGGACACCAAGGACACCAACTGCATGCACCATCTGAATGAAAGAACATTCAAAAACAAAGCCAGAATGAGCTTCCCAGAGTGTCCTCCAGTGATAAAAGCTAATATTGCAGAATAATTATCACAGACTGACACAATGTGCCGAGCACAATTCTTTCCTAAAGGGAAATCTGTCAACATTTCTGCAAATGGAACAGGCCTTTCATGAGTTTAAGTAAGTGCTATAAAGTCTAAGCATGAGTAGATGCACGCTTTTTTTTTATTATGGGCTGGAATTTCCCTTCAGAATAATACAATCAAATACAAAATGAATATCTGTCATTTTGTAATGATAGGTTATAGAGAGGTCTACATCAACTCATGGAGAATTTAGAGCTACCATCACTGGCTGTTCTGAACATTACAGATGGCATTTAACAAAAGCCACTGGATCGTCTGACTCATCTTTCAACTAGATCACACATCAAGAGTTCCATTTGAATAACTAATTCGTGACAACAGCTGTGTAAACATAATAGATGCAGAGCATGCAGGTGCCCAATGTGTTTTATTGTCAGTCTCTTCCATTATAACACCACCACTAAATATGCATGGCTGTTTTAGTTGTATGTTCATTGGCATTGGCTTTAAATTGGTTACAAAATGAGGCATGAGTAATGGGCGAGAGCAACGAAGACAGTGCAACTTGCAACCCTTTGCAAATACTGCCCCCAGATGTTTCTCCCATCTGTGAACAACACAGAAACAGCTCAGGAATTATAATGAGCAAGGATCAGGAACAGTTTCTACAAAGGAAGGCTGCAAGGGAAGATATGACCTCAGCGCTCTAAACTGAACAAAACTGCAGACATGAGATCAGTGCCTGGTGGAGATTCCATTAAAAGAGTCATACATTCTCCAACATCGTTTCTACCTCCACATCTGTTATGTACAATCAAATACTGTTCTTTATTTTAAAATTGTTGTCCGCTGAAATTTGGCAATTGCCCCTTAAACTTGATTAAATCTGTTTATTGAGGAGTCATGCCATGCCCGTACATATAAAACACATCAACATGAAGAATCAGAACTGATATTGGGTTATATAGCCCTGGATTAAAGATGCATGAGTCTATTGCTGGATGCCCTGCAAGTGAGCAAGCTTAGTGAGATGTGGGCTTTAAAGATTATAGACAGAAAACTAAAGTTTCAGAACACAGTGGAATTTAAGGGGCACCTGTTTCTGCATCTGCCCTCCATCTTTTCTAATTAATCATTTTAAAATCAAAGAGTTTTGCATGGTTTTACTAAGTAAAATGTGTTACATTTATACCCTGTTGTGTTTTGTATAATACTGCATTAAGTTGAATGACACTGGTGTCTTTAAAAACAAGGTTCTAACTGTGAATTATAGTGAAGCTGTGAAAATAGTCGAATAATGATTGTCTTTTTCGACCCCACCCAAGCAGTCCTTCCTTTCAGAAATGAGCCATGGCCGGGAGTGGCATCATGTCCAACAAGAGAGATCTATGTCCTGTGAAGAGTTGCATTCAGCCCTCCCTCGTTTTCCTCCACACAAATCACAAGATTTCCCAAGGGAGCTCCCAGCTGTCTGCATCTATACTTTGCTGCTGTCTGTTGCCCACAGAAATATTCAGTAGACAATATGTGAGGAGAAATTTGGCAAAATGGGATTTTCAAGCTGTAGTCTGCCATCTGGATATGAATTTAGTGTGTGTATAATGCAATGCCATGACAGAAAAGTCATGTAAAAGTCAATAATGAGCTTGGGTTTTCTTGTTTTTGTACGCTTTTATCTTATGAAATGACAGCTTCATTTAAAGCCCCAGGCATATTCGGTAGCCACACTCAATTTTCATTGTAGAAGGCAGAAATAATGTCATTTTTTAAATTCAGTTTCAATTTCTTCATTTAAAGGTATTTTTCAACATGGTAAACAGGTAAATTGAATAAACCGAATCCGATTACTGGCTTTCAAACTTGACACAAATAAAAACTTAATAGACTGCAGCACCACCACTCTGTTATGCTTCCGTAGGTATTTGATTTGCTCAAAATGATGGCAGATCCGTAAAATGTGTCTCGGAGACAAGAAAACTGTGCTGTCAACACATTTTCCCATATAATTTGACAGGTTTATTTTTTATTCCTAGGAGGATAAAGTCCTCTGTCTAAAGCACTGAAAATATTATTTTAATCTGAATGGCTGGTTTGACTGGCAGATCACCCTTTCAGTAGAATCACATCATAACCCTTCACAGAGACTTCCCACCTTCACTTAGAAGTCAAGAGATACTTTTGTTTTGCTCTATTATTCAAATGTAATCATCGATAAAAAATAATGACATGGAAAGACATGCAAAGAATTCTATGCAGGTTTGATTAGAGTAAATGGTGCAACAGGTGTCAGAAAATGGGTATTAAGGCTAGTTTTTCTTTTCTCCTTTTTTGTCTTGACAGTGCTAGTTAAGGAACCAGCATCACCAGAACCTGAATTATAACAAAAACTGTACCCACAGCTTTCAAAACATCTGATCATTGTACCATATAACTCTACAACAACAAGAGTGTGCACTAGGATGTAACACAGAACAGACCATGGCTGGAACACTTCATACCAGGAGTGCAGTCAGTGAGCGTATCAGGTTAATATATACTGCGTAGCTGCTCATTCATGTGATCATATTTCTGAACTGCTGCAGTTATGGATAGTTAACTATATTCCCCAGATGAACTCTTCACACAAAATCCATCTTGGCCAAATCATTTGGAGAAAGCAGCTGGTCAATGTCCTAGTAAAAGCTGTTATCTAGCTGTAATAAACATGACTGCTCAGACATTTTTCTTCTGGCTTATACAACATAAAGCAAATTCAGAATCTTCTCATTACTGGTGTTATGATGGAGACGTATCAGTGCAAACACTTGGTTCATGTAGTTCATCTCCAATTGATCGTTGAGGTCAGAAATTAAGAATATTTCAGTCTTCAAAGCAGGACAATTTATGCTTCTTACAAGCAATCATTAAAACTATTTTATAAATGATGATGGTAAAATGTTCTACAATTTAAACAAAAAACAAAAACATAACATTTGATTCATGATTATGGATTATTAAATACACTTGACGCTTCGTTTAACCCTGTTAGTTTAGACCAGCCAAGTAGGATTTTATTGTCATTTCAGTCATATACACAGTGCACAGAGAAAAGAAACAACATTGGTGCAATACATAGACTAAAAACAGAAACAGACTAATGCAAGTAGTGGAGCTTTGGTTCCAGAGTTGTTGCAGAACCCTCGGACTCGGATCTAGAAGTATTGGGTTCAACCTCGTCGAAGGTGAAGATACCTCATAGAACCTGAAGGCCCAAAAGTGGAATGCTGTGATTGACAGTTCAGTTGCATTTGTGCTGAGCGCTGTTTTGAGTTCCTCATTAAAACCTCTGTACTAATGGTGATTCTGGCATTTAGAAATATTAATTTAGCCTTTTTAATTAAATGATTGACTGAAATGAAAAACATAGACTCAAAATGAAAAATGTCATTGATTTTAAAATGAGTCTAAAACAAATTTAGCTTTTATTAATAGCCTCCCCACCAGAGCTGTTTGATAGTACTACAATATATATGGACAATATATAACACAGAGACAAAGAGAGAGCTTCTGATATAAACACATAACCAGTGCAGGTGCAATATTGAATATGTAATATTGAGCATGTAATATTGAACATGTAATATTGAACATGTCATATTTTCAGTACACTGTAGTGTGAGGAATATGCAGATACTGTACTGGGAAATGTCAAGCACAAATTCGGGTCACCTGCTGGCACACGTTTCTGTATTCCTTTTTCACGTTTACTGGTCTGATGACATTTCCATAAAGCCGATCCATAAAACTCTCGTCTCACGAGTCTCAGATAATAAAAGCTGGTGTAATAGAGAAGGAAATTAAATTGCAAAAGCTACTGGATCAATAAACATATTATTTGCCGTTGCCCAGATTAATGTCATGTGCTGATATCGCAGCTGTCCTATTGAACAGGCAGCGAGACTGAAGCGCTGAAACGGAAAATGTACAACACTTTTTTAGGGCTGATAAACCCGGGCCCGGCGCTGTATTCCAGGGAAAAACACTGAGAAAATTCTCTGCTTGATTAAATTTAATAATCTGCTCCCCGCACACTGAGAGGAGGGGATAATGGGGAGGGAGAAGGGAGAAGGAGGAGAAGAGATGATGAGAACACAAACATTTACAGCATTTACAGCATAACGGGAACAGATGGTGATGCTACAGGCTTCACCTTTCACCCTCTGCTTATTGACTTACTGCTGTTCTCTACAAGCTTTTGTAGAGTCCACATCAGCTCTTGATGAAGCGTGAAGCTAGCTACAGGGCATATGAGGGACCAAGAAACAAGTAAGACAGTTAACCTTTTCACCCAGAGTGAAGAGAGAAGGGGCCCCTGTACATATGACCAAAGGCCTTTTATTCACGGCCTAAAACTTTAATCATCTGATCGTGGTTAGATTCAGCAGAGTTTAGCCTCTTAAGACTCGCAGTTATCATCATTATTTCTTATGCAATGTAATCTCACTTGTAGTTTAATAGTTTTAAGATGTCTAAGTTCAATAAAATGTGTGTATTCTTCTACAGCCATGTTCTTTATGTTGTGGGTGCAGTTTGGTTTTGTGGAGAAAAATATTCCAATTTACAGCTGGGGAGATTACACCGAATATTAATACGGCAGACTTCTGCATATTTTAATGTATTGCATTGGTTTATTGCAACAATTTATATAATTGAGAGTCTGTTCAACTTAGCTAATAAAATAGAAAAAAATCAAATGTTGTGTTCATAGAAACTGTGCACTTTTCGCAATGTCATAATTAGTTTGTTCCCTGCAGAGAGGGCTCATTTTCACATAGAAAATCAAAACCATAACCGATGGGTTCAGCTCTTTGCATGTGACATATAATGTGTTTGACAAATGCAATTAGACTTCATTACATTACTACAATGTAAAAAGTTTTGTATCTCAAAAAATTGAGCCACCAAGGCTCTTTCAATTATTTTTAAAGTGAAGTTTTACACTGCCACTATGTTTTTGAGCATATAAATTATGATAGACTTTTGCAGTAAATGAAATGATGATGATATCTATAATCTACACTACAGATATACATTTACATTGTTAAGTATCACCAGTCTTCAGGCATTAGGCAGCCTTCCAGACTTCCTTTGGACCAGCTGTTTACAGAGCTTGTTAGTTGATATTCTTAACTTCATAGTTTTCCACAATTCTTCATCACATAGGCCATGATATAATCCCAAATATTATGCAATTTATGTCACATTTAAGAGCAAATCTGATGACAGTAACTGCAAATTGCAAGCAGTAATGTAATACTTTCTGAGAAGTCGCACTAGAAAGAGTTTTAAATACATTTATGAAATATGAAACAAGCTTTGAGAGTGCTGCCAGCATGAAAATTAATTCAGTGTTATTTAGTGTGTGTACTCACCCTCTGATTGGTCCACACTTTCTCTGGGATCAGACATACATGATTGATTCTATGCTGCAATAATTGAACAGTCAGGCTGGCTTCTCAGATTAAGCGGAGATTGCTTTAACGTCTCACAATCAGAGCAGAGAAATCCACCCCAAGCTACAGAACCATTATTGGAGTCCAATTGCAGTTAGAGTCAATTCCCCTAGCAATCAAACTGCTCTTATATGCAAGAGGAGACACACGAGGATTGTTTGAGACTGTTTCTTCTAATATGATCGCTTCCATCTAGAGCACATTAATCAAAGCAAACTCAGGGAATGGGGTGGGAAATCCAGAATGATTCACAGAATTGAGCCCGAAATCCTCACATGAGACAACCAATGCTGTTAATAGATAAAAACATTACAAGTGAGATGCGTCATTTTTATTCAGTTCTTGTGGAAATGGACATGAAGTGCTCTGACTGAAATCTGAGGGGCTTGACAGATCATCATCTCAATAATATGGACATGCCAGACAGCAGACAATGCCACTTAGATCAAAATTAATGGATTCATATCCCCTGTCAGTCAAACGTTTGGGAACACCTAGCGAGCACGCACTCATTTTAAATGATATTTATTTAAAATTAAGTTTAAAAAAAGAAAACGTTTTTGTCACAAATTTAAATGTGATATGATACATTTTTTTCTAATTATAATAACTCATTACAAACATATATTCTTCACAAAATACATTCTAGTTTTAAAAAAGATGTCCTAGACTTTTGCCAGGCAGTGTTAAATATAAATCCAGTGCGAGTGAATCTGGCTCTGGAGTGGCCTTCCATCATCTATCTATTTTATTCCATGCAGACGTTTTAATGAGATCATCTAATTAGCATGCGTTACAATAAGAGGTTGTTAATTGTACATCTTGTCACAGTGAAAGGGGATATCAGAAGGCCATTCAGAAAGATGACCCGTTTGAAGAAGAACTGGAGCGGGCTGTTCAGCTGCAGTGGAGCCTTTCTGCATTTATTTCAGTGCTGCATGCCTTCACAGCTTTCAGACACCTGTCAGTCCTGGCAGGCTCTTAGATCAGCGCTACTCAGCTCCCATTCCAGCCGGACTCACAATCAGCCACACACACACACACACACAGTCTTTCATGTGGCCGTCATTATTTTTCTACTCAGTCTGTCTAACAGAGCCCAAGCCGCCACAGTGGGCCAGCCCACCTGCACGGAAGCCTGGAGGGACGACAGGAGATGAAAGTGCACACAGAGCTGCAGGTGCTGCTTGATAACACTCGTCAGTGATGAAGCTGTGACAATCAGAGTCAAAAGAGGACAGTCTG
The DNA here is from genome assembly GCA_037577295.1 of Ladigesia roloffi. Classification (NCBI taxonomy): domain Eukaryota; kingdom Metazoa; phylum Chordata; class Actinopteri; order Characiformes; family Alestidae; genus Ladigesia; species Ladigesia roloffi. The sequence continues at coordinate 28,835,993 of JBBKCR010000001.1, forward strand.
TATACCACTTTAACTGCTGTCTCACACATATATAATACAAAGAACTTTCTTTTATTTTTACATTTTTTAGCTAATTTAGTCCTCTGTATCATATTTATATTTTAACTCTTAGTAGTCTGCGTTGTAATGAAATAAAATGCAGTCCTGAAAATTGTATTTTGTTATATGATTTTGTTTCTTCACTATCACTAGCACAATGCTAATTATCAGGATTGAGAATTTGGTGTAAGCATCAAAGTTGTATTCATTCAAGTTTCCACCGATGACTTAAACATTTTTATAGCTGTAAACTGATAGTTCAGTCTTCTCAGAAAAATGTGTGTTCATACAGAATATTTGCCCTGTATTTTACATTTTACAGTGAATTGTTGTAGTGAGGTGACCACACTTCAAAAATGAAATTTCCAGTTCAGCTGTCACCGGAATGTTTTACTTAAGGAGTGAAAAAGGAGGGCAGTTCCAGTTTTGAGCATTTTAAGCTCAGTATCATTTGAACTGTAATAAACTGTGGTGGAAGAGAACAAAGTACAGTATTATCAAGTTACAATCAAGATAAAGACAAAAAATATGCATGCACATTGATCTTTAACCTTTTATATGAACTGTTTCTTTAGTTTAGTTTCCTCCACACTGAGATAAGATGTTGAGGAACCGTGCTGATCTCTTGTTCATGTTCTGTACAGGTGTTGTCTTTGAAATCAATCATGTACATTTTGGTTAGTGTTAATGTATTACCTATCTCCACCATACTTTAATCAAAGTGACTGCAGAGCAGAGTTTGACTTGATGCAGAGGCTTTCTTAAATGTCCAGCACATTGTGGTTGACACCCATACAGAAAGTCAACATTTCTAAGATCATTGCTAAAACTTGCAAAATTTTGCAGGAATTACGCTATATTTAAAATATAAATGTATGTATTGAGCATTCTTCTACAGTTTATTTCAGGGCAAGCTGTTGAAAGTATGATGTACAGTACCAGTCAAAACTGTGGAAACACCTTTTCATTCAACAATTTCCTCCCTTTTACTATTGGCTCCATTGCAGATTATTATAGAAAACATCACCTATTGCTCTGATGACCGTTTTGTATATTATTGGCATTTTTTTCAATCAGATTCATGAGGAATCCACCTGGAATGGTGTTTAATTGACAGGTGTTCTTCATCAAGGATTCATTAGTGGGATTTCCTGCCTTATTAATGTGTTTGGGATCATCAGTTTTGATGGTCGGGTTGGTACACAATTAGTGATCGGGTTCCGCTACAGTTCTACTCCACATTATGGCAAGAAACACGTATCTAGCTAAAATAATAAAAATGAAGAAAATCATTGATATAGGAGGTGTATCAAAACCTTTGGCTGGTTTTGTACATAAACTTTTCCAGTGGAATGTGATGACCTTCAGTGCTGCGGTTTAAGAGGATTTGACAGGAAATCTTGAACAGCTTGAATTTGACAAGCATGGAGTGTGTTTGTAACTGTGTTGTGTCCTGTCTTGTGCAGTTGTGTTATAAACAGGGAGCTTAGCACGCTTACACAGGAGCTCAACGCCGTGGTAATAGGATTACCTTTCCCTGTAATCCAAGCGTGTAGAGTCTCGTTATGATCCCAGCTCGAGGAAATAAAAACAGGTGTCAAATGTTAATGAAGTTGTGTCTGACAGTAAAGACTAAACCCACTGAATGCAAAGTGGGACACCCTTTACTGTGACCTTTGGCCCCTGGCATCCAGCAGCGGTAAATGCTTTGGGTGGCTGGTACTGATGAGCACCTGCGGCGCTCTTCATCCAGCATGAGGAGCACATCAGAACACACAGCCCTGATCCAACACAAGAGGAGATGAGACTGAGATGAATGGGGAGAGACACAGGGGATAAGAGGGAAGGCAGCTGGAAAACGTATCAAAAGGAACAAAAACATTTCAGACACTAACACTTTTATAACAGTCTTTCCTAAATAAATAAAAACAACAGCCCCAAAAAATCATTCCTTCAAGGATTTATGTATTTGAATTGCATATAAAACTTCCATCCATTTGAATGACTTCTATAAACCAGAAGCAGGCCAATAAACTTTACGTGCTGCACGTCAGTCACATGTAAATGAAACAATTAAGAATTAGATTTATTTAATAACACCAATAAACCCAATGTGAATAAACAATGGTAGATTTATCTATCTTTAAATAAACCTGATGTACCCAATCTTATATATTTTAACTAAATTAATCTTGCTTGATCCAAAGCTTATTATATTTAAATCAGTTTTAACTGCCTAGTGCATTTAGCTGCATACTGACTAAATGCAATTTCATGTTTAGTTTCAGCACTTTTCACCAATATCTCAGTGACCTACCAGGAATATATACTGCATTTAAAGAAAGAGATGAATTTAGGGCCCAAACCACATGTACACAATGAGATATGCTTTGAAATCAATTCTGCTCCGAACTGGGAGCCAGAGCAAGGACATGACTTCGACTTTATGACTATAAAATGTAGAAGCAAACAAAAATGGATCAAAAAAGAAAATATTCAAGGACCTCAACTCCTACTGAGACTCTTGGCTGCTACTTTTCCTTTAAAAATGCTGTAATATGAATTCATGTTTTCTTATTGGTAAGACAAACACTTCTATATCAGTTCAGGTTGTATAGTTAATGTTGGGACTGTATTTGATTGCATTTTATCTGATTGTATTCGGACATAACAGCAGGTTTATAAGAAACAAATAAAATGGTATAAAAAATTCCACTCATCCCAAAGGTGCTCTGTCATTCCAGAGAATGTCATTCTATTGCTATACAGCACTTAGTGCTTTACCCTCAGTCTAATGCTTGGCATGGCGCATAGACAACTTCAGGCTCAGAATTAGACAGTCAATGTTATAATAGCACTGACACCAAGTGGATAACACACTCATCACTCAGTAAGAGGCAGATGTCTGTGTGCTTGATGAAACAGAACTGGCAATAAGTGTTCTCCTTAAAGCATGATTTGCTACCCAGTGGGTTGTTCAGCCTCCCAGCACTGAGAGTAACCTGAGACTGAGGGTCTGGTACAAATTGGGGTATTTAATTTTATTTTTCAGGGACAATGATGATTTTAACTGAGAGCAACCTTGGAATATTATACAGTAGATTGTCAAGCTTCAGAGGTTATTAGACTAACAAATTATTGCTAACAAAAAAAACAGATGCTCTGAAATATTAAGTTATGGTCAATTACAATTAAAAATATAATGATAAACATTATGGATATTAATATTAATAATAGTACCTAAAACAATTATGTTTTGGGTCAATAGAATCTTTCCAAATTATGCCTCATCTCACTGCAGTGCATTAAATGTCCACTAGAGGATGCTAGAATGAAGGAAATGGCAGAAACAGTTCATTTAGGAGAAGCAGTTGTAAGAGATGTAATAGTCTGTACCAGTAGCAGGGTCAGTAATAGAAACAATAGCAATGTTAGTAATTGTAATAGCAAGACTACATTTATGAGTAATTGTATGAATAGTAAGTAGTAATAATAATAGCAGTATTAGCAGTGTAGTAAGTTTTAAGTTTAAATATGTTATATTTGAGCACAACACAGCACACAATGTTAAATTATTTTCCTGCATTTCAGCCATTTGTCAAGTGAAGCCGAGGACAGCCAGGTACCCAGAATCCAGAGAGCAGTGTGTGGGGATGGTACCATGTTCAAGGGTACCTCAGTGGTGCCACTAGCAGTCCTAGAATATAAACCCACAACCATCTGATTGCATGTACAACTCCCTGACCTCCCACATCTAGAATGATGGAGTGTTGATGAGTGCAAACCAATTCCACAGCCATCACATATTCATTCTCCCAACAATTTTACACCAACTGGTATAATTGGCCATGATGCTGTAGACTTGACAGTAAATTCCCAGTGTGGACTGTGAATAAGTAATGAAGAAATGAGTCCCAAGTTTTGCCTGAAGTGTTTTCTTCAGTGCATCTGTGCCTAATCTCCGGGAGCCATCCTGGCAAACACAGCTGTGACAGATCTGAAGCAATTGCAGCCAGTTTGTAGCTCATCATGTAAATTAGCTCGGTAAGCTGTTCTGGTAAACCATTAGAACACAAAGGAAACACAAAGTCATGCTATGTACAGCACATTTGCTCTCAGTGGATTTTACATCAGATTTCAGGCTAATATTTCCATTCCAACCAAATTATAGAAAATAGCCTATCATGGATACTGGAAGTGCTTTTAGAACCTATAAGAAAACTATAAAATGAGATTTACTGTACAAGTATAACCATGCCGGTCTTTTGTGTTCCTTAAAAAAGGTCTATTACATATTGTACATAATATCCCTGTAAAAATAATAAATAAATACATAATCTCCAAAATGGTAAGTTTACAGGAGAAGGCAATAGATTCTTTATTTTTAACGTAATGTAAAATATGCAACAATAGTCTATCATGCGCAGTATTGTGAAATGTTCTTATCAGGACCTAAAACATTAGCATTATAATCAATAACTTATGTGGAGTTGTTTTACCATGTACCATGCACTATTTACTTATGTACTGGTGATCTTTATTGCAAGCAATAATGTCCTCCTAACCACTGTCTCTCTCATCAGAATTCACTTAACATTTTTTTTTCCCCTTACCTATATAATTTGTGTTTATAGCGTAGTATCACTCTCTATATTTATATTTATAGAGTTATATTTATTTAGACTTTGTATTTTAATTCATGCTTCTCTCTGTGTGTCTGTGCAGTCAGAATATATACAGTGTCTTCTCGGATCAATAAAAAAAATACAGATTCGAATGTAATGACAGTTGTGGAGCATTTCTATTAGTTTACACATCTTTACACAGATCAGCCATAACATTCAAACCACCTACTTAAGACTGACTGCCAACCAATCACAGGTACCACTGTAACCAGTTAAACTAAGGGCAAGTAATGGAAAAGTAGAATGGAATCTCTTTTAAAAAATACTATTACTTTGTATACTGAAGGTACCTTATATGACCAATAGCTTGTAGACAATATCTTATCCTGGGTCCCTTCTGAAATCCAGGGTGTTTTTTTTTTTGCTGCAGTAACACATTCATTTCAGAAGTCTTAACACCAGACAGAGATCAAATCTAATACTGGGCTACTCAGAATCTATATAACTGCTTTGAAAGATGTGGTCTATAAAGCTCAGTCCTGGACCGCACAGTATCATGAAAGGAGTTCTTTCATTGGAAGAGAAATGGAGTCCAGGGCTAGTCTTAATCTCTGTCTGGGAAACTGGCCCTATATGTGGGAACATTGGGATTAAATTGCATTCAGACATGTGCTGATGTTGGATGACTAGTTCAGGATCACAGATACAACTTCAGCTCTTCCTAGAGGTCCTGGATGGTGCTCCATAACTCCAAAAAAATTAGTTTCACTGTATCATACCCCAATACTGAGAGGCTATTATAATCTTTTTGTCAGTACATGGTGCTTCAGACCATCCCTACCTATTGCTTCTTCTTTTCTATGGAGATCATCGAAGATGGCTCTGTGCACAGCTGAACACCTGCATGAGCAATGAATGCACCATAAACTGGATGAATTCACTCATTCAGTGGTGTCTCCTGTCTGAATATTTTGTACATGTGTTTTGCATGCACACATACTACATTAACTACATTTTCACCTGAAAAATAAAAACACATTCTGTTTAAAATGAAATGATCACTGTATAATATTGAAGGTCCTGCACTGCAAGTTAAGCAAGGAAACCACTTTATCTCAGTTGTAGGTGTTAAACACACTTTATTTGCACAGCTTATTATCATAAACAAAGGTCATGCAGTGTGCTTTAGACAAACAGAATAAAACTACTAAACATGAAACCAGTAGAAAGTAAAAAAAATAAAACAAATAAAAGAATATGTAGAAAATAAAAACAGATTAAAAGTGCAAAGGATGTGGACTAGTATAGCAGAACAGTCCTGTATAAATTGAAGATCATACAGCTTTTGCATTCTGCATGTTGCCTGTAAACAGTCACAGTAAGAGGTCTTTGCTGCATTAGGAAGCATTTGGTGTGTCAAAAATGTCATTGTGCTCAAGAGAATCATCATGGCCGATATACAGAAATTACTGAGACAAATACTGTGCTGTATAATTATTATATTTTTGTGTTATTTTAGGGTCGGATGTTCTTCTGTTAATTTAGTATGACATTTGCATAGGTTGGTCCTTTTGGTTGCTCACCTGCTGAGTTACCTTTATTATCTCCAATAGAAATTACAGAATGATTGTCTCTGTACAGGTTAAATAGTGCTAATGTCAATCAGTAAATATCTAAGATCATGAAACATTCAGGACTAGAATACGGCTATTTCTTTGTAAACTATCCACCAAAACAACAAAAAAACAACAACTGTCTGACTGCACCAGCATGAAACGCACATAGTTTCTACTGTATTGCCTATAGTGTCCATGAGAATTTACTTCTTCAAAAAAATAATGCCCTAACTTGTTGCTGACAATCAAACACAGATACCAATAATAATAAGTGTAACAACAACCACATAAACAATAATAATCATCATAATAATCATAATAAAAATAATAACAGTTTCACCAGATCATGGAAAAGCAAACAGAAATGAAGAAATAAAAGAAAAGAATTTGACATAGCAACGACAGATTCTAATATTTTGTTACAGTTTCCAAATAAATGCTTACCTGCCTCGCGTATAAGAACTACGTATAAGCCCAAGTACTGGCACAGCAGCCCAAGTACTGGCACAGCAGCCCAAGTACTGGCACAGCAGCCCAAGTACTGGCACAGCAGCCCAAGTACTGGCAC
>JBBKCR010000001.1:28863658-28881275 GCA_037577295.1 Ladigesia roloffi
TGGTTTCATAGCCATGTTAAAATATTATCACCCCTTCAATAGGAAATTTGTCCCACAGTGCAGATACACAGTAAAAAAGTCTCTGAATAAGTAATAATGTAGAGGTAGAATGCTTTCTCCATCCTCAGCTGTAACTGAAGTTTTATTTAGAAAAGGGTTTTCATAATTTTGACAGTTTGAGGCCAGGCCTTTCTTCCCTTTTTATTATTTCCCATGCAGGCAATAATGCCTCTTTAAATATCTGAAGGCTAGCGGAGAGTTGCATTACCTCCTTTATTTTTGTTGTGCTGTGAAGCATGCCAGGTGCCCCTCCATGTGGTTTTATACTGGATAAAAAATGTATACCGGATGTTCAGTACAGTAACTCAGCTACTGAGTCAGCTGCTTCAAGAAAGTGCTTTCAGCACAATCTGTCATCCAGTATGGCTCAGTGAAAAATGACGGTGTATTACACATTATGCAGGCTGTCATGGTCATAAACTCAGAATAATCACGATCGAACTAAGGAATAGAATGGTTACCATGCAGAGATGCACAGTCGATTCATACATTCATTTAATTTTTACCGTTGATTAATGCAGTTGATGACTTCCCATGGTGGATTTGTTGGAATTAAGGCGAACGTAGGTCAACTTCCTAGATACAGGAAAGCACTTGTTATATATTGGAACAGATACATTACTTAAATGCTGTGTTTTATATTAGACACTACAGGATGATCACTTTGTATGTAAATGGCTTCATGGTCTTATTTCACGGGTTCGTTTGACAATTGCGATACGATCGGTGGATGAGAGTAAAACATTAAAGTAAATTGTTTGCTGTTAATTTCACAGACTCCTTGGGTCAGTGTGTGTCAGCTCTGTCAAAGAGGTTTTCTGCCTACGAGTCGTATAGCAATACACTCAACGGCTTCACCCACAGCCATAAGGACCGACACACTGAGCTCCGGCACAGGAAAGAATCACACTCATCACCAGACACTCCAAAACCAAAGGTACTGAAAATAAATGTAACTTTAGATCATTTAATCCTTGGATCAGCTTTGCATTCCTAGTGAGTGTTTCTCAATGTGATCATCATGACCTTCTACCCCAGCACATAAACGCCTCCATCAAGACATCAAGGACACTGAATACTAGATGTCTTAGAACTAGGAGATGGGATAGAGCCAGCTGTCTGAGTGTAATGATTAAAATGTTCTATTTTCTGACCTTTTTTTGGCCTGTGTAATAATTTGTGGTAAAAAAATTTGCTGCGTTATTTTAGCCTAGACCTAAAGATGCACATGGGTGAGGAGGGTCAGTCTTTACAATGCAAAAAACAATTTTTAGGTATTTTGTTTCATCCTTGGTCATTTAAAAGCACTATTTATTTATTTCTTTAATTAGTTTGTTAGTTTCATGAACATTACAACTGGTAACAGACACCTGAAAGCACATCGAATTTAAGGTGATTTATTCCAATTCAAATTTGAGATCTATTAGCCCCATTCACTGTGAAAACCTCACGCTAAGGGTAGCTGTTAGTTATAAATAGTGTTAACAAAAGGAAAACCAGAAAAAAGGAAAACTAATGGTTTCAAAAGTGGTTTTAATATGAGAGCAACAAGGTATTCATGTTCTGAGAGGAGTCATTTCTTAATGCTGTCTTTAGGTCATCAACAGCAAGATCCCCACTTCCATCCTGAAGAGGACCAGTGTGGGCGGCAGTGAGTCAGACCCCAGCCACCGGCGGAAAACAGAGAGACGGGTTCGCTTCAGAGAACCAGAGATTATCGTACATGGTGAGAGCTTTATACAGGATTTAAAAGACACACTGAGACCGTTAAATCCTTCCTCCAGTCGGTCACCTTAACCCCTACCCTTCAGGTTCCTCTGACCAGTCTTTTCAAGAGCAGCCTGCATCATTAAGACCCAGCACTTGAAGGAAATAAGTAAAGTGAATTAAAGATGTGGGAGGAAGCTGGAACACAGCTCCCTCTGTAGAGTGAAGTTAATGAATCACCCAGGTTTAACAACACACTAACATGCCAAAGTGATTTACATACTTGGTTAATTATGTATGCAAATGAGGCTCAGTGCAGGCTGTGCCAACAATAGCCGAGAGACTGAGAGAGAATGTATTCCTCCAGTGTCTACAGAGATTTTATTGTAGAATGTATGTATTTTCTTAGGGGATTCATGCACCTTTTGATGTCTATTATGTTGCTGCATTTTAATGATACTTGGAGAGCAATTTGACTATGTAATGATTGATTTTGTAATAGTAGCTGCAGTTCATGTCTGTGGGCATATTTTGTAAGCCCAGGAGTTCTAAAAGGCTTTATCCTATCATTCTGGATTTGCAGACATTCCATATAATGACTGTTTAGGAGGTGAGTGTATTGCACAACTACTACCTTTTTTGGTAACAAATTACTAATATGCATGAAAAATGACTCTAATACTCACAGAGAGTTTTCCACTTATAGACTAGGCCCAGCACAGTTTCACAATAGGTGTTGCTCACTTGTATTTTGAAGCACTAGCACTGTGTATAGAGAAAAACATGTTAGAACGTTTGCGGTAATGGTGTGTTGCATGGCTGGTCATCTCACATGAACACTTTCATCTAGTCCTAGTGTTGATGCTAGCATGAGTAAGCTGACTAGGATAGTTCAAGCCAAGGGTGGTCACACATTTTGATATCAAAAAAAGAGCCACACAATGGATGAGAAAGGAATAACATGGAATCGGATCTGACTGGTCAGACTGTGGTGCAACTTCAGAGATCAGATATTGGATATGAACTGGATTTAAAGCAAATGTATCTGACCGGAAAAAAACTACTTTTTTTTACATTTCTGAGTGAATATTGTGGTTCATTACAAAGAGAGCTTCATTACATTCAGCACAGTGCAAATCATGAATCTGTGAACAAACATCACAAAATTCGTGTTTTTTTTACATAGCACAGCTTGTTATTTTTTGTTTCACTGTACCCAACAAAAAACGAAATATCATGATCCATACTGTGTATTGTGAAGACGTCTCATAGTCTGTTTTATGTTTGCCATATCGTCCACCCTTAACCATGAGCTGCCTGTCAGAACAAAGCTAAGACAAACCAATCTCAGCTTGTCAGTAACACTGTTGTTTAGTCTTGGCTTCAGAAATTGTGTTGTGTTTTAAACCCTGCTTTTCCATCGTGTTCAGCATTACAGGAAGGAATGGAGTGTGTTATATTGCTTATTATTCCATGTAATCCTTCAAAGTATGCCTGCAGACTGAATTTTGTCACTTGTATTGGATGAAAACATTACCAGATTGTCTGTCCAGGCTTGTCTATCTTCAAATTATTTATTTTTGCTAAAGTAACCAAGATGTTTATTACATTCTCTTCATCTGTTTTGTCTTTGTCATTTGTGATGTGCAGCATACGACTCCTCCCAGAGCCGGCCCCACCTGGCCCTGTTGACCTGCCTGTTCCTGCTGCTTTCAGCGCTGGGCTTGGCCCTATATTGCACTGACCGCCGGCGGCCCCACCGCACCTGTGAGGACCTGCAGGCAGCGCTGGCCGTCTACCTGCTGCAGCTCAAGCAAATCCTGTGGGGCTGCTGGATCTGGCTCACTATGCAGTGACCATGCCTAACCACCGGGGGCAACAGTGTTCTCCACCCATGCTCCCCAGGAAGGAACGCCAGCTGGTGGAGAATGTGGGAAGAGCGGAGAGCTGTGGGGTCTTCAGAGAACTTGAGGCCGTCTGGGTTTTGGTGAATAGCACTTGGAAATGAAGCGCAATTTACGTGAGCTCAAATAATGTTCTGAAAGGACGTTCGTCACCCACTCTAGATTATGAAAGGCCATGAACTTTTGCACACCATCTAAACATGGTGGTCTTATGCCCTTTATGATGGCTCAGTTGATGCCATACCCTCGTTTTTACTGAGAAGCATATAAATCTCCAACCTGTTATGGCTATTAATATGTTCTTTCAGCAGTCAATCCATATTTCATGTTTCTAATGCTGCTTGTTGCCCCTTATCCAAAGAATCCTTGCCTGGGAATCCCCGATCACTATATATGTGCAGTATGTACAAAGAATACTTTAGACTAAATTCAATATTTCATATTGAATTTCACACCCACTTTATGAATTGCTCTACACATCTCAGTTACTCAATCACCATGTGCTAGTTTTTCATCGACTATCCAGTTTGTGATTGTCTATGTGCAATGCAAAAACAATTCTATTTATTTTACTATTACTTCAATATGCTTTGAATACTGAAATATGCTTTGAGTACTGCATAGTTTCACATGTAAATAGAAAACAATTAGTGACTGTCACATAAGTAAGCCATGTTATAGCGCATAATATATTTGAATGTACTTGTAATCATGAATATGAAATGGAATGGCACAATAGCTCTATCTACATACCTACACTCACTATTTCAGAAGAAGGACTATGATTCAACGTTAAGCACAAATGTTTCCATGTTTTGCATTCATTCAAAAGAGTAACAAAACATAACAAAGTTGGCCATATTTTATTTAATGCAATGCCAGACGTAGTCTATATGAGAAAAGGGCAAAGCCATTTTTAGTTTATTAAAATCTGGATTTAAAAAAAGATTCTTTCTATACTCATGTCAGCTGAGTTGACTTTTATAAGAACCAGCTGCACCAACTTGGCATTAGTGTAACTATGATATGTTTACTTGTTTTACTATTTTTATATGTTTTTTCTAGCTATCCATTTTCTATAGTTATTATAATTTAGTTGATTTGTTTTTTTTTTACTGTTCTTCAATTCAGTATTTCATCTTTGATCTCTATTTGTCAACATCAGCGGTGAACGGTTTTTCAAAAAATACTTTTGTTTTCTGTTCTTTTGGAGAGGACACATGTTTTCAAATGTTTCAAGCCAAGGACATTGACTTCACTTACACATTACTTTAACTGTCAATACAACGAAACAGGTGTTCAGTACCAGCAAAAGTAAAAGTAATAACAATACATTCCGTTTCTGCTATTATTATTCTTGAAGAAATTAAATGAACTGAGAAGGGAATTTTAATGAATTATAAATATACATTTACACCATTGGTTTGTTCCTGAGCTAGACATGCATGTCCAATAATTTGGAGATGCTAAGTTGCCTTTAGGCGCATATGCACTGCAACATTTCAGCAACTTACCCAGGGCGTTCCACACTGTGACCCCAGAGACAGGCCCCAGCACAGCCCTGGTTAAGGATACGCTGTTCAAATAAGGTTTTTACGATACACATACGCCTCTTGTGATATCACAAACAAACAGTAGATGTTTCCTTTCAAGAAGTCTTTTTGCAAAAATTACACTTGCAAAGAAAAACATTAAATGAGTCGTCCATTCAATACATTATTCAACAAGGAATGGAATTTGGTGCCATCATGCTAATGAATCCCAAATACTTTCAATTAATTATCAGGCCGATTAGCAATTAGCATCAGTTAAAATCCTATTTCCCTAGGTTAGAGGGAAAGAAATATATTTTCAATAAATAAATGTTACTCCAAACAAAAGAGCCCCTAATGGAAATAATCTAAGCTTCCATCACTGTATATTTGGATAATTATAGCATTCTCACTGTGATGTGTGTTGCTGGGACTGTACACATCAAATATTAAGACCCTTTAGTTACATTTGGATGTAATGCAGGATTCCCACACAAACCGATACTGTAACAAACAGCAAATCAAAGCACTGTGAGACATTTGCTTGGAAGTACATGTCTGTTCAAATCACATATAACGTTTGTATATAAGAACAACTGTAATGAGCATATGCTTATACATAATGTTTAACATTATGTGTATAGCTTGAACTATATAAAACAAGATTGCCCATTGCATAGCACAATAGAAAGCCTGTTGTACAATGTGAACTGTTATATGGCAAAACTAGGAAAAAAGGGAAAAATCTTCAAAGTGGCTTGTACTTATAAAGCAATATGAAGCAGTGTTCGTATTAAACAGAACTGGCTGTGGTGGTCTCTGAACATACAAACCTATAAAGCAATAATATCTCGTCAAACACAGCACATATTCTCATTATGTTCAGAGTTTGTTTTACTTTGGTGTTTTGGTAATTTTTTTCCCCACATTTCAGAAGAAATACTGTACGTGGACACTTTCGATAGTAGTGCCTTTTTAAGATTCTCTCCTTTTCTTTGGTCGGTTGATATTATGTTGTAATGGATCATCAGTAAAAGTCATTGAATAAAGGTCACTGCAAACCAGAGGAACTCAGGAGTGCTGGCACTTTTCTTGGTGTTGTTGCAGTAGTTTGCCAAGGGGACCAAATAACGAGGACCAAATTGTGTTGGCTAGACCGCTGGGTCTCTGGCTCCTCTAAAATGGCAGGTCCTGGGGGGTGTTCCTAATATGCAGCAGTTAACCAACCAAAAGTTGTCAGAGGAGGGATGCCCCAGGAAGCAGCTACAGGCACACTGGGCATATGGGAAGAGAAGGCTTGCTATTATGTTGACTGTCAGGTGCATGTGCGTTGCTGTCCTGGGAAAGAGATTGATGCATTGTGGGAGGAAGGCAAGAGGCAACGTGATGCTCTGGGTAATGCCCTGCAATTTTAATTTATTTTGGTTTGGGAAAAATTAGTTCAAGATCTTGATTGGGCCACCAAATGATCCAGATTTCAGTCTCTTTGTGAATTTCTACATAAATGAATATCACCCATGGAGGACCAACATTGTGCCAATGTCTTGATGCTTGATACCCCAGCACGCCTCGGTAGATGGTTTTAATGATATGGTTTATTTGTATATAGTTAGGACTGATAGTAACAAGGTTTAAGTGTATATACCAGTAACGATAGTAACAGGGTTTAGGATATATAACAGTACTGATAGTAACAGGGTTTATGTTTGCACTTTAATTCAGTCAGAACTTCACTGACCAGTAAACCATGGTGCCCATGAGGTCATGAGCATAATTTATTATTATGTGGAAAATTGTAACAAGAAAACAGGGCTGCTGTGTTTAACTTGGCAGCCCTGTCAATGATAAGGAACTATGAAAAATGAATTTTCCTCATCAAATCAGATGATGCAGCTTCTGTTAGTTGAACAAAGTGCCTTATGACTGAGTATTATTAAAATGCAGACACATTTACAATTAGGTATTTCTTAGGGATATGGATATTTCAGTATTTTTTTATTAATGTTGTTTAATTTCATTTTAATAGCAAATGATTTCAATGAATGGCACTGGGGAACTAATTAATAATCAATTATACCAAATAATCATTATTATATCATTATAAATGTCCTCTAAACACCAGTTTAAATCATTTTACAACTATTGCTTTTACCTAATCTAATGGCTGCAAATAGCACGGTTTTGGGGGGTGATGATTTGTAGCACAGAAGTAAACACACAAAGAGTAATTTACCACAAACTACCACCATAAATAGAAAAAAAAGGAGACACTCTCATTTATGGACTGTATTTTATACAGGATAGAGATGACAAGTGTTTATATGGTTGTGTTGCAAACAAAACACGCAAATCAATAATCATGCGTTTACTAATTCAATAAACACATGGAATTAAAAATGTTCTATTAGGGTGTTGAAGTTTAAAATAGGTATTTGGCTGTTTTAAATAGTTCAGACTGTAAACGCACACACACACCACAGTTTATTGCAGCATGCAGCAATTACTAAGGTGGCAAATACTGTCTTTCATACCACATGAACAAAAAGAGTGACACTATGCACTGTGCAACTGTAAACCTTTGAAACTTATTCGACCTGAAAAACTGGTTGAGCGTCACGTTTTACTGATGCATCATTCTTTATGAACCTCGAGGTCTTTTGTTTGGACAAACCTCATTTTAGTGCATTCACTGACCTACTTTTTGTATGCTGAGCAATTCATACAGTTGTACAGAGTATTTTTTTTGTCTTCACATATGTAACTGTACATGAATGATTACATCATATATGCATACACACAGAGATAATAGCAGAGGTAAGAACAGAACCCGAGAAAAGTACTTTAAATTATATTTGCTTAAATACTGTATACTTAAAACAATAAGTGAAATACTGTTTCTAATAAGTAGCTCAGATGTGTTTATCAGGACTTTAAGAGGGAAATGTGTTTCAGAACTCAAGCTTAATATCAGAGTATACTGACTTCGAACCCACATTTCCAGGTTTATACAAGCTAGAGTAAAAGTACAACTAACTCAACAATTAGCTGGAAGTACATCTAGAGAAGAGCAGTATTTTTCCCTAAAGTTTAATAAACAGGGTTCACAATAATTCAGAAATACTATAGAGTTACTACAGCTTTACCATAGATAGCAGTCAGTGTTTTAGTCCTTTAATTGGCATACTATGAATTAAAAAGCTGTGGTAAACTCTATTCTATGGTAATCCTAGGATTACACAATCCAGTGTATGTGAATGGATTTTGCGTCACATCTCAATCATCGCGTGTTTGGTCATTTGGTCTGTTCTACTGCAGTGGAGGATTAAGAGGAGCAGTGGAGGAGATCAGATCATGCCACTTTTTTTATCCACAACATCAGAGCAACGGCGTGAGGAGCGGCCCAACAGGAACTCCTTCTCATGGATAAGGCTATCCAGCATGTCCTCCTGCCTGTAGTTATGGTAGACCTTCAGGAAGGCCATGACTGTGATACCCAACCAGGACAACCATGCAGCCCACAGTCCAAACTAGAGGGTGAAGATTAGATAAGACAAACCTTTATTAGGCCCACAAGTAGGAAATTCGGACTGTATCTTTGTATGCAGCAGAAGTTAAAATTCAAAAACAATAGAATACATTAAAACCTCTACCAACAGTACAGTATAATATGTACGCTATAAAATCTAGAAATACTCATAAAATGTGTTTAATGAGCAGTTATGAGCCATATATGTTAGGGGTGGGTATTCTGATGTGATGATACAAAACTATCATGATACTTGAAAGTAGGTGGCATGTTACACATAGTCATCTTGGTGACTGTGACTTAATTTCCAAAGACTGCAAGAGATGATGCAAGAGCTCTATTTGAAACAATGGGCATTTTAAATACCTTATCAAAATAAAATAATATAAAATAAATGAAAATCATTACTTGGTACTACTGCATTAATAATTAATATATGGATATATACAACACTATATTGATTATTCTCCCATCTCTAATACATAATGTTACCAGCACTACAGTCTACCACTGAAGTGGAAATACAACCTTGTACGTCCATAACACAATAGGGTTTTAACATCAATGCATGTGAATGCAACACATTTCGTAAAATTGTAATGCTAATTTTGTCCATTCACCATTAAATATTCACATTATAGAAAGGGTTCCTGGCATTTGTAAATTATCTAACACCTGGAATGGTATGGCACTTGTATATAATTTAACATGTTCACAATCAACCTACTTGTGCAATTGCAAACTGGTCATAGAATGCGGAGTTGTCCAACCCCAGCTCCAGATCAGTGTCCTGTAAATCTTCACAGCTGGAAATGACAAAAAGTTAACATTT
The DNA here is from genome assembly GCA_037577295.1 of Ladigesia roloffi. NCBI lineage: Eukaryota > Metazoa > Chordata > Actinopteri > Characiformes > Alestidae > Ladigesia > Ladigesia roloffi. The sequence goes on from JBBKCR010000001.1 coordinate 28,873,220, forward strand.
TTGACAAATCAATATGCATGCAGATGCATGCAGAGCATTCTTAGAGAAATTAGCTTAGTAAGAATCTGTGAATGTCAAAATATGAATAAAATATGCATAAAAATAATCTCATAATATTTTTAAAGCAGTCTCTCTTCACCAGAGCACGAGTTCTCACTGTGAGTGAATTCATATTCATGCAGTTCTGTTCAGTGAAACATGGTGGAGCTTTAAGGTCACTGGACTGAACAGAATATGAGAGCCTGGGGCATAATTACATAAAAATTGCTCAACTGAAGAAGAAACAGGCTAATCAGGGGAGGATATTCAACGAACAGTTGCCTTGTGGGTATATATGTGTTTGTCTTTATGTGCTGTACTTTTGTGAACAGTGTCCACCTTATCCAAACCCAGACATCCTGCAAAGTAAAGTGATCTGAATGGTTTGCTCACCTGCTGGGCATGCTGCCCCCTTCAGTAATGGCATCACACCACAGGTTGAAGCCCACACTCACAATGGTGCTCGACAGGAACACAGCGAACACCACAAACGAGCTGATCAGCAGGTTCAGGAAGGCATTGAAGATGGAGCTGCACAAATACAAAGGAAAATACTATTACCAACATAATAATGGACAGATTCTTCTGGAATGTTTCTACTAAATTAAAAATAAAACCTGCCAATGAATAGGCACAACTAACTTCTTGCCTGGATTAATCTTAGAATAAGTCTAGACTATTCCCTGAACTGTTTAGAGCAAAGTAACCAGCAGGCCTGTGCAACAATCATCTGTTACAAAACACCACTGTCTTCTCAAGTATTTTACATAACGGTGCCAGTAACCTCACTGCATTCTGAGCGATGTGTCAGTCTGACGTCTGCTGCCAGCACATCTGCCATTAACAGAGCTAAAGAGTTGCATATTGATTAGGCCATGGCAGCTCATTTGGATGCTGAATGTGGAGATGGATAACTCAGCTCACTTTCTGAATTCTGAACAGCCAAATAGCATTAGAAAGCCCATTTAAATGTATTTTGAAACTTGGCCTGGCATTTATGCAACGTCATATTACACTGGTATCATTCCTAGTTGAGTCTCCTATTCACTGGCTGATGCCAGCATCCCTGGCATCCCTGGCATCATGGTGCATGTGAGGGGCACAGAGGAAAACGGGCACTTACTCGTCGTGGCCTTTGCAGATGAAGAAGAGCAGCCTCCAGGCTTGAACGGCGGACAGGACAAGGGAAGCGATGCCCACGACAGTGATGAAGCTGCAGGAGGACGGGGGTCCCCACTCCTCTATGATGAACCTCTGCTTGGACACCGTGATGTTCTCGTTCTGCCACATCCCTCGCGTGAAAAGGAGGCATTTTCCTCGGAAATCCTCCGTGTTCTCCGAGAGGGGTACCACCGCGATGAAGCCGAAGACGAAGGCCAGAAAATACAAGATGCATTGCGCGAAAATGAAATTATCTTTGGCCATATTCGCTCGGCTGCGGCTCCTCAACCCCTGAGTTCCGATAATGCGCATGCGCAGTAGCGCTCTGCGGGCGGACCTACAGCACAGACGGGCCAGATGATGGAAGGCTCCAGGTACCAGCACACAGGACATTTAAGATCGTTTATCCAGAGGAAAATAATCTTTCCCAGCATCATCTTAAGCACAATATGATTTCCTTTTAACCCAAGCTAGCTGTGCTGTGATGATTCACCATAAAATGGTAAAGATGTGGAGCTCTATGTGTGGGTGGTGGTGATAGCAGGGTCAGGAATGTAGCTGTAAATTCTACTTATTCTAGCACATATTAAAAGTAAATATCGTGGAAATGCTATAAGCTGATGTTGGCTAATTTCAAATCATTGTAAATGCTTCAAATATTAAGTTCAAGGATAAAACATATTTGAAACAGTTTCAATAAACATTCTTAATGGAAACGAAGTTGTTAAAATAGGCTGTTTTGATCAATTGTTATGTGAAACATTGGTGGTTGGTGCTGTCTTACATTCCGAGCATGGAGATTTGTTTGCAAGAATCACTGAATGTCATTTTGCAAGATACACTGGACGTCAACAGTAATCTTTAGGGTAATAATAATAAAGGCAAGTATATGGATTATCCATAGCATGTGCTTGGTTAAAGATTGTGCTTGGTTGGCTGCACAAATTATTTACAGAACATGTCATTCAAGGCCATGTATAGATTGCTGTGAATCATTATTGTATGTATGCCCCTCAATTTGTAATGCAGTAGTTCAGATAAAGCCCATACATATTTTTGTCTCACTTTTTGTCCACATATGAATTTCAGAAGGTCAGTCGCACCCCTCACACACACACACTGGCACAAAAACAGCATCTTGTGTTCACAGTACAAGGTAAGACGAATAGCAAGTGCTCTGGTGGATGCTGAAGCATCAGGGAGCTCCTCAATTTTTAATGGGCTAGATTAGCGCCATCTCAACTAAACACACAGAGCCTTTTATAACACCAGGCTAAAAAGGCACATCTGGGAATGTGGGTCATACCCACTGGGTACTCATTAGGTCTTTAAGGCCTCAGCATGGAGCCACTCTTTTCTTTATCATTTTTTTGTCTCCTGTCAGAAAGAAAATAACTACAAGCCTAAATTAAGAAAAAGTTATGCCCTTTCATTTTCTCTGAGCTCTTGGACTGGTTTAATGATTTTGCTCATATAAATAATTAGTGAGAGTGGATTATGGATTGCAAGGGTGTTTCTCCCTGTGCTGCGCCCAAAGGGTCTGTCAATAGAAATGGCCAGGAGACTATCTAAAGCCAAAATGGGATTTAAAGGCAGCAGTGACCTGCAATCATTAAAATTGATAAACAGCCCCAGTCCATTATCGCTCCTCCACTAAACTTGCTGTTGGCATTATGCATTCCATTAGGTAGCGTTCTCCTGGAATCCATTGAACCCAGAATGATCCGTTAGATTGGCAGATAGAGAAGCATTCCTGACCACCCAAGACAACACACTTCCAGTTCTGAAGAGTTCTTATGTCTTACACCAATTCAGTCGACACATGGCATTGCCCATAGTGATCTTAAGCTCCTTGTGCTGCTGTTTCTCCCAGGTGTAGTTTGGAAATCTTTACGCAGTGAAACAACAGAGGACACCCACTACAGGCTTCAGGTTTTGGGTGCCCTCCTCTGTAAGTTAAGGTGGTAAACAGGTTCAACTCATACTTCCAGTTTTTTCCATGTATAGTGCATGGTCACATGCTTGATTTAATACTTGTTCGCAATAGATGTGGCTTAAACTCATTAATTAGTAGGGGTGTCCATATATCACATATTGTACAGTATATACTGCCATGCAAAAGTAGTCTTATTAGTTATTCAGGGATTTAGGTATTCAAGAGACCATCACTGCATCAATGGTGAACCAATGGAAGCTACACAACTCCCAGACACTGCTAAACAATACCTTTTGTTAAAAACATGCCATGAGAGCAAGTGGGAGAATTTGGTTGAGAATGGAGTGAAAGCATGCCAGAAACTATTTAGCTAAAACAAGATTAAATTGTCTTATAGTAATGTATGAACAAAAAATTTGAGATTTTGGCAAAATTCTAAATGTGTAACACAAACCTAATATTGCCCATCCCTCAATAAACTCAATCAACCCATTTGTTAACATTGGATGGATGGATGCAAAAAACAATGTCAGTCTACTAGGAAAAAACTGCTTCAGTCAACTAAGAAACTGAAACATGGACGAAAATCACCTTTACTAAGGACAGTGATCCAAAGCTCAAGGTCAAGTCAACAGGGTCAAAAAGGTCATCTGGAATCTGGATCCCAGTCCTCTCCAGAACCTGTTTGACAAATTTTGGTCCACAAGCATCATCCAACCAAAACAACCTGGAGCAAATCTGCCAGGAAGTATGAGTGATACTCTCAAACTTTATGTTTCTACCCAGGATTAGTCTGAAGGAGTGAAGAAATATTCATAAATATTGCTGATGCAAATTGAATTTTGACTTTGCATTTAAAGCTTGAAGCACCATGGTCAGTGCACATCCACAGCACATTTCTCTGCACATTTATTTGCAATAATCACTGTTTATTTACTGTGGTTAATATGGCAGGGACAACAGTATGAACCACATAAATATGAAGATACAAATATAAACAAAAGATAAAGACACAATATGTAACACTTAACAATTAATAAAAAATTATGCACTAAAATTGGCCAAGAATTAATTTTAGATTTTTATTTTATATACATATAAGATCAATTGCAGATTAAAATATATAAGTAAATGTAAAATATTCCCCTCATTGCATGTAAAATCCAACAATTTAGACACCACAGTAACACAAAATGTAAAATATATCTTACTGTGAAAGGTAAACTTTCAGGTGTTGGGAGACCACAGTCACAAAGTACAGGCTGCAGGTAATCTCAGAACTCAAACTGGTTTACTAACACTAATCTGGCACTAAACTCTTAAACTCCTTCTTTCTCTCTTATGCCCGTTTGAAGCGTTTTCCCTTCGTGCCACTTAGTCCTCTGTGTGCAGCTGCTCCATGCTCCACTGGAAGAGATGCTACTTTACCTGATCCTCTTCTTCTAGATGACTCTTCTTTCACAGCCTAAAAGCACAGAGTTTTACCACATTAAGCCATAGTATTGTTCAAGTATTAGTATCTATTTTGTTTCCCTAAACATGTGAGCACAAGAAATGAATTCAGGACTTTTCATCTTAAATCCCCACCCATATCATTCTCTCCGTGTACAGAGAGGGGATTAAAAGTATATGCCATTCCAAGAGCACCGGCATATAGTAAAATACCACTAAGTTGTGATGTGGTTGAAGAAAAATGCATATTTTTGTAGTTAAACTTAAATATGCCCACAGATACACTCCCAAAACACTTTAATTTCATTCTAAATTCATCTTAATACATTACCCTGAAAGAAATTATAAACGTCGACCCATTTTGGTTCTATACAATTACATAAAACTCCCACAGTGCTATAATGTAAAATGCCAAACTTATGCCTGTATAGACTGTAATGTAATTCAAGTTGTGCATTATGTAAGAAAAAACAGGGATTTAAGATGAACAAAACAACAAAAATGTGTTAATATATTTATGGCACAAGAAAAGCTGCAATGTTCGGGTCTCATCTGCCACACCCCCTTGTGCTCATGCTGGTTGTTTATGTTTGGGCATGTTTGGGGTAATACAGGTGCGTCTGATTGCCTTGCTTACTGCTGTGCACAAACATAAACAATGAGCACAAGGACGAGGGCATGGCAGACAAGGTCTGGAATTCACAAAAGCAAAGAAAAGGGGAGGATATGTGTGGTTTCCGCGAACAATTATTAGTTTAGTTCTCAGAGAAAATCTGTGAGAGACCGAAATCACGACTGCAGGAGTTTACTCTATAGCCATTTTTTTTCAGGGAATTTTCAGGAAGAATTTGTTAATTTCCGACACCGGATATACAGTTTTAAATGAATATCTTACCTTTTTTACAGCTCTTCTGGCTAACTATCTTACATTAAAAAAAACAGGCAAACATGTATTTCTTATGAAGCGTTTGTTGAGATTTCATTTAATTTCCTCTGTATATGTGTCTGTGTGTCTATGTGTGTGAGTGTGTGTGTTACTGGGGTGAGAGCAGAAATATCCTGATCTCATTAATCTATGCCTGAGGTTATAGGACAATCAAACAGCAAATAGAGGCCATAATAAAATGGCTCTAATGGAGGCCATTTCTTTTCTAAAGCATTCTGACATTTCACAGCATCAAGCAATCCATTACACAGCAAGAGGCGCAACAGATAAATGTTTGACTGTTTTCCCTTCATATCAAGCAAGTAATACAGCTCTAAGTGACTCCATATTTCTCAACAATGTTCTCAACCAGAAGGCATCTAGAGGAATTTAATGCACTATGACACAATACAGATAAGAGCCAGCATTTAAAAATCTTTCACTTAATATAAAATCATTTGATATATTACATGGGGCGGCTGGTGGCCTGGTGTTTCGGGCGTTACACCTGCAATCAGAAGGCCGTGTGTTCAAATCCCTGCCAGGTACAAGTGTAGCCTTGACCACAACTGAGCCAGGGAGTCAGGATAAATGGGCAGATATTAAAGGCTAATATGGTTCACAATTGACCAACTGTACCAACTAAGCATCACAGTCCCAGTCCCTGAAGACCACCTGGTTTGAGAAATATATTTGTGAAATGATGCAAAATATAGAATCAATTCTAGTATATTTTACATGCTTATGTAAAATGACTAAGGGTTTTAATGCAAAATACATTATGTTAAATGCCTGTTAAATACATGATGTTTATTCAAGATGAATTATCCAAACATGAAGCCAATACCACGATTTAGACATTGACTGAATTTTGTCCTACAAGAAATGTCCATTCAGTGAATTTTTGTTTAAATCCTCATGGTTCAGCACTGAAGCATTTAATGAGGTGATACTGGTCTAGTGCAGCCCTCTACCTCCCCTCTGTTCGAATACATTTATCACGTTTTATTACCCTTAAGATAACTGTAAATGAACTGCCTACATTAAACAATCAACGGAGATTAAACAATTAGGTAATTGCCTGGATCCAGTATCATTATCAGTCTCGTACTTGGATGAGATCATGCAGAACCACTAGGTTCAGAACATCAATTCAACAGTGCCACAGTGTGGTCTAAAAGGTGTTCCACACACTTCCCCCAGTCTCCTTAGCAATGTTCACCTCAGAGAGAATGGTTTTCTGGCGTGTCACTCATAAGAGATAGAAATCAGATGGTTTTACCTGTTTGTCTTCTTTTTTCTCTCCCTTAGGCTTAGTCGAATATTCCAAGTAGCTGACTGGTCCCCGTGACTGAGGCCGTCCTAGAACAAAGGACGCCCCTTCCTCTGGGAAAAAAAAGATGCCACAGTAGATCAAAGCAAGAGATGATCCAATATATTATGAGAATATTTTTAGAACCAAAAATGTACAATGTACACTTCATGATTCAATTTTATAACTGTGGTATTATTCAAAAGTATTGTTAAAAAAAAATCCCTTAAAATGATGCTTAAAAAACAATATTTTTAGCTGGTATTAAGCAGAAATATTTTCAGCAGTTCCTAAAAATTTGAAGCCGTTCAGTTCATATTCTTGCATCTAAAAATATAAAACCTGAGAAACTGGACATTTTTGCAGTGGTCTCTTATTTTTCCAGATTTTTAAATGTTACTTTTAAAAAATAAAAAAAAATGCAAAAACTGTGAGTGCTCTTTTTCACATTATTACATTATTTTACATTTACATGAAAATATAATAATGCATATATTAAATACATTCATAATGTATTCATAACAATTCCATTCAGTGTCATCATTCCAAAGTCAGTTCAGTTGAATTGCCACGTTCAGATCGATGGATTATAGCCCCCCAAAACCAGGCAGACATTTAATTTAAATATCAGGATAAAGCAAAACCTTTGACAGCAGGGACCTGCTCAGTTGCAGGCAGCAGGCCAGTGGAGGCGCGTCTGGTCTCCAGGCCCTGCTTCCACCAGCTGCCCAGCTTGCAGTGGCCCACTGGGGCTGATGTGGTCCGGAAACACACAGCCTCACTGGGGGTTTTGTCTCTGGCATGATCCAAAGTGCTGGGCTGAGTACTCCAGGACGGACTGGTGCGAGGTGACAGGGATACTCCCAGGGAAATCTGGAGCTGATGGGTAGGGGATCCTTGTCTCTTGGGGTTAGAATTTATCTGAAGTACGGAGCTCCGGGGAGAAGCTAATGAATCTGGCTGGCTTTGTTCCCCTTTCTTGACTGAATCACCTCTCTTCCAGATCTGCCCCAGAAGGTCCAGCCTGCTCTCAGAAAGGGCACAGGATGTCAAAATCTCTGGCTGGTCCATGGCATCCTGAGATTCACGACTGAACACCTCTTCTACAGGATCAGACAAAGCCCTCTGACCACAAAATCACAAAGAAATTATTTTATTACACCCTGGTCTAACTGATAAACACTTCGTCCTTTTGAACAGATCTTTTCTGTAGGGTCTTTGCATATATATA
>JBBKCR010000001.1:28888642-28904567 GCA_037577295.1 Ladigesia roloffi
AGGTAACGAGTGGAGGACAGAAAAGCTTCTTAGAGAAGACGTTACAGGTCTGTGAGAGCCAGAGATGTTCCGTGTTTTAATTGACCAAATACTTATTTTCCACCCTATTGCACAAAAAAATTCATTAAAAATCCTACCATGTCAAATCGTAAAAATTTTTTTTACATTCTGTCTCTCACAGTTGAAGTGTACCTATGATGAAAATTACTGACCTCCTCCATCATTTTAAGTGTGAGAACTTGCACAATTGGTGGCTGACTAAATACTCTTTTTCCCCACTGTACATACTCTTGAATGAGATACCATCTTCACACACTGCTCCCCGGGTAAGGTTTCACTGGCAACCCACTGCTTCACCTTGTGAAGTCGTTAAATACAGAAAAAGAATTTCATACTGTGTGCTGTGGTGTGTTCACATGTGACTATAAGGGGTTATGTATATAGTCTATAATCAACACATTCACATAGTCTATTTAAAGAAAACTGTCTTGAAAGTACTAACAGAGCACAGGAAGACACAGAGCATTTCCCTTCCCCCTAGTAACATTACTCTTAATCACTCTCTCTCTCTCTTTTACATACACAATAGTCCATCAGTGAGATTTGTATAGGTGGCAGAAGGTACTCTTCCAAATCCAACTGGGCTGATTACTGATTACAGGAGGATTACAGGGGAGGTCAGAGCTGGGTTGTCTTCAACACACACATGCCATCTTTTTCTGACCCAACACCACAGGAGCATATTGTTGCATGCTAAAAGTGAGCATATCTGGTGCTGAGGAGAGCAATAACCTGAAATGGGGCACTATGGGACAAAGTGTTAAGCGGAGAGTGCAGAGGTGCTGGGTGAGTATTAAACTATTTACCATCACCCCTAATTCTACAGGGATTATCTCCATTCATTGTGTCTGGCTAAGCACAGAGATGTGTGCCTGTGAGAGAGGGTGAGCCATGTTTTGTCTGCTTTTCGAGCAAATAGGTAATAAATAGGTTTGACATCTAAAGTGTATTGATTAAGGCTCTAGTTAAACAAAGAGACTGTTTGTTAACACTCATGTCTCAGCATAGTTTACTTTAATAGTGAGTGCCCATTTAAATTCAATCTGAGTATATTAAAACTTTTCAGTCATGTGTAAAATAGTTGGAAATCTGTGTGCAATTATTGCAGTTTTTAATTTTTTAGGCAAGGAGATTGTTCCAGTCATACGTTCTTACTGCTGTCTGGCACAGAAAATTGTTCCCTAGACACAGCTTATGTGTATGTAAACATGCAACTAACTCACGCATTGCTTTCTGTGTATCTCTCTTGGGACTGTTATAGGAAAACCAATCCAATATCTGTTTGAAGACCTCAGATGACAGATTCAGCTGCATATTCCCAAAAGGCCATAAAATGCTTTTGGGAATTCATGGTGTACCTGGTGTTCGAGCCCTACTTCGTCACTGAGAATACAGATACTAAAAAGAAATGTACTATTGCAACACAAGCGTTGATGAGAACTTCAAATTCCATTAGGTTATTTTCAATCATTTCATCTTAAGGTTCCTGAGTTTCATACCTTCCCAACAACTTGTGCAATTTTACTTCCCAAGACAACAGATTTCACCTGTTTTCTCCGTCCCACAATCTTTTCTCCCCCCTACCATCCAGCCTATCAATTTTCACTTGTCTTTATACTCAGCACTGCCAATTTACTGAAGCTGGATATCTGAGAGGTGGGCAAAAATGGCCGTTCTGCGGTTGAAGTTTACCAAGAGCCAGAGGGACAAGCTGGCCCAGGTGCTGTGGTTGCTGAACTGGGTCTCAGTGGTGACCGGGATAATTCTCTTCAGTCTGGGCCTTTTCCTCAAGGTGGAAATCAGCAAGAGGAGGGAGCTAATGGCCGAGCGGGAGATCCATTCCGTGCCAAACATGCTTATCGCCGTGGGGCTGATTGCTTGCCTAATCAACTTCCTAGGAGGGAAGATCTGTTATGACTGCGTGGACACCAATAAGTTCTTGCGCTGGAAGCTCGTGATGCTGCCCTACATCATTTGCACGTTCTTCTTCACCCTGTGTGTGCTGGTTGGCGCACTAATGTGCTACAGCATGCACGGGGAGCTGGAGGAATCTCTGGCACTGGGACTACAGGATGCTATGCGCTACTATAAAGACACGGACACACCAGGCCGCTGTTTCCTGAAGCGCACCGTTGACCAGCTGCAGATCCAGTTCCACTGCTGCGGGAATAAGGGCTACAGAGACTGGTTCCAGATCCAGTGGATTAGCAACCGCTACTTGGACATGTCCAAGCGAGAGGTGCAAGAGTAAGTAGCCTTGCCCATTCACAATTAAGTGGTAGGTAATGTTCATTCAGTTTGTGGCAGAGCTAGGGAACATTTGAGGATAACTGGTTAAATGTAGAGACGCAAATGTGTTGCAATTCCCCCCAACAACATAATTTGGAATTACTCTCTAAACATTACAGTTTCCTCTATCAAAGTCTGCTATAATTTTTTCTCATCCAAAAACAAATTCATTAGCTGCAAACAGCTTAATTAAATGAGTTTCATGTATGGATGAATTGTTTTACAGGTTTCAGGAACTAAAACACTAAAACTTGCAGCACTGGTTTTAGCAAGTGAACTTTAGATGACTTCCACTGATGAAACACCTCTTCCTTATTTTTTTTTAGCCGTTTACGCAGTAACGTAGAAGGAAAGTACCTGATGGATGGTGTACCATTCAGCTGCTGTAACGTCAACTCACCTCGGCCCTGCATTCAGTATCAGCTCACCAACAACTCCGCCCACTTTAACTACGACCACAAAACAGACGACCTCAACTTATGGAAGAGAGGCTGTCACCAGGCCCTGGTGGAGTACTACACCAACATAATGCACTCTATTGGCCTCACAGTGCTCCTCATCTGGCTCTTTGAGGTTGGCACTTGCCTTATTTAGCACTTGGGTGTTTTGTGGTTATTTACGTAACAAACTACTATTGTTTAAATTCTGCTTTGTTAAGGAAAACATCTTTCTTAAGGAAAATATAAGAAAACTTATTTCGCCAGCAAGCAAGTAGGTGCTTTTCATTTCAGTAATATGTACAGTGAAATGAAACAAAGAACAAAAAAGAACATCGCTAGGCTAGAGGTGCAGAGTCCTGTCTTACTTGCACCTGTGGTAGTCGTTATTTGTTCTTTGTGTGGCCCAGTTGTCTTAAAGAAAATTTCATTGAACTGCGTCTTGTCTATGAATTAATCCCACCTCAAGTTTCTGCTTTGCACTCTATAGTCTTCTCTATAGTTACAAGCAGCCATTCCAAAACACACTCATCCATCATTGTCTATTACAGAAATGTTTTTCTCTCACATTGTCAAACACAGTGTCTTACGCAACCTCCTCTAATTTATATTCTTCATTATCTTTCTCTTTCCGCACAGCTGTCTGTTCTTACTGGTGTGCGTTACCTGCAAACAGCCATGGAAAACGTCCTGAGGCAAGGGGACCCTGAGTCAGAATCAGATGGATGGTTGTTAGAGAACAGCTTTGCAGAGACTGCACGCTCGAACTTCAACGTAATCAAAAGCCTGGGAAAGTGCAATCAGATCGACACGGCGGATAACGGAGATCCCAACATTGACAGACCGTGCACTGCACACTACGGTCCTGACAACGTGCCTCCAAAGCAAATGCCCACGGCCAGCTGACCAGATCCCAGGTTCCTTCTGTGGGGTTGGTCAAACTAAAAGGACATTACCAAACTCCATTATCCTGCAAGGGTTTCTCAAATGTTCTCTAACTGTTCCACGAACGGGGGAGTGTTAAACCTCTGATGACTGGAACAATATGCAAATACTAAAATATAAATGTATAAGACTTACAATTCAAATGAACGGGTCACATGAGAAGACATTCTAGCACTGACAGAAGAGGAAAGTTACTCTGTAATATGTCTCCATAGAACTAAGAGGGTATAGTTTCATTAAATCTAATGTGAAATAGAACATCATGCACAATGCAAGGCCTTGATCACACACACAATGTCTTAAAATCACTGTGACCACACTGCAATGTGATTTTGACAATGCCAAGACCAAAACCCTTCACTTTAGATTTTAGGAGTTGTTCTGGAGTGAACATTATTTGGCTGTGAATTCAACCAGCAAATATAAGAAGAGCAAACTGTGTTCATCTTCAAGCTTGTGCCTGCTCCTTACCATCTGCCTCTAAAACCTCTTTTTGATCCAAGACTGAAAATTATACTGGAGTATGAAATGCAATGTAACTTACAAATGTCTTTTTCTTTTTTAAATAAAAGCTAAATGTTCCCATGGTCCTTTGGCAGAAATCTGAAATATTGATAGCTGTGGAATTTATTTTAAAAAAAGGAAGCAATGTGTATAACACCCACATATCATGAAAGTAGAGGGGATCAGTTATAAAAAACGATAAACAAATATAGGAAACAGACCAGAGAAGACGAAGTTCTGGGCATGAACTCTATCACACAATGAGATTGGCAGAAGTGCTTGTATGCCACAAAACACTCGTCTAATTTCCTCAAAGGAAACTAATACAGCACAGTTTCAGACATGCATCAAGGTTAAACTGTATATGGACCTTTAGGAAAAACCAGGAGCATTTTCTTCTTAACCTAGGTCTCTCACTTGCTTGGTTCAAATGTTCATGACTGTCACTTTCACAGGTGGAAACAAGACAAGCATGCAGGCAACAGAATGCCAACTTTACAAAAATGGCAAAAGAACTTCTAATATAAAATACAGCACTTTAAATAAACCTTGTCTGTCTATTTTCAAAAACTTCCTAGGCTTCTTGAAAAGTGTTTGCTACATGTATTATTTACTATACATTAGAGCCCTGCATTGGGAGCGGGATCCCGCGGGACCCGATGCAAATCTCCCGGGATTGGGCAGGATTTAGGTTGCTGCAGGCGGGAGTGGGGATAAAAAAGACAGCGGGTCCCAAAATTGTTAGCGTAGCAAGATGGAGGATGCAGCTGATGTTGGTAATAAAATTGTGAAGAGAGAATATAAAACAAAACTAAAATCTGAGGGAAATCTGAGATATGGAAAAACTAACAAACAAAGACAAAGAGGGTAAAGAGTTGGACTTCGTGTTTGAGCTGTGCGGGCGGGAGCGGGTGGGAATCGTCAGAAATATAGCGGGAGCGGGCGGTAATGGTCATAAATTCAGCGGGAGTGGGATTTAAAAAACAATCTTGCACAGGGCTCTACTATACATTTTGCTTACTGTTGGAACATAACCCTCCAAATGATGCATTTACAGGAGAATCATTTTTAATATTGAATGAAAGTTAATAAAAACAAGAACCGTTTGCTAGACATAAAGTACCATCTCCACACTCTGTGTTCCTGGCTGCCCGTTGCTCAACTTGCTAATTGGAATTAATGCAGAGGAGGAATTTTTTGCAGTTCACGTGATGTTTTCATGACAGTGTTTTATTATGTAAATGTTGTTTTGTGACTCACTAAACTAAGCTTTTCGAGGACTAGCTCGAGCTTTGTGGTGACATTTATCATATGAAATACAAACATCTATTTCGAGCGATCCATGAATATGAGTAATCTTCATTTTTTAAAAGCATTCCTACTGAAACATAAAGGCGTCATTAGTGAAGACATAGTTTTCATTACAGTATTTTATTTTGTCAGGCAAGATGATTTCCAGCACTGTTCAGCAATGCGGCTGCAACATTTCTGATGTGAAAGTGTGATAAAGTAGGAGATACAAATTGTACAAAACAGTAATGACGTTAACAATAATTAGTGAAGTCAAGGCTCAAGTTGGACGGACACTGATGAAATTATTTTTTTTTTTGCCTACCTAAACATGTTTTATAGACTCACGATTATAAGTTTGTTACCAATTGTGAGTTAGTAACCAATGTGTTCATATTGTATTCCTTTAGTAAAATAAGATTAATCTTTTCGACCATCAAGTGAAAAACAGCTAGAAGGTATACAATTGAACTGGCAAAATAACTCGCTAATCCTGAAAGAATGACACCATTATATTTAAGGGGTCTTTGTATAATATATTCATATATTGGTATAATATATTCACATTGATACAGTTTTTCCACACACTAAAGAGAAAAGGCAAAAAGTCCATGAATGAAGAGGGTAGGATAGCTGGGCTAGCATTTAACAAGTGCAAAAAGAACAGAAAATAGTTTCTAAAAGGGAAAAAAAGTGCGTATACATGTAAGACAATCTTATCCTGCCTCACTTTAATACTCCGAAAGCAATGCATAAACACTGAACTGCCTAAACGTGGAAACACTTCAAGCGGAGGAAATGAAAATAAAGCTAAATGTGTTTTTACATGTTTTTTTTCTTGCTTCACTGTGATAAGCTTGTACAGGCCACATGAGTCTTCAAACAGAAAAAAAGAAGAAATTAAATGGACAGACCAAACCTACATCCCACCCTCCTACATATCCTGTGTCACTACCACTTCAGTTCAGCTACTCTTTACTGAATCAGAGGAAATCTGACTGACTAAAAGACCTGAAGCGTTGTAGGAGACTGTGGTTCTCCCTGAAGTCTGGCAGCACAGTTCCAGCTCTCGTTACCGTCCACACAGACCGGAGCTCACAGCATCTGCCACTCGAAGGCAAACATGACATTCAGCACTTCCAAGCTGCGGGCAATCTCCTCAAGGATGCAGTGCTGCTGCCACAATTGGTGCAGCTTCTTATAGCGCTCAGGACACAGGTGCAGAGGATTCCCACGTCTGTCAAAATACAGATAACCAAGCAAAGATAAAGCTTTATTAGTTCCACAAGTGGGAAATCTGCATTACCACACCAGAAAGTCGACAGTACAAAAGTAAAAAAAAATTTTTTATTAGAAAACGGACCAATCATGTCTAATAAACATATTATACGGCATATTTCATTGAATATTTATGGGAAAAGACTGTGAGCATTTATAATAAATGCACTTACCCTAGCTGAGGGTCTGTCTCCCCATAGTCATCGAGATAAGGGGCTGGATATGTGCTTCCTCTTGTCCTACTGGCCATCAAAACAATTTCACACTCTCTCACCCTGTAAATAAGACACAAGCAAGCAGCATAAGTAACAAAATTAATTTCCTCCTCACATGTAGAATGTGTACTTATGCTACATAAAAAGCAGATTAAATATCTAATATATCTTTATTTCTAAGCCTGGTTTCTAAATATGGCTTCTTAAGGTGATATGTGGTTAAATCAGAGACTTTCCGAATTTTGTTTTCTATGAATATGCATTTCCTCCACGCTGTTTTATCTGAGCAAGCCATTCGTCATCACTGTTCTTGGCAGCAGGGTGCTCCACAGAAACCCATTCAAGACTGTTTCCATGCATGCTCACCTAAGGAACATGCCCACACCGGCCCCACAGGAGGCAGCATGGGCTGTGCAGGCGCCCACCTCCTCCCCATCCAGCTGGAACTGACAACAAGGGCTCTGAGAGCAAAGCATGGCTCCACAGAACAGACATAGTGTAGGGTGCTTCCGCTCATCATCTGATGACTTTGGACACCTGGTAAAGACAGAAATATGTCAGCTGTGATTTTACTATTAATATAAGGCTTTATCCTTGAAACAACCACACTTACTTGAAATGACTGGCCTGGTTGAGCAGCACGCTGTAATCATCAGGAAGTGCGATCAGCCTGTTTCTCTTTCGCGGATACCTGTGAATGTTTTTTTTTTTTTTTAATCTTAAAGTATTAACCTACAAGGAAAATTAATGCTATTAAACTAGTCTAAATATTTGCTTACCTAACAACGGTTGATTCTACCTTCAGGCCTTTTGATATGGCTTCATTTCCACACCACCTGAGTCACAGACACAGAGCATTACAAATAATGGAGATTTGGAAAACAATTATTTGAAAAGACCAGGTTTATGAATATAGCAGATAATATATACATAACATAATAACCTCCAGGGAAACACCCTTGAGTGTTTTACCTCTGTATTAGGGGGGTTACAGCATCTGTGTGATCTTGGAAGAGCTGGAACAGGTTGCAGGGCAAAGCAAGGTAACTGCACAGCACAGGCAACTGACTGTCAAAGAACTCTGAAGATTAAAAAAGAGACAAAATGATAGAGCTTTCCCCCATTAGACATCTCCTACTTTAATAAGTTTATAAAGTACTAAACATGGTTTAGTCACTGCATCTGGCAATGTACATTGATCAGACAAACATAGCAGGACCCACTTGTGCCACCAAAACGTCCCTGACTGCTCTAGGAATGGACACCATTACATTGAATATAATATATTATTTATAGTATATATTATAAAATATATTATATTTTATATCAGGCAGCAAGCCACTTTCAGCAGATCCCATTAGGAACTGCAGAATTGCAAGGTCAATTCTCCAAGTCCAGCATATCCCACAGATGTTTGTGCTGAATATATGGAATTTGGAGGCCCACATCTTGAACTCTTCATTATGTAATATTCCTTGACAATTTTTGCATTGTGGTACATCTGATTATCCTGCTGAAAGAAGACACTTCCATTAGGGAATACTGTTGCCAAAAGAGTTTTACTTGGAGGTATCTGTCAAAGTAACTTTAGTATAAATATCAAATAATAGTATCGATACACAGGCTACAGCATGGGCATTCTGACCAGTTTGCAGCTATACAGCCGATGTACCACCACATTTCTATCATATTCACCAGAAACTGCATACACCTCACATTAAAGTGTCCTGATCCTTATGCTTTTCCATTTTTCCAGCCTCAAACACATTATTCTGTTTTAGCTGTATCAGCTGCCAAACATATCTTTTACTTAATGGTCCACTGTAACATAATAAATATTCAGTAGTTTTGATAGCCAGTCAGTAGTTTTAATGTTTAAATGTGTAAGGCAACTCATTAACCTGCAGTACTGGAAAGCTCATCTGGAGGGGGCACTCCTGTAAGGCAATTAAAGAAAAGTGCAGCACTGCGAAGAAAAGGTAAAATGCCCCTTTTCACCCTGTCTGTAATCACAGAACCGGACACACCTGACCTCAGCCTGAGAGAAAAACAGATGAAAAAAGGATGGAAGTAGAAGAAAAATACACAATTAACATCCTTGTAGTGAGTGAAATGTGTCTGCATAAATGGTAATATTAACTTATCTAACATAGGTGCACATTTTGTGATCCCATATAAGCATACCCTTACCCCTTAGTGTGATGTGAAATTGTAAGGTAAAGTGCTGTTGCGGCTTTGGCCTCTTCATCCTCCTCCTCTTCTCCTCCTAACACTGTATTGGAGTCTTAACAAACACACAATCACAGCAATTATAATCCACATACCTACAGAAAAAAAGTCCACCTGAATATCATTTCTGAGTGTTACACCGTGTGTGTGTACGTCTTTACCCATTGCAGACAGCAAGATCTGTACTATATGGGCCATAGTGACCAGCTGCACTAGATGAAGATGATTGTAAGCTGTACTGATTGCTGAAGGTTGCAACTCAACACTCTCCTCTTGATACAGTGCAGGAATGGAGAGAACAAGTCCCACCTGTTGGATGTAGCAATATTTGGCTGATTACTTCTGTGTAAAACAGGCTGTGATTTGCCTACAACAATACAATTCAAATACTTTCAAATTCATATATTAAAATATATAGTAAATATATTTACACATTCCAACAGTATATTAAAACGCATCCTTACCAATAGATGAAAGAAATCTACTTCTAATATTGAGGGTGTGCCTTCTGCATCAGGCACAGGTACCAGGACTGTAGGAAAAGAGATGGAGAGTGTATTTTTTTTAAAAGCCCCCAAAAACCCACAGTATTTAATAATAAAAAAGGCCCCTCAGAGGCATTATCGAGTACTGAAATACAGCCATACCTGCTAGCATGTCTCCAAAATGCTTCTGAATTACAGTTTGAGAGTTCTTCATTCGCTGAACTGCAGAGAACTGGACCACTGCTTTTAGACCAGCCAGCTGAAACATCCAATAAAAAAAGCTACTCTAAGACCACATCAATCAAAAACAAATTCTGAGCAACTATGCAAATGCATGTTTAGAAACG
Organism: Ladigesia roloffi; assembly: GCA_037577295.1. Taxonomy (NCBI): domain Eukaryota; kingdom Metazoa; phylum Chordata; class Actinopteri; order Characiformes; family Alestidae; genus Ladigesia; species Ladigesia roloffi. Next base: position 28,898,722 of record JBBKCR010000001.1, read on the forward strand.
GACCTGTCTGTTCTGTAAAGAACCAAAGAGAGCTTTTCCATCTTCCTGTAACATGTTCTCTGTAGAGAAGAGCACAGCATTAAAGGGGAAAAATGGCGAGTATAGCTACAGTTGACAACAGATCTACCCACTGAAGAAGTGAACGGGCAAAGCTTCTCACCAACAGCCTGTATGGTGTAGGCGCAGGTATTCCAGGCCATGACAGGCACGTGAGGGCACAGCTCATTGGGTGCTGTGTTCAGACCCACCCTGTGCACTGTAGTGGCACACACTACAAGCATGTCTGTTATACTTGTTGAGTACTTAGGCCTAACAAAACAGAGCAGTGCTTGATTTACATTCATTTACCTATAAAAATAACACAATTCAAACCAAACATTCTTCCTGCTTTCCACATTAGAATAAAGTTTGCAGCAAAAGATGCATGCACTCACGGCGGCTGAACTCCAAAGCTGAGGATTGACCTAAAATCAGTCTGGCTGTCCTCAAACAGACCAGCTTCTTCTTTTCCTGCCTCAGCTTTACTATCTGAAATACACACAAAAATTCTCTCTGAACATGCGTCGCAACAGAACAGGGAAGAAAGATTGTTAGAAAGGCCTCTCACCAACTCCTTGAGCAGCTCTGAGTCCCTTGATTCGAGCTAGCACTATTTGCATCCAACGAGGAAGAGTGAGGACTTGACCAACAAATTCAGCACTCTCACTGACAGGAGGGGAAATGGAGAGGAAAAGTAAGAGATGTTTAAAAAATTCACTAATACTAAATAATAGTGCATCTGTGGAAAGTAGCTTTCAAAATATTCATACTAGTCGAGTTTGCTTGGCTCCATGGGAATAAGAGGGACCACAGTATTGCAGAGAGACTTGCAGAGAGGACACATATACTCTCCATTCTCCAGGTCTATGATCAGCTCAGCATGCAGACGGTTCCGAGTCGTGTTCTGCACTGCCTCAAAATACCTTCACAAAGAGAAAAACAGAGTTATTAATGTCCCATCAAAGCAAACATGAGAATTGTTACTGTGTGTTTAGTAGCAATGTAAAACACCATTTTGGAACACACTTACTTTTGCCAGCAGGTGGCATGCATGACATGTCCACAACTCCCAGTGTGTGTGCCCACAGCCAGATCAGGGGGCATAAACAGGGGGTAGGGGGTTTCTGTCCAACAAAGGCAAGCACAACTTCAGTGTTTACACATTTAAGCAAGTTATCCAAAAGTGTGCATTTGTGGGTTAGATGCATCACGAACCCTTTGTGGAGAGAGTTTTGCCCCTGCACTGGGTGAGGACTGTAGATCTCTGTACACATGCAGTGAGGACCATGGCTGGAGCCTGAGCCTGTACTTCCTGTTCCTCTTGACACAGGATACAAGTGAGGGCCTCCCAGTCTGCAGGACACACTCCCTGCTGAGGTCCAACCGCCACACGCCTCTCTCCAAAATCCATAGCACTGTTGCACAGGAGACATTAAACCGAAAGTATTGGCCAGATAAGAATTAATCTGATTGTTGTGATTATCATCAATTATTAATGATAAAAGTTCTAGTAATTATTTTTTAGAAACATTGACATATACAGTAATGTTCAAAAGTCTTTGGTGCCTATACAAACTATTATTTATATCAGCACTTTGGATTCTTTCTGCCAGCAAATACACAAGAAAATGCAGACGAACAAGAAAGCAATAAAACGTCCCTTTTTTCAGTAGTAGATCTTGTGTGTGATGGTTAAAACAACACAGCTTTGGTTTCAGTCTTCTGATCTTTGCCTCCAGGCATTGCTTTGATTTATGTAACTCCTAAAGCATGTTACTTGCCTCTATTGTAATATTCATACTCTGTCAGTAGTTTGACACTATTGCCTGGTATTAAACACCTTTAAAGTACAATTTTCTCAGGTGCTTCATACGTTTTAAACAGCACTGTAAACAAAACGTTAGTGTATATCATATTGTACTTTGCTTTGGATAAAAGTGTCTGCCAAATGAATGTAATGAAATGTGTTATTTAATGCAATAAACAGCACAATAGTCAATTCAAATAAAAAATTATGGTCAAATCAAAATTGTGAAGTCAGATATACACACCACTAAAAAAAAAGACATGAGAGGACCTTTAAAGTTAGCTTTGCTCATTTTATTTTTCATTCTTAGACTGGCCTTACATTCAGTGAAATGATAGCAGAATATTTACAACAAGTTTCAATTCCAGCCCTGGTCCCAGTTTGGTGGATCCCCTACATGAAAACACCCAATAACTTAGAAATTAACAGATGAGCTAAATCAGATTAGTCTAAGTAGGGATTCACGACACCTGATATTCAGTACCAAAGACCTCCAAAGCTCCAAAAATGTTTGTCATATTAGTTCATATAGTTCACAGTTGCCTTTCAAACCTGGCATTGAAAACTACAATTTTTAAAGTCCCTACTATAATGCTTCATTTTAGGAAACCAGCACAAAAAGCAATCCTGACAGTGTCAAACTTGTCCATCATCTCTACTTCTTGAGCAAACAGCTTACCTTTCCACAGAAACTGCAGGCTCAACCTGGCTTCCGCTCTCAGGCACATTGTCATACAGCATCTTGTGAGACTCAATGAAGTTTTTCTGCATGGCAGACATCTGAGCCATAATCTTCTGCCTGTGCAGCTTAGCAGCTTCAGCCTTCCGTTTTCGGTCCTGTAAACTCTGCACAAATAAAAACACAGATCTTCACAACTTTAAACATAGAACATCGTTCCACAAGATCAAGCTCTGGAAAAGAACAGTAAATCATAGGAACCATTCGTTTATAGAGTTGCATGCAAAAGACTGTAAAAACAACATGTAATGTTATTTTTTTATGAGTAAATAATATAATACATTTAAAAAATTGCTTCATGAAAAATAAAACAAAAAAAAAACACTTCTGAAGAGGTCACAACTAATTTTTTTGAAGAATGTGCAATTAAAATGTACAGAAGATGTACAAAAAAGGTATGCCACAAAAAACAGCTTACTGTTGTGCTTATGAGGTTGACCAACATAATTGTTTAGTACATTATAATGAGTGCATTTTTCTAAATCCCACCTCCTCAGGCTTGGTCTGATCCGCTGCATAGACAGCAGAAAGACTACATTTCTCACGAAGGCACTTTACAATCTCAAATGTCTGAAAACACAAAAGGAACATTTAAAAAACATAGACATAAGTGCATTTGTTAAAAAGGTCATCAAGCTAATGAGCCTACAAACCTGTAGTAACCAGTTAATCATGTCCTTCTGGGCTTCAAGAGAAGGCATTGATTTCATTTTGGACAGGAAATGGTATATTGACTTGTTGTGATCTGAGCCAATTGCTAAAAAGAAGCATAAAATGTAATGGGTAAAGATGCACCGAGCATACAGGCAACATGCTTTTAATCCTCCAAGTTTTATCCCACTTTTCCGTTCTCCAAAAAAAGCAGACTGACGTACTCCGTGCCTTGTGACTGAAGTCGAATGTCACTTCATCAACATTGCTAGCTTCCAGCTGAGTTTTCTCTTCCAGCAGTCCCTGGCCTAAGAGATGCAATGCCTAGAATGCACACACACATGCAAGTTTTTATAATAACACAACGTACCTCTGTGTGTGGATCAATTAGCAAACACACCACAACACCTTCCCACGACAATACACCACTTTCAGAAAGTAAAGGTGTCCGCATACCCTCTGGACCATGGCCTCGCTCCACAAATTGGAGCGTTCCTCCACTGCCCTCTGCAGGACTCTCCTCAGCACATGGATGAACACATCACAGCATAGCAGCTTTACTATGCTAGAGAAAGCAGGGCAGAAAGGAGGCGGTACTGGAGGTCTAAGAGCTGAAAATTATAGGGGAAGAGAGGTCAGCATCCTTATTCATCCAGGGACTAACACTGTGGATGTTTATAAAGTTCTGGCCAGTAAGGGTGCAATATTCTGCAAATATTAAACAGCAGTCCCCAATATTTTCACGGGCCGGTATAAATACAACAAAAAACAAAGTGCTAGATTTTTTTATGTACCTCATCATGTGACTGAGATGAGTTTTAAAAAGTTAAAAAGATCTCAGACTTTAGGTCTTGCTGTGTGCCTGGTACCAAATGACTCACAAACCAATACCGGTCCACAGCCCAGGGTTTGTGGACCTCTGGTATAGCACACTGAACTTTTTAATCTAAAATTATGCTGTAAGATTTTAAAGTCCACAGTAGTTCATAAAAACACATAAATGATTCAGTTGAGAAAGAAATTATTACATGCCTTTATCGCTCCCTTCCTGGGCCCTTCTCTTCTTCTGTGCATCTTCAGCCTGAAATAAAATACACAGTTACAATACCAGAAATTATACTACCTAAGTTAGTACAGAACTGTAAACACTACACATACAGCTTACCTTGCTGTGTTGTGATTTGGTGTAATGGTAAAAGAAGGGATTAAACTCCTTTAGACATTCCTTCTTCAGTTCATATAAACCATGACCAGAGACTCCAGGTTTTCTGTACGAAGGTACATGCATAAATGAATTTATACATATAAAAAATAATTAAATATCCAGTTTTGTGGGACTGACTCACTTAAATGTCGCAACTTTGGGGATCACGGATTCAAGCCCAGTTTCATGACTTTCCTATAATCGGAAAAAAATGCCTAATTAAAAAAATGCCTAATTAAAAAAATGCATAGTTTAAAAAAATGCATAATCCATTAAAAAATCTACTGCTATTATAGAAATCTGTTTATCATTTACTTTATGTAATTAAATTTCCTTTGATAAGGTGGTACTGACTTACATTTTCAGGCAAGCCTTTGACCAAGCTACTGTGAGCCATGGCTTCGATACACAACAGATGAATCACTTCCCTCATTGTCACATCCTCTTTAGTCACATCACCGATTCCTGGGCAATACCGCTCTCCTGTCCAGGCACAAAACATAAAGTAGAATGAAGTTTCTTATGAAGGAATAACAACATTATGCTTACTACGAAAGTAAGCTGTCAAAGAACACTCTGATCACTGTGTATTACTTTCTAAGCTAACAGAACACACAGCTGCACTCTGAAGACTTGCCTGTGATGATGATCAACAGGTACAGCATTTCTTCTGTCAATCTGTTCCACTGTTTCAGAAGCTCCTGCATAGATGTAATTTCCATCAACATTTCCAAACACAACAAATTAGAGATGTTTTAAAAAGTCTTTTACATTAAAAAAATGTTCAAAATATACCCACAGCTATTGCCATTATTTCTATACACTTTTTATCTGACAGTGTTCAATGAAGCAGCCCATGTATTGGACAAGTAACATATTTAGAGAGATGTAATTGCAAATGTGTGCACTGTAAGGGACTGGGTAATTTAACATTAACACTCTACACATACCTGATCTTTACTTGAGCAATTTCCATTAAAAACCTCAAAGAGCTCAAACCTCAAAAGAACAAGCATGATGAAGTGGTTTGGATCCATTTTGGAAGCAGCAATCTGTGGATGGAAAATAACAAAAGTCTTAGCAGCGCTATAAAACACACACAATGTTTTTCACAAGGGTTATGTTCGAAGAGCACACTGTTGTGTTGTAGCCAAAAAAATGCCAAAAATGGTCTATTTTATATATATACACACACATATATCTATATCTTATATATATATGTATATATATTACATCTCACTTCCGCCCGGAAGTGGGCGGGGTTTAACCAGGAACTGGGTCTGGGTTGTCTTGAAATGGGCGGGGCTTTAACCTTTATGTTATTTTAAACATGCAATTGATACGTATTCATCATAAATTGTTATATTTATTGCTGATTAGAAAATTATTTACATGGCAGCATCAGC
>JBBKCR010000001.1:28920831-28955371 GCA_037577295.1 Ladigesia roloffi
TTATTATTATTATTATTATTATTATTATTATTATTATTATTATTATTATTATTATTATTATTATTATTATTATTGCGGCACTATGGTATGTTCATCTGCAGTGTAAATAATCCTCCACATCCTGAAAGTGACGCTCGAGTGACTTTCCATTTGAAAGTGGAGTCAGGCGGAAATCGCCTGTCCTGTTCAGGGACTAATCAGAGAGGAGTGTGCTCTGTTTACAGAGAAACCGGAGAGACAGTGTGGTTTGTGTGGTTATCGGAATAACATGGTGAGTCTTTAATGTTCAAATGTAAATCTGCTTGTTAGTGATTCACATTTAGACTATAGTAGGGTCGCTTTATTACCAGCAATTCATATGAAAGTTTTTGAGAACGATAGTTCAGACTAACAGTTTTGTTTAGATTTCAGTTCTGTGTAGTTATGCTCATAAATAGTATTAATCCATTTATCATTTGTTCATCAACTATCTATCTATAGTACTATGTTTCACCACTCTGTCACTTTATTCTTTCACTGAATTGTATTTGTACTATACTACACGTGATTCCCATTTGTTATTACTACTATTTATTTTATTTTACTTTTTTTTTTCTTATTTAAAATTATTATGCAACTTGCCAGATTGTCATTTCACTATTTGTTGACATGGATAACCATGTATTTGACCGACAAAACCCATGAGGCCATGTCTTTCAGCCTTCTTAATAAGCCTTGTAATGAACAATTATTGCCAAAGTTGTTTCATATTTAGACCTTTGAATGATCCAAAAAGTTTGATCTCATGCTTGTTTATGTTATTTGTGCTGTACTTCAGGAAGGGGAGCTGCTGACATTCTATAAATTAGTCATAGAGTTGTTTGTGGAACAAATTCACAGATAAGGAGTTATTTTACTGTATACTTTTATAGTAAGTACTATAAAAGACCCAGTGATGATACCAGCTTTTTTCCATCCTTCAGAATCCATCCATTCTGTGTTATGGGAACCCCTTTTCAAATATAAAGTGAATAAAATGTTCAGCGCTTCCTCTCCTAATTTTGATTTGAGTCAAGATTGACTCAACAGCCAATAATAAGTTAGCCAAAAATAACTCTTGTCTACAGAGTGAGATCTGGCCGTGCCCCCTATCTTAATCCAATCATTCAGCCTTATGTTGCTATTTGGTCCCACTGCTCCTTCAAGGAACATCGTCTGCCATCCCTACACACAAGGCAAACCCAGTCCACTTTTCTCTTTTGTGGTTCCCAGCTGGTGGAATGAGCTGCCTAAGCTGACAAGAGCAGCAAAATATCTCTCTATCTTTAAAACCCCTATGAGATCTCCTCTGTTCAGAGAGCATCTTCTTATACACTTCTTGCATTAATCTTTCTTAAAATTGGAATTTTGAAGTCTCCTCTGGTTCTCAATTTGTCCTGTGTTTCCTCAAATTGAAAATTGCTTTGGATAAAAAAGCTGAAAGAATAATAATCTGATGTGGTTAATTAGTAACCTCACTTACACAAGCTGCCCCCATCACAAACTTACATTTTGCATTTTGTTTTATTAGTTAGTTCATTGGAAAAGCATATAAATGTCAAAACGTATGTCATTGCAGTCCCACACTATTTTGCTGGTTCAGCCCACCAAGCGGCCAGAAGGAAGAACTTATGCTGATTATGAATCAGTGAATGAGTGTATGGAAGGTAAATATTACTTTAATACATGAATACAGCTTTCTCATTTATTTTCTGCATTATAGGAAAACATTTTTTTTATTTCAATGTGTTTAAATAATTATAGTGCTTTAGTTTTGATTTGCTCAACATGCTCTCTGTGTGGAGAGAAAGTTGGGGGTGACATTTGTTGCTATTGAGACCAGAACGAATACAGCAATTCGATTTTTTTTTTCATGTTGTAATTCTGTGGATTTTTTTATCTAATGAATGTGTAGATGTTTTTTGTGCTAATGTCAAATGCTGTGTTTGGCAGGAGTCTGCAAAATGTATGAAGAACATCTGAAGAGGATGAATCCCAACAGTCCATCAATCACATATGACATTAGTCAGTTGTTTGACTTCATCGATGACTTGGCAGACCTCAGCTGCTTGGTGTGAGTGGGCTCTCTGTGTTGCTCTCTGTGTTGCCTTATCAAGTACTGTGCAAAAGTCTTTCTTCACTCTTCTCCAGGCTTTCCTCCTAGAAGAGTATTGCCCCCCCATTTTTTTTAGTCCAGTCCCTATAAATGACCACATACTCTTTTTTTTATTTGAAACCATGTGACCTACATAAAAAACCCCATCTAACTTAAGGTCTGAACCAGTGAGGATACGGGTGCAGATGATTCCAGATGATCATGGCAGTGATCAGTATACTGCTGGTGCTGAATGCTGAGTGGTTGAAACACCTTTATCTAGGCATCTTGTATCTGTAGGCACTTTACAGCCTATGATAGTGAAACATTTGTTCCCATTTTACAGTTTAATTTTCTCATTATAACGAAGATGAGATATTCTGACAGGCATAACTAAGGTTAGCTCAAGACTTTTGCACAGTACTGTGTCTTGAGGTATATACACAAACACACACATACACACACACATATATATGTATGTGTATATAAAGTATATGGGTGGATGTTTTTTGCTCATACTTCTAGTGCAAGCACCCCTGATGAGATTTGTTACACCAGCGCATCATTAGTAATCACATATCTTGATTATTTAATTAATTCATTAATCTAATGTTGATTATTAGAATGAATTAATTATAATTTGATTATGACTACATTCTCAGTAACTGATAATTTAGCTGTGAAACCAACATTTGTGTTATCATTTGAAAATATTTAAGCAGTCTAATATAGGCAGTCACTTTATATGTGATCAGAAATGTACATAAACATAAAGGTAGTGTAATCTGCCTAAAGGTACGGTTAAATTGATATGTAAAAAATAACAAAATGCTATTCAAATATCAGAATCAGACAAAAAAGTACAGTTTCATTTTGCAACAATTTATACAGGAGTGCATATTACTTTTCATATTCTTCCTGGTTTCTGTTAGTTGTTAATAATTTTTTTGCGATGCATCATAAGGGTATACATTTGTATCATATCCTCTGGATTATGACCAGTCATCAACAACTATGTTACTATTGAGTAATTACTGTATTGTGCTGTTGTATGATAATATATTTGGGGAAATGTTACTAAATAATAATTATGTTAACCTGTCATAATTTCACCTGCCATGAGTCTGTTGGTGATTTCAGGCATTGTGGGCTTTTGGTTTTTAGTTTGTCCTCCAGGTTATCAGCCCAAAGGTCTTTGACACTGTGTGGGTTTCAGTGAATGGGACAGTCGCAGGTTAACCAGTCTCTGGCTTCTCTCCCTTAGATACCGTGCAGACACGCAGACGTATCAGCCCAACAACAAAGACTGGATTAAGGAGAAAATTTATGTTTTGCTACGTCGACAAGCTCAGCAGGCAGGGAAATAAAGTGAGAGTACATTTTGCTTTTGTGTGCTGATCAGATAAGCTTTGCATTTTAGGGATTTAGTGGGGAAGTCCATCCTCAAAAGAGGAAAGGTTTGCTAAAATTAAATGTGTGGATCATGGGTCAGAGATTTAGAGGAGTGGTTCTCAGTCGCAGTCCTGCAGTTCTAGGTAACAGCTGAGGGCTTGGCAATAAGCGAAAAGAGTTCAGACCTGGAAAACCATGAGGGCGATTTCCTCCTGGAGCTATACTGTCCAGTGTATAGTGCCAAAACCTCAATCTAATTTACGAATGAGCAACACGCATTGCTCAAACCAAGCTCTTCAGAAAGGATCATTAGTTCCAGTCCTAAAGGGCCGGAGTTAGGCGCAGTTTGGCCGTTTTCCTGCTCGGAAGGGCCAGCTGGACTCTGGCCTTCTGGGACTGAAACTGATGACCCCTGCTGGGAGATCTAGGGGCTGCAGTATCCTTCTAAACAGTTCCCAGGACTAAGATTGAGAACTGGCATTCTAGGTGAAGGTATGAATTTAATAATGTGCAAAAACTCAAACTGTGCATAATTTCTTAATTAAATTGTTTTCTTTTTCTTATTTTTTTGCCTGTGGTAGACATTTCATGAGTCAATATCTCAAATGTTTTCCCTTTACTGAGTTATAATAAAATGACAATGTTCAAAGCAGTCCTTTTTATTGTAGTAAACAGATAAGTCGCTAATGTCTTGTTTTGGTAGAGGCCAGAAGGTCTCCTCCTGAGACCCAGAAGAAATATTTTTGTATTCTGGGATCATTTAAAATTATGGTTGCCAGAAACATGGTACAGCATTTTTTTTATGTCCCATGTGTCTCGGCTGATCACAAAATGTAAAGATGTGTTAGATTTCAACTGGATTTCTGTTAAAAATGTCATCAGAAATTATAGGCAAATATTGAAAGGCAATTGAAAAGGAAAGAGGAATAGTTTAATGCACTCTAATGGATATATGATTAATTACATAAATCAGCAGCTCAAAACTTTGGCAAATCAAGCTTTTCCCCCTGAAGGTGTACTGGGCGGCTGTCTGTGTCAATTAATCTGAAACTCATTTACCTCTCTGGACACAGACTAGCTCACATCTTGTCCATAATGTACACTTGGTCCCTCCTCAGGTTCCTAGAAAGCTGTTTTGTCCTCCTCTGAGCTTTCAAATTTCTGCTCTTCTCTCTGACCGTCCTCAACCTGATGTCCTGACAGATCTACGTCTGACTCTTCTGACTTAAAACCCCTAATGCTTATTGTTCCCGAAGATTCCTGAAATGTGGAAACTGGTTAAAACAGGAGGTAGCAAGTCCTGATGTCCACTACACAACTTCACAATTCTGAAATCTTACTAAAGTGAAGATTATACCCTCATGCTGCAGAAACATATGGAAATATGATCTCAGGAGGATATAGTGATCATCTAAAAAACAGGATAGCTGATTTTTCCATGAATCCTCATAATGTGGATGATTATTGCACTGCATTATTTTCATACCTTTTCTAAGTGTTCCAGCCACATGCTGTAGAATTAGAGAATGTGCCAGTCCTGTCAATTTAGTTTTATAAAGCTTCCATTTATTTTCTGTAACCACTTAGTCCTTATCATGTCACGGGTCTCTGGATCCTGTACCGGGGTCGTGGCAGGGACTCACCCTGGGTGGTGTGCCAGTTCACATACACTCCATTCACTCACACACTCACACTTGCATTTAGAATGCCCAACTCACCTGACAGGCATGTCTTTGGACTGTGAGAGAAATGGGAGACCTATGGAGTAACCCACACCATGAAGAGGAATAAACTCAAGGACAATGCAAATTTCCCACTTGTGGGACTAATCAAAGGCTTATCTTGTCTCATCCAGCACATTTAGGATGAACTGGAATGGCGACTGCGAGTCAGGCCTTCTTATCCAATATCATTGCATGACCTCATTAATCACCTACAGAATGAATGGGCACAAGTTCCCACAGAAACACTCCAAAATCTTGTGGGAGCCAAGAAGAGTGGGTGCTGTTATCGCTGCGAAGGGGGGAGCAACTCTGAATGCAGTGTCATAAAAGTCTCTGTTGGTTTAATGGTCAGGCATCTTTCGTCCATACATAGTCTATGTTTTTGTGATGTTAAAATCTTTCTAAAACCTTTCTGCAAGGCGCCTGAAGCTCCCCTATTTATAATCCAAAACAGACCCTCTCATCTGATTTGCATAATTTGACAGCAGCGCAGGTTCTGCGTTTTGCACGAGCGCTATTTTTGAAGTTTTGTTTTGTTCTCCCTCTATCTGTCTTTCTCTCTCTTTTTCCTCCTCTGTCGGATGACTGGAGCAGATGAGCGCGCCTGATGGGGAGACCAATAACGCGCCGCTCCGTTTTCCCCACCTTTGTGTTTCTCTTCCCCCAGCCCAGTCTCCCCCTGTCTTCCCCTCCCTCCCTCCCTCGCTCTCTCTCTCTCCCTCCCTCAGCATCTCTAAAGGCTACTGAGTGAGAATCGATGGCGCAGAGGCCCGCCTGACAGGACAATAAAACCACAAAGAAGCGGTGAGTGGGGTTCACTCTTTTTAGCTCCCTCTCTCTCTCTCCCTCTCCCTATTCCCTCTCTCCCTCTCGGCGTCCTTCGCTTTTCACGTAACGGCACGACAGAAATAGAGCTGACTGGGGCGAGAGAGGGGCTCGGCTGTGTCGCCCACCGTGCGGTATGAAATCCACAGCGGATTTTTGAACAGCTGCCTTTTGTTGCTGCGCTCCTTGCTGTTTTTTTATTTTCTCCTCCAAGACACGAGCTTCATCCGCGCGCCAGGCTGAGATCAGGAGCCCCGCGCGCATGTTGTGCCACCGTCGTCTCGGGATGGTGGTATTGGGGGGGTTGGTGGGTGGTGTTGGGACACACACACACAAATGATGAAAGTCACTTTCTGTATCAAGGTCTCAAACAATTTCCCTTGGGTCTGACCATTCATTGTGCACACATCCACACACGCACACACACTCGCACCGAATGCGGCGGCGACGCGTGAACAACAATGTGAGGGGTCTGGCTGAAGAGGAGGAGGAGGAGGGCTGAAGAGGTTCAGGCTGGACCTCCCCTTGAAGAAAAGCACGACAAGCAGACACAACAAGGAGCAACCCTGCATGGTGGTTCACAGCCCTGCTTTTTAATAGAGAAGGTTGAACAGCACCCCGCCTCCCCTTCCCCACAAGGCGAGTGGAGAAATGCCCTCAGTGTTCACAGGCTAGTGTGTGTGCGAATGTGTCTGTATGTGTGTGTGTGTGTGTGTGTGTGTGTGTGTGTGTGTGAACGGCGGAGGGAAGCGAGCATCTCCAGGACGTCATTAATGGGAAATGCAGAGTGCAGGCTTCTCACATTATTATAGCAGGCCTAAATAGTGCAGCTTTGCTAGGATATAGCCAAACAAGACTACTGACCAACAGACTGCCATGATGCCTGATCTGAAGGTCGCTGATGTTAGTCAGGTATCTGAATAGGCTCCTGGATTACATAGTTTGGGTGTATACTAATCACCAGTTCTCATTAGTGCATAGACACTCTACTTTTGCTGTTGTTGATGACTTTGTGTCATTTCCCCCAGGTTTCTTTTTAAGTGAGAAGATCGTGATGTTCCTGCTGTGGGATTTCATGGCCCCCTACCTACCCACAAAGGCCTGGCCAGGGTGCAGAGCCAGTCCCTGAAGTGTGAACATGAGACGCCAATCAACTCTCTCTCTCTGCTCTTAATGGAGTCGCTATCTCATGAGGTGAACCTGCATGTATTTCACACCATGCTGCTGTTTAAGCTCTTATCTTTGTACAAGGTTAAGCTTTAATTTGTAGTAAGGAAAGGCCGAAGGGTTTTCCGGTTCCTGGCTAATTATGTACCATGTTTTCTAAATTGATTCTTTAAATGAAACCGCAAAGAACCTCTCTTCTTGCCTACGCTAATGTTTCTTACCACTGATCTATTTGATTTCCTTTACACTTTGACCTTTCATTAATGAGAATGTTGCATTTAAGATGTCTTTTTTTTGCATGTTTTGTGTTTTTGATGGGTTACAAATACACCAGTCAGCTATTACATTAAAACCACCTGCCTAATACAAACAGACTGATAGGACTAGTTGTCCAGCATGTCCCACAGATTGTCAGTTAGACTGAGATGTGAGGAATTTGGAGTGCTATGTCAACACCTTGAACTCTTTGACAAGATTCTCAGACCACCCTGGTGCCATCTCTTACACAGTTAAAGGGGGCACATGCACCTGGCTCTCAACGTGATGTAAAAGAAAATATTATTCATCAGACCAGGTGACCATGTTCCATGGTCTAGCTCTGATTCTCTTGTTTTCATTGTTGACATCTGTGGCATTGGACAGGGGTCAAAATGGCCTGTATGCAGCTTCACAGTCCCAAACATGTTGTAAAACACATATTTTTCTTTCGTGGGGTTGAACCAGGCAGGCTAACTTTCACAGCCCTCATCCATCAGTGAGTCTTGTGTGTCCATGACCCTGTCGCTGCCTCACCAGGCTTCCTTGCATGGACACATTTTAGTAAGTTCTAGTTACTGCATACCAGCAGTACTCCACAAGATCTGAAGTTTTGGAGATGCACCGATCCAGTTGGCTAGCCCTCTCTATTTGGCCATTCAGATCCTGCTTTAGCTGCTTTTGACACATCAGCTTTAAGAACGGACTGTTCGCTTGCTTCGTCCTATATCCCAAATCTTTTCAGGGGTACAGTAACAAGAAAATCAGTGTTATTCACTTCACCTGCCAGTGGTTTTAATGGTGTGGCTGATCGGTGTGTAGACAACTTCTTGTGTTTTATTGGGTTTCTAGCAACATTATGTGCCCTACCTCTTTTCCACATGCTTCAGTTGAAATGGAGGATGAAGATGGGACATGTTTACTTGATGTGTTGTGGTAAGTGATGCCAGACTCAATTACTCACAATTACTAAAATTGGTGAAGCTCAGACTTCCACTTCAGACATGGCACATGGGACTCTTTCTCTGTTGACAGATGTTTAGGATTAGCTACCCCTTAATTGTGATTAAACATTGTTTGATATCAAGTAATATGGTAATACACAACAATGAGCCATAAATTGTGAAGACTAAATTATGCCTTGTCTGTGTTTTAAAGTGATCCACAAGCTCTGAATGACTTTCTTCATGGGACAAAAGAGGTACTTTTCTCTGACAATAAAAAATTATAGCTCCTTTATGCATGGGTGTTCATCTCAGTACTAGGAGGGCCATTGTCAAGCAGAATTAGCTGATTTCTCTGCTCAGACACATACTAAACCTGACAATTATCTAGGGAAGGGAAAGCTGAACAGAGCATGAACACCTCTGCCATAAGGCCTGAATAAACAAAAAAATAAGCCATATTTTTATAACAAATATAACTTAGTATTCTCACAGGTTGTACTAGTTTTAATGCTAGTTAAAACAATTAATCACATATAGCAACATCGTAAACTATGATATATGATAGAGGATATTTGAGAAAATTGAATGAAAGATTAAAGATCCTGTAAATTCTCCCTGCAATTAACCATCTTTCCTCTGTGTTCAAGCAGCTGCTGAGTGGAGACCTGCTCATTAATTCGTCCTCTGGGGAGCCATCCCTGTTCACAGACACCCCGGTGAGTCTGGGCCTCTGTCCCTATGGAGAACCTGGTAGATGGGGAAGATATTACTAGTAGTAGCTCAGCATCACCGGTCTATTTGACTGTTTCTTCTAAAACCACCTACTGATAACTTGGTTTCTACTGACAGTCACAGTTCTCTTATCAGTGACTTTATAGAAAGCTCACTGTCTGTCCCTATCTCATGATTTCTTGTATGCTAAACCCAGTACCTTTTTCTTCTCCAGAGCCCTGTATCTTTGTTAGCAGATGATGCTGGTTCTCATGACACGCCTACCTCGGGCTGCGTGGATCTTTCTTTCCTGGATGAGGCTTTGCTGGCCTCACCAGCTGGAGAAGATTCAGAAGAGCCAAATGATGCCCCAGATGTGCATTCAGAAGTGCTGCAGCAACAGCAGGAAGAGGAGGAGGAGGAGGAGACTTGTGATATCTTACAACAAAGTCTCCAGGAGGCTGACATCACCGAGCACACGCTGGCTTTAGAGGCAGGACTTGCCCCGCCTGGAGAAACTCTCTCACTCTACCCATCAGATATGAGCCTTCCTTCACCAACATACCTGTCCAAGCCGCTGAATATCTCTGGAGTCACTACCTTGCCCAGGGACACCCAAGTCGCCGTAGAGCCTCCTCAACCATCCTTATTAGCTGTAGGACCAGGCTGTCCATCACTGAAACCTGCAGCACCCCAGTTAATGGGGCTACTTCCAGGAAACGTATTCCCTGCACCATCTACTGAGACGTCTTTCTCCCTTAGTCCAGCCCAGGGCTCCAGCATGATCATTCGGAAAAGTCTACCATGCCTGACGGGCCGCCAGCTGTTGACCCCTGCTATTAGGGCCACAGCGCCAGAGATCATCCTGCAGAGGACCCCCCTGCCCATTCAACCCAAGCTGCCAGTCAACATCCAGCCTAGATTGGTGCAAATTAGCCCTAAACCTTCAGGCCAAAAATCGTCCCCAGGACTTACTTTCATTCCCCCATCTGCATCACAGAACATCCTTCTGTCTTCTCCTATGACCTCCAAACAACCTCCTCCACCACAACCCACACCCACCCTCAATAAACCTGTTAGCCTCCAGCTAGTCAACCAGGGAGGTTCCATCGTCATTCAACCCCAAGGCCTCTTTCAGGGCCAAAGTCACTTCCTTCTGCCCAACCAAAGTCCTGTAACTGTGGCCCAGTCTACAAGCACTGCCAGGCCCCTTCTTACCACAGTGAGTAATCAAATGCCAAGTGGAGCCCCTCCAGCAGGACACCTCGTCGACGGCTCACAGATTGTGACGGTACGCCCCAGGCAACTGAATTTCAGCCCAGTATTTACAACTCCAACTGGGCAGCTCACGCTCAGACAGGGAGCCCTCCTGTCAGGCCCCCTACAGCTTCAGTCAGCGCCCCCTACCGTCTTCCAGATGCCAGCGCAGCTAACAGGGGCGTACGCTCCTCATCCGCAGGGGCAGCATGGTGCTGTGGTCCACAGCCCTGCCTTAGGGAACCAGATCACCTTGATCAATAGCCCCAGTGTGCTCACCCCTGATATGACCTCCATATCTATAGTGAACGGTCCGTCAGTGGTGCAAAGCCTGCCCTTCGTGTCTCAGGCACAGAGACTTATGGCAGGAGGTGCTGAGGAGCAACTAAGTCTTCCGCAGACGCCAGTGCTTCTCCTGCCCGAAAGAACAGCAGCAAATAAGGCCGAAGCGAACGAGCAGATTCACAGCATCTTACATGTGAGATCCCTACTGTAATTCTTTTGTTTACCATTTTTGTTTTTACTGTTGTTTTTTTTTATTGCAGTGTCTCATAAAACCCTTGGGTATTAGCGTGGTCTTACAATATTTGTCTGTTGTTTTTGCACTCATTCCAGCAGAGCAGGCTGTCTTCTCCAGTCTCAGTGCAAACCCCCATTCCTGAAATGCACTCACAGCCTTCTCCAGTGGTCACTCTTCTGCAAGCACAACCAGAGAGTGCCCATAACCCTGAGCCGGTTGCATCATTATCCAAACACCTAAATGCCCAACAAGAGAAAGAGCGGACTGTTGTAGAAGACCATGACTCTCAGAATCGGGTTTTCATGCATCTTCCTCAACAGGTAAACCAAACTATTTTGTTTGATGTTCAGAATTGAGTTCTATTCAAAAGGATAAAAAATAACCATTTGATCTGAAGTTACAGTAACATGAATTGTAAAAGTAAAACAATAGGTTTTATGGTTATTGTTGTATGGTTATTGTTGTATGAGTTTGTGATAAACTAATTGTCAAGGTATGGATGATGTCTTCATTAAAAAGCTTCATACTTGATTATTTTCATTCCCAGTGTGTAAAATGGCTACTGTCACATAAACCTACACCAACATATGGAATATTTCAATACATTATATATATATTTAATTCCTTTTGTAGGTCTGTATAAATAATTAAAATATGCACATCAATGAGCCATAACATCATCTGACTAATATCGCGCAAGGTCACCAGAACAGCCCTGACCCTTCAAGATAAGACTTCTAAACAGATTCAGATTCCTGCTAAATGAGGACACAGCCATTAAGGAATACTGTTGCCATGCTGTGGCGTACTTAGCTATAGCAACTTAGGTGATTTTAGTCAAAGTAACATACACATGAATTCCCAGCTAAACATTGCTCAAATCATCACAATGCATTTGCTGGCTGCAATTCCTCCCATAGTGCATCATGGTGCCTTCTCTTCCAAAGGTAAGCAACACACATGCACCTGACAGTTTTTATGGTGTAAAAGAACGCATGGTTCAACAGATTGGGGCACATTGTTGCTCCATTTCTCCATGGATTGGCTCTGATGTTCACATTATAGGAACATAGCTGTTGGATGAGTCAGCATGGGCACTCTGACTGGTCTGTGGAAACTGTGATGCACTGTGATGCACTATATAACCAGTTTTAAACTTAAGTTCTTTTGTGCCTTGGGCACTCTTCTTTTCTTGGACCAATTTGGTCGATACTAACCCAGGTTCCAGGTGCCGCAGTGACAACATAATCAGTGCTATTCATTTTATCCATCAGTGGTCTTAATGTTTTGGGTGATCCGTGTATATTTATTAGGTTTTATTGGTTTATATAGAAAAAAATGTTCATGGAATGCTAATTAGTTTCCAGTGAAGCTAAAAAATGCTAAGCAACTAGAATTTGTAGTTTTAATTTTGCTAGCAATGTAACTAAATAGATTATTTATCTTGATTGTCCCTAAATATCTTGTCCAGTCACTGGCAGACTATTTCAGTCTGTATTGCATCCGATTGCATCTATCCAGTGTGAATTGTTTTTTTACATTTTTATTGCCTCTGCCCACAGCAGGTGCTTAATGTGTCTGCCGAGTCCCTGACTGAGACGCTGCTACTGGACAGCCACGTCTCTCCTGCAGCTAGTGAGACAGAATCTTCCCCCGCAGCCCCGGCAGTGTGCAGTCAGTCCGATGCACTCTCTGCACTCTCTGAATGTGGTGGGATGCCCACCCCGGCACATTCTGGATCCGAGCACAGTGACATGCTGTCCTCGCCTCCCATCCTCCAGTGCTCTGGGAGCACGCCTTCCACGATGTTCCCTACTCCTCCACTCTCAGACAGACAGCCCACCACCTCCTCTGCATTCATGGCTCTCAGTGCAAACTCGCAGGGTCAAGAGGAATCTGTGCTTTGTCTGAGCCCACCTTCTGCACCAGAGAATATATGCCCTTCTGAACAACAGCCTTTACCCATCCATGCTTCTGGTGGCCTTAGTGCAGCCATGGAGCCTGGTCTTAATGGAGCCCAACATCACATGAAGCAAAGTAAGTATAGTGAACCTCTGGCCTCCATCCCTGCTTCTTGATTTTATACATCTCACATTTCGGATACTTATCCCTCCTTTTCACTTAAATCCAGTGCACCTAATACAGCCCTTCTAAAGACATTTTCTATAGAATCTAGACTTTTTATAGAATCTAGACTAGATGTGTATATATTTATAACAGTTTACCTTAGATTTGATCAAAGAATTGTATCTTTTTCACCTGCATCAGAACTCAGAACCGGTGTGGTGGCCGAGCATGACCTCGTCTCACCAGATCTACTGGACAGCCATGACGTTTCATCACAGGACACACAAATTAAGACCACTGTCCACCTTAAGATACAAGTGAGCAGATACTATTCAATAACGAATGAGATCCTGAAGAACGTGCGTGACAAATTGAAATAGGAGTATTTCATGCATTTTTCCATTCTTTTTTGTTGTTTTGTTTCTGTGCTGTTCTAGGTGCCGCCTGTTAGTGTGAACGGACGAGAAATACTCACCCCAGCGATGAAGCAACTCAGGTCAGCAAACATCTACTAACGTTATCATAGAAGACACCACTGTTAGTGATTCAAATGGGACCAACAACTTTTTAAAAAATCTGACTGTATATATTTATGCCTCATGAAAATGAATGTGTTGCTTAGATCACAGTTACCAAGATGTCTGTTGTAACATGGGCAGTAAATCTTTTCTGCTTTTGTCTGTGATTTCCAGAATAAAGCAGCAGCTTTGTTTGGACCACAATGTTGTACTCAATCCAAACACTGGTTCTCCGTTCGTTTCGCTCGAAGAAGCTATGAGACACCTGTTGCCCTACCATACCTGCTCCAGACCTTTACCCAGTCATGCCGATTTGAGGACAGGTTAGGTCCAACTCATCTACTGCTGCATCTACAGATCATTTGAAACTGACCTGAATGGACTAATATTTGTGAATATAGTTTTTTTTTTTGTGGATTTGTGGTATAATCGGTTGTGCTCTTATATGTCTGCTGAGCAAAGAAAACATTTTTTAATGCCCTTCGTATTTATCTGTCTCTGTTCAGTGGATAAGCAATTTGAGAATGTATCGGGGCTCCTGCTGAATCGTACCACAGACATGCTGAACAAGTACAGGAAGCTCTTACTGACAGAGTCTCAGGTGAGCCAGAGCTTCAAGGTTTTCGCTGCCAAGCTGCCTGCTGTGCCTCTCTGGATTTTTTCCTGAATTTTAGGGCATTTCTTTTGTCTAGCCAATGCTCATCATATTAAATTTGCGTATAAAAGAGGTAACATGAAAAACAACAATACTGTCAGTAGAACAGATTTAGCATGTGGATTAGGGTGTGCAGAGTGGCCACCATTCCTTTCAGTATTTATATTGTTAAAATGGAAAATCATTCGTACTCGTATTTGTATTCAAGTAAAATTCAATAATGCCACACGCAAATAACGTCCCCCCCAAGATGTTTGGACAGTATCATGCTTCCAACATTGGGTTTGGGGAAGAACCTTATATATGAACCACAGTTTGAGGAAGAATCTTATTTATTCCATCATGACTGTTCCTCAGTGTAAAAGCAAGGTCCATAAAGATATGGCTGGATAAGTCTCCCAAGGTGTGTGGTTTGGTTCAATAAGTCATAAATGATTTATTTAGTGATCCCTTGGGGGCCTGTGCATTGTCATCTTCGACCACTACCAACAGCATACATACGTTTCATCATAGGATGAATGTGATCAGTCAGAATAATTGTTTATTTGCAATGACACCTTCTAATAGCACAAATGGAACCACACCATGCCAACAAATTGCGCCCAGAGATCCACCAGATAGAGCTCAAACATTTCCAACACTGTGAAAGTGACTATTTAGTGAAAGTGACCATTCTGTCATACATGAACACACCACAGCACACAGTGTGAACAGCATAAAAGCTGGCAGCCTGGAACACGGTGCCCAGGGAGCAGTGTGGGGACTGACTGTACCTTGGTCAGTGGTGTGTAGCAGTATTAGAATTCAAACCCCCCGACTACCTGATTGCAGGGTGAACATCCTACCCACTCGAAGATTTATTTTAGAAATATGACTGGATTTCTGATAGTAAACCGGTTCGTGATGAAATAAAGTTTGGGGACCGCTTATCTATGTATCAACAATCTACCCCCAAGCACCACTACTTTAGAAGAATTATTTGATAGAATACACATCTCTGGATGTATCTGCACTTTTGTTTCTCTTCTTCTTTAGTCAGCATTCTTTCACTTTTCATGTTTGTATGTATAATGTCATTTTGTAAAGTATATGAAGTTTAAAGAACAAAATGAAAAGGATTTCTTGAAATTTATAAAGGCCCACCATCCAGCCTTCTTGAACTAGATTTCGCTTTTTATTCTACTCAAACGAAAAAGTAGATGTGGCATAAGATTTAGAGGAATAGTGCATTTATAGGCTTCAGCCTGTGTGAACTGATGAATAAGATATGAAGTACAAATGATTTTTTGTTTATATAATGAAAGAAGATAATAGTTTGAAGAGAGAAGGGGTAATGTGAGACTTGTTATTGACCGTTACAGCAGGAGAGTCCCTCAGCAGAGATGGTGATGCTGGAGCGGTTATTCCTGCAGTCTGAGAGATTTTCACTGGGGGAGGAGCGACGCCGGGCGAGGGGAGATCCAGGTCAGTTGTCATGCTATACTTAACCCCCGGCAACAAAATAGGCAAAAAATAATAATATAATAGTCGTATACTGGCTCTTTAAAATAAAAAATTATATCAAGAACGGACACTTTTGATGTTGACCAGACATTAGTGCCTTATTGATATTAGTAAACGTCACTTTGCCCAGTCTAGCTGACTAATAGGGAACTGGAAAATACCCAGGCCAGTTCTGCACCTGCACACAGTCTGAAAAGTAGTGAAGGGTGGAATATTTCACCTGGAAGAATATTTCATTAATATGCCGTCTAAAATGTCTTGGAAATAAATAAAAAGCAGGCTAAAGAAATTATTGTAACCTTATTTTCTAACTTTCTAGAACTGTTATTTTTTTTCAGTCTGCCAGGACAGTTTTTCTTTTTTCCTTCATTTATTTTTCATTCATATAGATTCAGAAATAGACGGATTTGGACATTTAGAATCCAAAGAAAACTGGAATAAAATCACATGCTTTGTTATTACTGTCCTCCAAGTGTTAGTAGTATAAATCAGTATTGCTATCAGTATTACTTCAGGCATTCTGCAAAACTACTCACTGATGCACCGTTTGGTCGGTTGACAGAATCGTTCCTGATGTCTTTGCGCAAAGCCTCATTGCACCACAGCACGGTGCCCTCAGGGCGCGCCGATGCCTCGGGCAGTCCCCCTTCTCCTCCTGCGTGGGCCCTGCACTCCGACAGGCCTCCGGGTCTAAAGACATATCGCTCCAGAAGCAGAGGAGCGCTTCGCCTCACCATCAAACACGAGTCGGGATCCCGCAAAGTCATCCACAACTCCGCCTGCGACAACCCACACTCCTCCTCCTCCGGCCACAAGCGGACCTCTGGGGGGCAGCTAACCAACGGAGGAGGAGGAGACCTGGAGGAGAAACAGGAAGGGCTTAAGGCTCCTATGCTGAATCCCCCCGAGAGCAGCTCTCAGCCTGGGAAACAAGCAGTGGGGAAATGTCATACGGACACGGAGGCAAACAGGACAGCTAGCGAATCGCAGGACCTCCCACATTCCACGGCCAAGTCGGAGGCCCCAGCTGTGAGCCCGGAGGGTTTACTTCCAGAGTTGTGCCCTCCAGAGCTTAAGCGGACAAAGCTGGACTCTATAGACGCGCTGTGTCCGGGCTCTTCTCCGCTGGGGGAGGACAGCGGGCTCAGCGAGCACCTGCAGAGCGCCATAGACAGCATCCTGGAGCTGCAGCGGCTGCAGGGGCCAGCAGCCGGGGTCAAACCCAAACTACAGCAGAGCCACTCACTGGAACAAGCCGTCAGCTGCATGCTGGAGGGAGAGCTGTAATACACAGAAGACCCCCAGGATAAGAACAAGTGCCATTTTCAGCATCAAATGTCCTACAGCAAAATAGAACTTGAACCTTGTCAGATGTCCACCGCAGACACTAAATTCTTTAATTTGTTCATTCAGTCTACGTGGGGTCTCCTGTTAACTGTTCCCTCACTGGCATGAGAAAAGGCCCCTCAAAACGAAGCCCTGAAAGTAAATAAGACGAATAAGCCACTCATTATAAATATAAAAACTACGTAGCAGTTAGAGGTTGGGAAATCTGATGTGAATAGATTAAGTGGAGCATATTGAAAATATGCACCATATTACTTTTTTATATTCCTCTCGGTTTAGTGTTAAGTAAGGAAACCTCCAATGTGCTCGATTTGTGCCAACATCGGAAATGTTGTCAGTTACATGCAGAGTGCCTGTGTGTATTATCGTCTGTTTTGTACGTATGTGTGTATGTGTGTGTCTGTATGTGTTTGTCAGGTATGATAGCTCATGTATGAAGGGGAAGAGTTTGCTCGATTATTTACATATATATAAATATATATACATATATATTAGATAAATACAGTTTAAGCAAGTTTGTATTTGGAGATTCTCACACTTCAAGTGTGCATAATCTACAGGTGACAGTACATGGAATCCGTTTCAGCTTGTTTACCCCCAAAGAAAATGTGCTTCATTCTGAAATCACCAGCAAAACTATTAACTGCAGCAGAGATTTTTCTTTCCTTGAAATCGTCTCCCATCCAAAACCAACAAAAGACAGAAAGAACATCATCCAGTCAAGAATGGACAGGTGTACTTTTTTTCATGCTGACTTTGCAGCGAACAGTGATGCTCCCTCCCATTATTGCATCACCGTACGCTTGGTAATTTAATACAAGGAGACACAAGTCTAAGATCTTTTAAAGAAACAAGCAATAATGAATAGTTGGTCTGAAAGGTGGTTGTGCCTCAGCCAAACTCGTAGTCCTCCTCGTTTTGTGTGTACTCGTGATCTCATCGGTCGTTCGCTAGCTGACATTAGGAAAGTGGGCAAATCTTAAAGCGCCCCACTATAATTATCTATTCCACTCTAGGTCATGGATGCGAATAGATAAAACTTTGTGCGAGCTCAGAATGTGGTGAACGGTTCGATGTTTTGCTTCATTTTGAAATTTTTTATATTTGTGTTTGATGTTTCCCTCGACAATCTTTGACAATTTTGTTCGTTTGGTGTACGCCACATGTGGTTGCCATGACGAACTAGGCCTGTTAAGATTAATGAACGATTCTTTAAAAAAAGTTTTGACATTTGGATGTGGGATGGTGTCAAGCCCCCTTATTTTCGGCAGTAATTGTCGTTGGGGTTCGATGCCTATTACTTAAACAGTGATGTCGTAGTAAAGGTATATTTAATGATTTTGTGTCACCAATTAAAGCATCCATGTTTCACCCATTATCAGCAGCCACATACCACATGGATACAGAGTTACTTTAATTGCAAATTAGATCTCTCCCCCCAACATGCTATGCACTAATCTAGAACTAAAACCATGTCAGTATAGCGCACTTAACCCTATAAACTGTGACCAGCCCTAAATGTGACAAGGAGCCACTTTCCAATGTATGATGTCATTTTCTTCCTAGTCATTCGTTTTCTTTTTCCAGTTTAATACTGTGAACATGGTAGCATGTGTTGGACACAGCTTTAGACTATGACATTTGACTGACAGATTGTTCTGATGCCAAAATCAAAGAGGCCTTAATTTCGCAGTACCAGATTGTAAAAAAACAAAAGGAAAAAAAATACATTATGTTAAATCCCAGCTAATGACTCCTGTGACCCGACGTAATGTTAGTGATTCATTTAAGACATATAAAAGAGAAGAATCTTTTTGTACACATTTTTACAAACTATTTATTTATTTGTGATTTTGTAAATAATAAAGTAAAATGGTGAATGGAAATACTTGTTGTTCATGAATGGTGAGTCCACAGACTTTTTTTTTTACATTAAATACTTTTATTAATCATTTAAGGAAACACAGCAGCTTTTAAAGGGGTTACATCTGGAAAAATGTAAATAAAAGGACAAAACTGTAGTGTTTCTTTAGTTAAATCAAAAGCATTTTGTTTTCTCCAATGTGGAAACCAGAGTCTCGCTAAAAAAGGTTGTGGGTTTCAGGATCACCTTTTTGTTTCTGGAGCCAGTGCTCTCTGGTTGCACAAAAAAAAAAAAAAGAAAAATATGGAAGAAATGGGAACGTAATAGACACCACTGAATACTGAGGTCAGAATGATACGCCAAACGATTAAGATTCCTCAAGTCAAGCCAGGGGGAAAACTGCACGACCAATGTGCACTTTGAGGTGTCCTGACTGACGGGATATTTGGGACTACAGAAGAAAGCAGTGGCCTCATCCTCTTAAACCAACGTTCCAACCGGTAAAATCAACCAGGAAGCCTAGAGATGTCCAAGAAACCCCACAGATGAGTTCAGCATAAGGAGGTATCTAGTTCAAATATAGTCATGTCAAGTCTATCTTAAAAAACTGACATAAATAGTGTGAGAGCAATTATTCAAATAAGGGGCGGGTAAGTATTATGGACCATTACAAATAAACTCCAAGAGAAATTGATTTACCACATTTATACAAAGGAATTAATAGGGCCACAAACCTGCAGCAACGTTGAGCTACACAAATTTACTTTTAACTTATTTTTAAGAAATGCAAGGGCAGGTTTGGGCTTTTTAAAATCAAAACTTTTCTGAAAAAGCTGAGAACTGTTCTCTCCGCCACATTTTTTTCCTCCCTCCCTTTATAAAGGAAGTTGTGAAATGTCTTTAACCCCCTTTTTTTTTTTTTTTGTATTTAATCCTTCTTCAAAAGGTCATTCATCACAGTGACTTCCAAATCCATTATCCACTGGCTTGTCTCCTCAGTTCTTCAACAGCCAGCCTCTGAACGAAAGCACTAGGCGTCTTCCATGTATGATTCAGTATCAGGCCAAGTCTTTCTCTTTGGAACACACTGAAATGACATCACAGTATTGGGGTGAGACCACCTGGGCCCGACCCAGCCACAGCAGTGACCCACCTACCTGTAGGGAGAAACTGCAAAGTCTGCTATGTGAGAGAGGAGCACACAGGGTCAGTTCAGGTTGATGATCAGGTCCGTTCCGAATTTCCGGAGGTACTTCTCGTGGTTGTGGTCGACGGACCAGAGCGGGGGAAGGAATCTGGGCTGCATGCTGGTCAAGAAATGCTGGCGCCAACGACGCTCCAGATCGATCAGCCCCTGCAGGCCGTGTTCGGCGTACGCTCGCACGACCTTTAAGCCGTGAGGTACGTAATTCTCATTAAAAATCCTGCAAAAAAATACAGTCACAAGAATCATTGAAGCGTCTCTTTAAAACACTACTTACATTCATTCTGCATCACGCAGAGACACTGAGTGCTGGAGTGTGCTTGGGACAAAAATGAACAATATTTTTCAGATAATCTAACACATTTGAACGTGTGGCTCTAGGGGCGTATCAAGCTATCCAAAAGTGTGGGGGGGTTCTGTGATAGGGATGCCAAGTTATAAATACAATTTAATACAATATAACCTGACAAAGTGGGGGGATGGAATCACATTTTAGCAAAAGTGGGGGTGTTGAATAGCCCCCACCCCCCGTGTGCTACACCCTGATGTGGCTCATCCCTTATTAGTATTATTTAATCCTGGTCAACGTTCCAAATATTGTAACTAGGGCTGGGAATTTAACGCATTAATTAGATGAATAAATCACAGAAAAAAATAACACGCTAATATTTTTTTCAGTGATAAAAATATCATGACCATTGTAGCCTAAGTTATAGGCTTGTATTCAATAATAAATGGTAAAAAACTGTTTCTTATAGGTCTGTTTACGTGCGATTAAATGCAATTAATTCGATTAATTAATCGCCACACCATGTAATTAATTACATTAAAAATTTTAATCGCTTGACAGAACTAACTGTAGCTAAATTAAAATTGAATCTTCCTCCAGCCTGTGAATCTTCTGTGATGTTACAGGCTGGGAGCAGGGCACTAAAATGTAAGATGAGTGGTGAGGAGAGTGGGCAGGTCGCACTTTGCACTTAGAGCACAGATTTGTGACACACTGGAGGCGACTAAATCGACAAACCTGTCCATTTGTCATACATGAGCACAAAAGTGTTCTCTGTATTTAGGCCATTCACCAAGCGAAGCAGAGGTCGGTCGCAACCACAGCACCTAGGGACGGTGCATTGCTCAAGGGTACCTCAGTGGTGCCACTAGCAGTCCTGGGATTTGAACCCATGACCTCCTGACTGCAGGTGCAACTCCCTAACCAGCCCCAAAATGTCTAGTGACAGAACGCAACCCATGAAGCAGCACCAGCACTGAGCCATTGATTATTTTAATCAATATATTTGAATCTTCAGTTATGAAGTTCAGCTAAATATTCCATTATTTTATTTACATATCTACTGTAATCATAAGGTGACTACATTGCTTTCCCCAAAGGTTCCAAGTTTGTCATTTTAAATTAATTATCAAAAGTGTCCCATTGCCAAAATCTGAACACAACCAGTAGATGGCATAGCTCTGCACCTTTCCCCCATGTGATCTTGTGTTCTATTTGTAAGGGTCGCAAATATAAGTCAAAATTACATTTTAATTTCAAGCAGTTACCAATGTAAACAGTAAATCTTTTGTTTGACAGTTACTCCCATAGCTTCCTTTCTTTTGACATACTCATTCTTTAGGTTTTCAGCTGTTTTTGATTACGTCAACCTACAGAAGTGCTCAGTCGGTGAAGGTCCCTCTTTCTTACCTGGTCTCCAGGTTTGCAGCCGCCTGCAGCATCTCCTCCGTGACCTCGCTGTCCTCTCCTATGCAGTGGAAAATGCGGATGAACGAGAGGAGCTCGTCTTGTCTCGAGTCTGGCAGGCTCTCGCCGGCGCTGAGGAGCGCGCGGGCCGCTGAGCGAACACGCCGACGGTCCGAGTCCTCCAGCATCCGCACCCCCTCCTCGCAGCCCTGAGGGGCCAAGTACTCGGTGGCCAGCTGCTGCTTCAGGAAGGTGTCATACACGTTAGACACGGCATGGCAGGCCGTGCACAGCAGCAGGATGTCATGGGAGTTGTGGTCTTTCATCTCGGCCGGGAAGTGACGTCTGTATTCGTGAGGAACAATGTTCTTTCTAATGGAGAGAAAACAAAACAAAAACAGTCCATTGAACAACGTATCTACTAGGTCTGGGAATTTAACGCGTCATTTAGATTAATTAATCACAGAAAAATATAACATGTTAATATTTTTAACGCAATTAGCGCTTTAAGCCCTGCCACTAGCAACACCATGTAATTAATTTGATCAAATAATTTAATTGCTTGACAGCACTAGTATCCACTCACACTGAAAAAACATAACAAGCAACTGAATAAAGATAACATTTCGGAAACTGCGTATGCAAGGACTACACAGACACAAAAAGGGCATTAAGAATTTAAAAGTATTATGCAAATTCAAAATAAAACTAAAATTAAAACAAAATAAAAAAAGTCCTCTGAAAATACATCACACTAAATATACACTGTATAACCAAAATGCTGTTTAAATACATACCACAAAAAATAAGGCTACTAGTCAAGGCAAACAGTGGTTTGGAGTTGTTCTTTATAGAGTCTGTTATTGCACATAAAGTGACAATTTAGTGCTGCATAACTGAGGAGCAGGTTATTGCACAGATTTTTGTGTGGGTTCCCAGCGTAAGGACATGCAATCCATTACATATGTGTGGAAATTCAGATGTACTCTGCGTCTACACAGAAGAGAACACTTTACAGAGGACAAACCTGATGTAGGAGTCTGCTTTGCCACACACCACACACAGATTTTCTTTGGCCGTTAGGTAGTAGTCCTTCTGTGAGTCGGGCCGGCCTGACGGCTCAAACAGCAAGCGAACGATGAAGGGCTCCTCGCTGATCAGCTCTACAAGAGACGGGGCTCCCATTATCACAGCACACTAAACTGTTTAGAAAGCTTTCCTTTCACAAAATCAGATTCGAGTCATTAATAATACGCCTGTATTAAACTCCAGTCTTTCACAGCATTATAAACCGGTTGGTGTTTAAAAATAGCTCACAGTGATTGTGATGAAAGCCAGAAGTTCAAAGTATTTGATGACTCTGAAAGCTAAGCTACACTGCTGTTAAAAAGCTCCATTTTTAAGGGTTTGCAAACCAAATGTTATGGCATTATTGTTCATATAGCAGAGCTTTTAAGTGCCCAATACACCAATTTTGAAGCCATTATTTGATTGTGTACAAAAATGTGATTAATCACAGTTCAAATATGAATCGTTGCCCAGCATTAGTTAGCCTAAAGCATTTTTCAAACCCATTCATGATGGAGAGGTATATTTATAATCATTGGATGTAAAATATCAACTCATGTGGTTTTCACTGGTCAGTGGAAGTTAAAGGGCCATCACCACCATCACAGTAAAGAACATCTCACTACAATGAATGATTTTACACCAAATTACGCGGAAGGACTTGCTTTACATTTCTACCACTGATATGAATGAGCGATATTCCTCAAAAAAAGCAACTTATTATTGACAATATACCTCCGATTCCTTTGTCAAGATACCATTTTGCCTTTTTCTTGTCACAAGTACAGAGTGGCTGGCCATCAGGTGCATGAAGAAAACAGTTATCATACAGGGGCGATTTCCTGATTGAGGGAAAAGCAGGCAAGGGTTGATTTCCACACTCACTGGTAGAAACAAACAAACAAACAAAAAAACAAACAAAGACAAAAGTTGCATATTCAAATTAGGGTATCCTACCATTCCTTATTCAGCTTTACACAGTAGCTACAAGGTACATTTAGCAAAAAGTAACCCTATCTAGCAAAATGCCTCATATTACAGTATATTTGGCACCTTTTTCCATTTTGCTAGCAACATTAGCTACTATGCAAAACCAAGAGAACAAACTTGACACAATGCATCTTAACTACTGTACCTGGCAGAATATCCAACCCCGAGGGGTTTGCGCTTATTTTTGCGGGGGTCTGGTACTTGCTGGTCTCCAGACTCAGGGCTGTCCACAGTGGACCTGCGGCTTCTACGCCTTCGCTCGCCCTCTTCTCCGTCACTCCGGGTCCTGAAGGGCACGTCCACCAGGCCCTGGCAGCACGAGGCCAGCTTAGAGTACGCCGTGTCCCCCTCGCCTAGCTGGAACGGCTCAGAGTAGAAGCCCAGCATGTGAAGAAAGAGGGAGATGGACACCTGGGCATCCCGTGCTGCGTACAGCATCTAACACATGCCGAGAGTAGAGAGGCCCTGAGGTCAGCACAGGCATTTTCTTCCTCACAACATGACAGAACTATTCACCATTCTTTCTTTTCATTGCATGCAACTGTACTAAAAACAAACAGCACACGGTGACACCCGGATGATCTTTGTACAGTGGAAATGTTGTGTTATTGCAGCTTCTACAAGGACTTACATCATGTAAGATGTTCTGCCCATAACAAGAATGTTGGTCAGGTCTTAAAAGCTTCATTATTCAACACACTTTAGTCAGGAAACAACTGTATTCTGAATATGGCCATCAGTTGTATAATGGGACTGAAAGTGGGCAATCAGGACCCAGGAGAAAGGGACTGAGACCTCATTTACATTTTCACACGCTTTGTCAGTGCTTAATAAAGACTGGCTTGGCCATCAAGTTCTTCCATCAAGTTTCAAAGAAACAACGTTTTTTCTTACATTTACATGGAGTTACAGAAAAACAGCAACTTTACAGAAATCCTACAAGTTTAGAATGAGAAGAGACTCCACCTGCTGCTGGGTGAGGTGTTCGGCTTCCCAGTTGCTGCATCGCAGCTCCAGTGATTTGTCCAGGCTGATGTTGAGTAGGTCTTCGGCCAGGGACTTTAGACTCAGCCCGTTATTCAGCACAGCATGTCTTCATCAATCAATAGACAAATGCACAGACTCAGTATTGCAGGAAGAAAAGACATTATACCGCAGAACCTGCTGGTGTTCACTTTGAGGATCTGCATAGCTACAGACAACACTAAAGACAATGCTAACAATAATCAATTCTAATTGCCCCTGCCACATAACAGGCCAGGGTGAGCCTGGTAAATTTTACGGATATACATGTCGGACAACAATCGATAACCTCATCAGGTCTAATGGAAATATGAATCACACTCCAGTTTGTTTTTAAAAGGATATATGAATATTGTTACCTTTGTCTGAGGGCTAAGTAACGCAAGTCCACTGTGCACACAAGAGCCAGGCCATGGTCGTGGGCCAGGCGCTTGCCATCTTCACAACAGCCCACCCCCACTTTCAGCACATGAGGGTCACGCAGGACATGCAGCAGGCCTTCGGGCAGAGACAACTGGGCATTGCGAAGTGCCAGCAGTCTCACCAGCATGCATCTGCCAGAATATGTAGCGATTTGGAGCAAGGAGACCGCAGCAGCCTTCCCTTTGACAGAAACCTACGGGAAAAACAGACACCGTGTGAAGGTCAACTTCCATTATCAGTGGATTTGAACATGCAACATTTGTAGAACCCCTCTTACACGCATGCTCTTTACCCATTCACAGTCCAAACCCAGGACAGGGAGGACAGTCAGGTCCTTCTGGAACGAGGGCCAGTGTTCTTCCCATTCCTCTGATGAGCTCACTACTACTGCTGGAACCTCTAGCAACTTCTCAACACATGGTCCAGAAATGCGTCTCAGAGTTTGTGGTGCTCGTGAGGGAGACAGCGGTGGTTGTGGCAGCACTGGCGTTGTTTGTGAAAGCTGAACTGGGTTCGTACTAACTTCCAGAGGTCCGAGCTGCTCTCCAGGTAAGATGTCTGACTTTTTTGTGCTCTTCAGGGCTTTTTTCTTCTGTGTGTATATGGTGTGCCACAGGAATAGGCCTCCAAGCGTGGCTCCCAACATGGTTGCCACTGCAGCTGTGAGGGTAGCCTGCCTGGACATCTTTCGTAGTTGCAGCAGCTCTCTGCTACGACACAGAGCAGAAGGATTAAAGCTGCATCACCATTCACATGCTAAGACTATTGGGAGCCAAACAAAATGACAAATGAAATTGCAAATTGAATCTGTAGTTTGTTAATGGCAGTACAAAACTCATTACCAAATGACACCTGCAGCAATCCAACTACAATAACGTGACTGCTGTTACATTTACGGCATTTTGCAGACGCCTTTATCCAAAGCGACTTCCATTCCCTAACTATTCCTGAATCCATCATATAACTGCAGCTCCCAGTAAGAGAACAGGAGCTAAAAGTTTAAACTGATCCTCAATAAAGATAAAGAAAGTTTAAACAAAGTTTTCAACTTTGAAACCATTTAAAGGTGTATTCAAACAGTTTTCCCAACTTTCGGCATGCTGCAAATAAAGTTCGGAAAACCATTCAGAGTGGTTAGAAGTTTCTGAATTGTACTGAAGAGGTTAATATTTCCACAAGACAAGGACAAAAGTATTGGGACACCCGACCATTACTCCAGCAGGGATTTTAATGATATTGCATTCAAATACCTACACTAATAGAGAGTTGGTCCATCCTTTGCTGCTATAACAGCTTCACCTCTTCTTGGAAGATTTTCCACAAGAGTGTTTGCGAGAATTATTCTGTAGAGCACGTTCTTATAGTGTATATCATAACAGTAGCATAAAACTATATTATAATCTGCCCTGGGCATGGTTTTGCAGTAGTTGTGAGATAAGCTTCACTCCCAAATCTTGTTTATTAAAATGCCTGTGCATTGTTACCAGGAGGTACAACGTAAAGACAAATCCTTTCAATCATTGACCATTGACCTCCCCTGCTAAACTCAGGAGACTAGAGCAGTTTGGGGGTCATGCTGGTCAGTGAATAAAATGTTGTATTTGAGGGGTAGACACCAGGACCCCTGGTCGCCACCACTGAGTCAGCAAGTTTCTGCACAATGAAAGGTTTTCAGCGTGGTCATCAAATGCGTTTACATACTAAATGGACAAAAGTACTGGGACACACTTATTGAATTGAGGTGGCCCAACGCCATGCTTCCAAGTCTGTGGACACATTTTGGGAAAGCATTTTCTGGTTAAGCACGATTGTGTCCAACTGCACAAAGCCAGATCCATAAAGACAAGGTTGGACAAGTTCGGTGTTGAAGAACTTTACCGAGTCCAATCCAACACCTTTGGGATGAACTGGAAAGAAGATTGCGAGGCAGGCTTCCCATTCATCATCAGTGCTTGACCTCATAAATGCTCCACAGAATGAATTTCCACAAACTCCCACAGACACACTCCAGAATCTTGTAGAATGCATTCCAAGAAGAGTGCTATTACAGCTTCAAAGAGGCACCAATTCCAAATTAAAGTTTATGCATTTGAATCCAATCAGTAAATTTCCGTTTGGTGTAATCAGCCGCCCCAATACTTTTGTCCATATTGTGTCTCTTGTGGAAGAGTTAACCTGTTCGGAACAATTCAGAAATGTCACACCCCACAGAGCCCTGATCTCAACCCCGTCCTGCACCTATGAACCAGAATGGAGTTTAAGAGCCCATAATAAATGCGCCCTAATACTTTTGTCCATAAAATGCATCCAAATATTACTCAAACATCCCCTTTATCCTCCACAGCGATATTTAAAGTTTTGTTTGTGGGCTTGAATGTAAGTGAGGAGGGGTTCTGGACATCACCTTGGCTCTGTGTTTCCGAGTTCACAGCCTAGTCGAATGAAAAGCTGGGGGAAACATTAGAGTTTATTTTTCTGCAGTAAGTCTGATCTAATATAACGCTGCTGCAGTATCCGGCCGGCCCCTGGCTCGTCCACTATCTTTCTCTGGTGTAAAGTAGCTTTACGGAATTAGAGCCCAACCGCTGACAGTACTAGATCCCTTAAATCCCTCAGCTGTGGAGCCCATACAGCTACTTACCCTGAGGAGTGAGAGCAGACCCAAACACACGAACACTCCCGCACTCTCTCACACACTCTCGCCTCGGTTGGGATAATGAACAGCTGCAGCGCTTCTTCTTCCGCCCCTATTTCTACCACACACACACACTGCAGCGCCCCAGACAGGCAGAGGAACGGCATAGAAACTCAATCTAACCCCCTTAACCTCGGCTCAAGCTCACGCCGTTACAGTATATAGACATAAATATTGGGACACTGTTTTCCAGAATTAGGGTTTGGCACTTTACTTCCAGCATGACCATGCCCCAGTGGCCACAGCAAGCTGCATGAATGAATTATTGAATGAATTCAGTGTGGAAGAACTTGACTGACGCCTGCCTTCAACCCTATCTAACACTTTAGGGTTGAACTGGAATGGAGATTACAAACCAGGCCTTCTCATACAACATCAGTGCCTGACCTCAGAAATGCTCTGCAGAATGAATGGATACAGATTCCCAGTGAAACACTCCAAAATTTTGTGGAATGCCTCCCAAGAGGAGTGAGGGCTGTTATAGCATGAATTAAAGTGTATTTATTTGAATTCACGATCAAAGTCTCCGTTGGTGTAATGGTCAGCTGTCCCGGTACATTTAGAATTTCACAAACACTCACACACTCACACACTCACACACTCACACACTCACACACTCACACACTCACACACTCACACACTCACACACTCACAAAAATCACATGCTCAGGTGTTATACTCCACCACCATCGTTTTATTCAATCTTTTAGATCTATTTTTCTCTGGAAACAAGTGGAATAAAATAATGTAATACTTACAAAATGAGGAAAAATAAAAACAAACAACTAAAACAGAACCATGTCTCCACAGGTTTGATTAAAAAAATAATAAAGACACTGCAATAACCTCCTGACTTTTTCATTCTAACCAGTTTAAAACCACAAGTAATATCAGGGAGATCTCTTAGAAACCTCAGCTGTCTGGTTCATCCCTAAAAGTGTATTCTCATTCAAATAGCCAAATCAACTAAAATAGTGCTTGTGCAATATGCAGATATTTCCATAAAACAAAAACAAGTGGCTGGAGATGACACTGTTAATAGTGTTCAAATTGATTTTAAAAGCCCCCCCCAAACAAAAGAAAACCCTAAAAACATTCAATTATACAGGCAGTGGAAGAAAAATCAAAGTATTGAGCACTATAGTACACAATGACGAAATGCCAGAGGTGAAGGATGATAGCGCTGATAGATCTCCCATTCCATCACAGAGTCTATGATGATTGTAGTTGCAATGATTCATTATTTACAGAGGGATGCACATCCGAAATGGGATGTGAGACACGGCAATTAGACCCCCTAAAAAGTCCCTTCACTTTCAGCCTCTCTTTATACAACACATACATGTTTTAACTTGAGCTCCATGTGTATAATAATGAATATATTTTTTCATTTATAGATATATCTATATAATATATGCTCATTTCCTGTATACACAATCAGTTCCACTGTAGTTAGCCTGCACGTTTGGCAAGATTACTTACAACTTTTCTGTTATATTCCAAAACTATTTAAAATATACTTAATGCATAAAAATAAAGTTTTTGGCATTCTCTCATTTCTTCTCCTGATTAGGAAGGTTTATGAAAACTTCTCAAATCTGGAAGCTCAGTTCTTCTCTCAGTGCCTCTGTCCTTCTGATGGCGGGAGCAGTCACTCATCCCCACTGTTAGGTGGCGCTGTGAGTTGATCTATGGAGAGATAGGGGCACATAGGCAGGATAATGTATAGCTGCGGGGTCTGTTGCCAAATCAGGCTGCGTAATTGAACGGTAGAGCCATCGTCAACTCATGAAAGTCTTCCATCTTACAAATGGCCACAAGTGCACCAGACGGAATGGGAAAAAATGTAGCTGAGCTTCACTGACTTTTCTCCAGTTTGATGTTTCTGTGGCCTCTGAACTCCATGGACACCCTTGCCTCTCACTCTGATATCTGCTCAGCTCACACTTAACGGCAGAAATAGACTGACAGACAGCGAGGGAATGAGAGACAGATATGTGGCCAAAATTGTTTGAGCATCAAGAGGGATCCAGTCTCTTTTAGTCCCTCCCCAAAACTGCCGTCTGTTTCCTCCTTCACGTGCCTCTGCCAGCTTTTTGACTCCCACCCACCCCATAGTACTGTTCCGTTCACAGCTGGATCTCAAAGGTCTTTTGGAGCTCAGTTGAAAAAGGGTTTGTGGGTGACGGGGTGGTGCGCTGCCTCGAGCGGCTCTCCAATGCGGCCCACTGGGCCTCGAAGGCGTCGGCCTGATGCTGTGCTGGCAGAGGGGGTGCTGAGGAGGAGGGAGCTGCCCAGCTGTCAGCACCATTGAACGTAGCGTTACCATTGGGTGGCTGAAATATTGCTGGATTTACCACTGGAGGCAAGGGAGGTTTACCAAATGGGCTGCCCATGCTTCGGGCATCTAACTGGGCCAGCGGTGGAGTAGAGAACGGGGAGGGCTGCAGGGTGTGTGTTTGCTGAATGGGTGCAGGCACTGGCACTGGCTGGGTCTGTGTGGCTGAACCAAAGACGTTGGCCACCATTTGAGAAGGCGTGATGCCAACAACGGGCACACTTGGCTGGGCGTATGGGAGCCCGTTGGACATTGGGAAGGAGGCCGGAGCCTGGGCGTGGAAGGCAGGCTGCTGTGGGGGCAGTGTAGGCACAGCAGGGGGCATCGGGGGCATGAATGGTACAGGTGCAGACGGAGCCATGTTGACGGGCAAGGGTGAGGGGAATGATTGCTGGACCGGGTGAGCAGTGGTCATAGCCACAGGCTGCTGGGCTCGTACAGACTTGGACACCTCCTCCAGCCAGCGGTCAGCCTCAGATGGGGTCCGCTTGTGAGAAGCTGCGGGGACTGAGAGAGGCGCGATCGCTGCAGGAGGAGCCACCACTGCAGGTGTAGGACTGGGCCAGTCATCCCCTTTAAAAAAAGAGCAAACAAGCTTTTAACAAGCTGCAGTAAAACATAAATCAAATGGTAGACTGAGCAGCTTGAAACAAAACAGATACTTATAAGTAGCTATAAATCAGCAAGACTGACACCCGCCCTTTTCATGCAGAGTGGTTGTGTATTTTAAATTGATCCTCTAAAGCAGCGGTTCCCAACGGGAGGTCCCGGTCCACAAGGGGGCCTCAGCGAGCTCTGTGGGGGGTCGCTCATATTTTTAAAAAATGTAGCAGTGGCCAATCAGGAGAACGATCATGTTGGCTGACCAAAAAATTGACAAATTTGTAATTCGTCCTCCCCAAAAAAGTCTCACTGATTTGCCTTCAGCAGCTAATAGTAATGACCCAGGTGAGGAAGTTCAAAACATTTCGGGTCGCAGAACTAGCAAGACTAGAAACACGATATACAGAAACCTGAACTATGGTTTTATTCCAGTTTAAAGGCCAAATGCTACTCATGTTTTGCTTTTATATTTTACATTAGACTATTATTTGTGCGTAAAAACATGTAGATATAATAATAAACATACAGTTTATTTGAAAACAACATTTTTTGTCATCCTTACTGCAAACTTGTATGGGTGAGAATATCATTAAATATGGAGGGGGGCCTTACAATATTTTCCGGCAGGAAAAGGGGGTCTCAGGCAAAAAAAGGTTGGGAACCGCTGGTCTAAAGCACAGGTCACTAAATCTGGTCCTGGTGATTCAAAACCATACCTCCATCCCATCCCTCACAAAAACTGATTAATGTAGAACTTTAAAAGTCAGTTATTATCTCAATCAGGTGAGATGGTTTAGCGGTTCAGATTAACTCTGCATAGTGTTAGAATACCAACACATTCCACAACTACACATTCATCTCATTTCTTCTCTATTTTAAGATCAGAAAGCAGGACTCCTAACACACTTACCTGGATGTGCTGGAGCACTGCCTACAGCAGGGGTCTTGGCCCAGGGGTTAGTATCTCTGGCGGGTAGTGGGGGTGGTAAGGCTGGGGGGTTAGCAGCAGCAGTGACAGTGACAGTGACGGCAGGAGTGGGGAAGGCAGAAGCTGAGCCATTCACTACAGCAGTAAATATTAGGATATTAGAGACAGACTTTAGCACCAGTGTGCAAAGCATACGCACACCCACTTTTCTTTTTGTATTTCATATGCATAAAATTAAAGATGAAAAGTATACTATTGGTAGATTTTTAGTACAGAGTGCCTTGGCACAGTGAGTAACTGTTTTTGGTCCTCACCTGGAGCTGCGGGGGACTGTGGAGAGGAAGTAGGTTTGGGCATAGGTGCTGAAGAAAATGGGTCCTCTGGGGGGCCACTAAAGGCTGATGTAATCTGAGTGCAGAGTGAACTGATGCTGTCCCCTTCACCTTCTACCTCTGGCACTGATAGAACAAGACAATACAGGCCAAGATAAAATGCCAAACCTTTTAACTTGAGGGACTGGCACTCACATGTATATTTGTATACTAGATATTACCACATAAATGGGGATAATGAGTTTAATCCAAAATTTCTCCTCATCATCAATATGAGTAATAGGCAAAAAAATTTGCAATTTTGGATGTAACCAATGTCAGCTTGATTCTACCACTTCACACACACTGGGTTTATAACATTTATTAATAAGAGACCAAGGGGCTTTTCTTTATAATCGCAGTGTCTGTCACTATGTAAGGATATTCACAGCATATCATGACATGGCTACTTGATTCCTCGTCTCCTGTGCGCAGTCAGCGAACTCTAACCTGTGTTTTTGATGGGAAAGTCAGACTTGCGCTGCATGGTGGATGGTAGATCGTTCATCCGCAGTGACATCTGCCGTTTGAATGGTGACGTCTTCTGGCTGAGAGCTGGAAAGCCACGGAAAGAGCCCTGGCGTGCCAGCGCCTCCACAGGGGCATGGCGACGAGGGATGGCATGGGGATTGGCTTCCTGAGGGCCCATGGGCAGAGGAGGAGAAGAAGAAGGAGAAGAGGTGACTGGGTTCACTGTGATGCTGCCTGTGTTCCCTGTGACAGCTTCTGAATCTGCAAAGACACACAGAGATGTTTACCAAAAAACAACTAGCTGCACAACACAGAATACAGCTGAAAGTTAAACCTGAACTGGGCTAATGGGAGACCAACACAGAGTTTCGTAGCATTCAAGGTGTAAAGTCATGCTGTGCAAGACTAGCCAATCTACTAAGCCTGTTTACATCTTGCACTGCTGACCTGAATTACCTGACAACATAAATCTCATTCCAAATCCTTTCTAAAGGATTTACATTAAAAAAGGCCTCCTATATTTGTCTCTAATGCTAACTAACCTACCTTTCTTGGCGTCTTGTAATTGCCTCATGACCTCCTCTCGTTCAGCCTGCTCAGTTGCCGTGGTAACACGAAAAGAGCCTTCGCGTGTGAATGTGGTACGATTGGCGTCGAAAGTGGCTGTGACCCCGCACTCTTTCTCTCTCTTCTGCTTTCGCTCCAGACACGCTGCAAACGCACAGCCCACTGCGTGGCTCAGACGCTCACCCTGAATGAGGCAAATGTACACATAAGAGAATCACTCAGCTACCAGCAGGAGAAGAAGCTACATTAAGAAAGTGATGAAGTAAAATATGATTAACACAGCAATTTGAAGGAGGGTCAGCAATTACTGCAGCCTTCGCCACAGCACTGGAGCGTTTTGCTCCACCAGGGCCAGGACTAACTCCATTATGAAGTTCAGAGAGAGGACAGGGACAGAAGCTTCTGAGCTAGGCTCAGGAAATGGTTAGAGGAAAAGGCATTCACACTGGAAAAGGAATAATAAAGGGATGTGAGGGCTTTAGATCATCAATAAAAGGATGTGAAGCCTGGGTAAGACTGAAGTATTATTTCTTTCATCTTCAGTAACTTTGAGCATAAAATGGACCACTCACTGAATCTTTAATGGCCATGAAGCAGTGACAGATCCAACGACGAGTAGTGCCATCTCTGCAGATGTAGGAGAATGCCCGTTCAAAGTTCCGGTCAGGGGCACAAAACGACACTTTTTCTATTGTCTGGTCCAGAATCAAATCCTGGGGAAAAAAACAACAACATTTAGCTCAAACCATATATACTACTATATTGGTTCCTTTCACTGTGTGTGAATTTATTTCTGAGCAATAATGCCACCACTAGGTGGCAGAAAAGCTCCAAAAATCTTCTGAATTATATCTTGTCTGTTAATAAGTGGAGCAACCCACATAGCATCAGCTTGAAATATTTACAAAAGCTGAAACAAAGGTCAGTAATCTTATCACAATGTTAGATTGCTGTTTTGTTTAAGGATACGCAACCTAGTAAAAAACTAAGGGCATACAACTGGTCTCAAAAGAAATGGTCCACCAGATGTGGTTACTGGAATGCAGAAGTGTATAACATGCAACAAACTTAAATGTGTGAAAAACAATCAGCACAAACAGTTTTCTGGATTGTGATGTTTTTGGAGAGAAATTACAGGTGTTTAAAAACTCAGGAAGAGGAGTCACCTTTGTTTTGTCATCAACAACCCTCAGGCCATCAGCAGATACCCACAATACAGCCCTGACCGCCTTTTTCCCTGCCTAGAGAGAAAGAGAGAGAGAGAGAAAGAGAGAGAGAGAGAGAGAGAGAGAGAGAGA
>JBBKCR010000001.1:28990071-29003148 GCA_037577295.1 Ladigesia roloffi
GTGTGTGTGTGTGTGTGTGTGTGTGTGTGTGTGTGTGTGTGTGTGTGTGTGTGTGTGTGTGTGTGTGTGTTAGGAATACGTTTAATACGGCAAGTCTCAACACTCTGGTCAAGAGTTCTCTTCTTTCCCAACATTGCCTCTAAATTGAAAAAAAAAAGGAGTGGTCCGAGCCCCACTGAGAACACAGGGAGAACTCGCAGCTCTTAATGACAGAAAAGACCCAACATTAACTTAACGGATACCTGTGAATCAATAAATAACATTACATAGCACTCTGCTAAACATACACCATCTCTGAAAGCCATCAAGGCTACTGACCCAAGCGAAACACTGTAATGCCTTGAGAGCCCTTACATCAATAAGAAATGGCTGGTCAGATTAGAGGTTAAGTGATAATATGCGGTAAAATATCAGAAACATCTTGCAGGAAATCTTCATGCAGCGAGAAGGGAGCTGCAAAGACTCCCTTAGAAATAATAAATCAAAGAGTTAAACTCCATGGATGCAGTGTCATTGTGCAGCAGTGTGTGTGAATGTGACGTCAGAGATCAATCAGAGAGCTGGAGGCTTGCCAGAACAGAGGCCCTGAAGCCGGCTCAGTGGGCAGAAGAACGGTCTCAGTATGCCTCACAGCACCCGTCACAGCTTTCCTCCTTGTCACCGCTCCCTAAACTGCTGCTACACACACCCCGTGGCTTTGATACCAAGAATTAACAGTCTAAATCCTCCAGAGATATCAAAGGAAAACGGTGTGACTTTCTTATTTCACATCTGCTATGGAACAGAGTCTGTCGTCTGGTTAAAGCCCATTTCTCACAGAAATAACAGATCATGTCTAATCCAATGAGACAGATATGTTACAATGCCGTGTCTTGTTTTTACGGCACTGATTAAATGTGGCTTAAACACGAAAAATACACACGGCAGCCTTTTCCATGTAAGAGAAAAAAATCTGGCATTATAATCTTTAACTGGCTGGTACCATTCCAATATTGCTGACCAATAATACTGGCAGTGTAACCAGATAACAGTCTGTGTATTTTCATGTCTACAAGATACACTGTATCAGGAAATGTGAATTGGCCTGTGTATGAAAAAAAATTCAACCTCTATTCCAAGGCTTAATTGACTAAACAAGCTCTCAAATTATGTTTTTCTTCCACTCACCCATCACCTACAATATATGGACAAAAGTATTGGGACTCCTGACCATTGCATCAACACAGACTTATTTTACACAGACTTTAATATGGTACTGGGACACCCATTGTAGCAGTATGCGATCTTCTTACAGGATTTTGGAATGTTTACACATTGAAGAGCATTTATGAGTTCAGACACTGATGTTGGACAAGAAGGCCTGGCTCCCAATCTCCATTCTAGTTTATCCCAAAGGTGTTGGATGGGATTGACTTCAGGGCTCTGAAGGGAGAGTAATGTTCTTCCACATTGAACCCATCCAACCATGTCTTAATGGACTTTGTGCTCCCTTACACAGTCATGCTACAATAGAAACAGGCCTTCCTTAAACTGTACCCACAAAGTTCAAGGCATGCCATTCTCCAAAATGCCTTGGTATGCTGAAGCATTAGGATTAAGCCCTTCACTTGAAGTAAGGGGGGGGGGAGCCAAAAAAAACCCTACACATGTGTTCAAATATTTCTGTTCATATAGTGTATATTAAAATAGGCTCCAGCACCTGTCTAAAGAACCCACAAGGCTTCAGCACTTGACAATATAGTTTGAAATTAGGTGTAATGAGTAGACATATAAAACTGTTGACTAGGAAACAGAACAAGAGTGTTCTAACTTCTGTAAAACAACATTTGTAGATTACTCCACTAGACTGAATCAGATCTGGATTACTGAAGTACTGAAGACCCCACAGTCGCTAGAGTCGCTGATTAACAATGTCTCGTTTCTTTCTGAGGCCCTTGACAGAATGCGTGTCACACCTAGTGCAGGTCGAGAATGAACTTTAGTCCACCGTGGCTGCTTTTATTCCACTGTTTCAGGTGTGCATAAGGAATCACGCCCGTTTCACAGTCCAGTTTCAAACTCTATTTGGTTATTTAAGGACAGCAGCAGAAACAGGAAAGGCCGGTTACGACAGAAATGCTCTTGTCCAACTGACACACTTTCTGAGATTCAAATACACTTCAAAAATCCAACACAGGCTTGCTGTGCCGCTTTTTAGAATAATATAAAAGATAACAGAACAAAATATTGCCCTTTAGAATGCTATGTAATCATCTAGAGAATTTGAGAAGGTTGTTAATTTATGTAACATATACAGCTGGTTAGTTTATCACAGCTAACTTTCCTTCAAGTGGGACAAGCACCCAACTACGCTACGTTTAGTTACACATTTAAACAGTTTTACCCCTGCCTGAGCTGTTCTTAGCAAGGTTAGTAACAGTTGCCAAAACACCCTGGCCGTCTAAGGAGACGAACACCCTATTTTTAAGGCGTATTTTAAGTTTAGTTTGTAAAAAACACAAGCTGTCACCAGTGGCTGCTTCCACCGTTAAGAATCAACTATCTACACTGTTAACTCGCTGGGTTATCCGGATAAACTGGACCCAGTCAGCTAGCTTTTCACACAAAATAGTTAAACCAACGAAACTAGCGTGTCAGAGTACATTCACACTTGTTCGTCGACAACCTTCTAAGTACGTAGACACTAAAATGCATTCAAAACCTCAATAAGGTCGCACAGAAAGGCTGAAATTAGCTCGTTAGCTACATGGCGCTAGCTGGCTAGTTACATCCTCGGTGTGTAAAGACAGGCGAGTCTGGCCAGTCCGGACCGAGACGGCTTACCTTCTCAAATGATCAAATTAGACGCCGTCCAGCCCTGCAAAAAGCCAAATCCGAGGCTGTCAATAAGCCTGAACTCCAAATGGAGCGACGAAACTTTGAAATGTCCTGTTTCCGATATCCAGTGCTCCTCCAGCAGAAGCAGCTTCACCTGCCTCTCCCTGGGTCTCTAGTACTGCAGCCGGGCTCAACCAAACCCTCGCCCTTCCTTAGCAACGGACCGCCCTCATTTACATTCTGGGCGGGTCTTCCACACACAGTGCGCCATCCCTGGATTTAATAATGCGCAAAAATATGCGCCTGACCTGGCAGAGAAGCATTCCTGTGTAGGATTTACTTCTGATGATTGATGATATTTACCATGAGTCAGATTCATGGTTTGCAGTTTATACCGTAAGGACAAAATAACTGGGACACATTACCATTACACCAAAAGGGTCTCACTGACATTGCATTCAGATACAAAGTGTCCATTTGTCACACCACAGCAATTAGTATGAAATTATTTTCTGCATTAAGCCCATTCACCAAGTGAAGCAGCAGGCAGCCAAGAGCACACTACCAAGGGAGCATTGTCTGGGGATGGTACCTTGATCAAGGATCACCTCAGTGGAGACACTTGCAGTCATAAGTTTCAAACCAATAGCCTTCATATAACAAGAGCAACGTACTAACCTCCAGGCCACCAGGTGCCATACATACACTTCAATAAGGAGTTGTTTCCCCCCTTTACAGCTATAACAGCTCACACTTTTCTTGAAAGGCTTTCCACTAGATTTGGGCATTTCTGTGGGACTTTGTGCCCCTTCATTCTGTAGAGCATTTATGAGGTCAGGCACTGATATTGGATGAGAATTCCTGGCTTAGAAACTCTGTTCCAGTTCATCCCAAAGGTTGGGTTTAGGTCAGGGCTCTGTGCGCCCAGTCAAGTTCTTCTACACCGAACACATTCAACCATGTCTTTATGGACTACGCTTTGTTCACTGGGATACAGTCATTCTGGAAGAGAAAAGGTTCCTTCCTCAAACCGTGTGTACAAATTTGGAAGCATGGAATGCCCAAAATGTCTTAGTATGCTTAAGCATTAATATTTCTTCACTGAAAGTAGGGGGTGCAACAGAAACCCTGTAAAACAGGTGTGTCCCAAAACTTTTTTCCATATAGTGTAGGTCATTTTGGGGACACACATTTAAGCTTGGTCTTGTACTAAACCACAATGGACCTGATGTAAGAGTTGTAAGTCCTTTTTGATGTAGGAAACATGTATGGCTACAAACTGGCCATGTTTCAAAGTGAAAGGTTCAAACTAGCACAGTCTTCATGCTCTTCTTTATGTAATTACAGAAAAGATGAGTGATGTGCCCGCCCGGTAGAGCACACGGGCATACCAGGTGTGTCAAAGGACTCAGAATGTAGAGGGATGAGTGGTCTCATTAGAGCTGTCAAGCGTGTTGTGCTCTCAATGTCCTTTTGATCTATTTATCTCTTCTCCTTCCCACTGGCCTGTTTCTGCTAGTGGGGCACATCAGGCCTCACCA
The DNA here is from genome assembly GCA_037577295.1 of Ladigesia roloffi. NCBI lineage: Eukaryota > Metazoa > Chordata > Actinopteri > Characiformes > Alestidae > Ladigesia > Ladigesia roloffi. The sequence continues at coordinate 28,994,430 of JBBKCR010000001.1, forward strand.
GTGTTGTTCAAGTCTGAGCACGAGAGGTGTCTCACTTTATTTCCTGAAAACACATAGTGTGAAGATATAAATGTACCAGAATGTTAACGAACATTTGTATCCAATATTTGTCAAGCACCCATACAGACGTGCAGACAGCTGGTCTTTGCTGAGGCCCATCTCATCCATAGGTCACTGTGACCTCTCCGCTGACCTTTAAATACCAAAGCATCAACAGCCAGCTTCTACAAAGTGTCAGAGCTGAAGGACGGGTTCGTGCGTGGAGGCGGATGTTCGCTGGAAATATTGTGAAAATATAAGAGGAGGAAAGGACAAGCCCCAGGTGAAGTATTGGTGAGACTGAAACATTGATTTGGCTGATTTATACATTTCTAGGCCAATATTAATAGCCGCACAAAGTGATTTATAACAAATTGTACCAGTTGTGTAACGTGTCCTGCCGCCTTATAAAATGCATCCTATGGTTATAAAGCTTCCCAGCTATTAATTGCATGTGTGGGGGAATGCAGCTCCAGGAGACCACGCTGAAGCTCTTCTCATCTATTTTAAAGCGTCGCGGCATGAAATCTGAATCTGTTGATCTGGCTTTCATGTTGGAGCTCAACTGGATTGAGTCCATCTTTCATTTTTTAGTTCAGCTTTCCACCCAGTGGCCTCATCCTGAACTGCAGAACTCTTCACTGCAATTGAACAGGAATGAACATCACATCCTTTCAAATTCCAGACCAGATGAATAAAAATCGTGCCCACTAGGCACTGATAGATGAAAGACAAATGATGGATTCTTTTTTTGTGGAAGCAACAGCTTGTGCAGTGATGGAGAATCCAAAAATCTAGCAACTCTACAGCAACCAAAGCAACGCAGCGTAACATTTAGCTCTTCATTACGTATCCCACATTTCCTAAAGATTAACACCATGCACAAAGACTTTTTCTCGACTATAGATTCTTTATTCTTCTTTTGGGATCATGGTGTTTGTTCAAATATGTACAAATGTTAAAATGGTAAATAAATGTAAAAAATAAATCCCAAAACAACTAGAACAGTCTTGGATTGGACATGTCACATATGATTTTGTTTTTGTGGTGTTTCACAGTACCATGCAAAAATAATAAATCCATAAAAGTGCTTGCACTTTATCTAACATTAAACAGAATGAATTTCTCAGCTCACATTTGCACATTTCATAAAATTCTGATCTGACGTATTCCCCAACCTACAGTCTTTGATGAAGTTTCGGCTCTGTGGAGTTCACTTGTTACTCTATGCTCCTTGAAGCAATTTCAAGATCAAGTTTCAAACATTTCAGCATAATAGTGTTTATACCCAAGCTGGATCTGTGACTGAAGAGCACAATGTGTCAACCTCGAACGTTATAAACCTACAGTAGCTGGCAAGCCCTACGCAGCTCACCGTTCCAAACCACTGCAAGAACAGATCTCAAATGAAAGTCTGTCTGATGCTTTGAAGGGAAAATAAAACAGTTTGGATGACTTTCCACAGTATATACACTTCTAACTTTTTCACTTCATCTAACCTTTCATCAGAATGGTTAAAGATTTAATAATGATGCTTAAAGAGAAACACTGACTCCTTTCAGAGCGTATGGAAACAGCTGCTTAAGTCTACACATGGTGGACCACAGAATTTGTAGGAATGGGTGTGTACAGATGGGCACTCTGTGACAATTCTCAAAAGTAGTAAAAGGCATAAATATACATAACTAGTCTCCTTCTTTGTGTCTTCAACCAACACAACAGAAAAAAGAAATGTCAAAACATCCTAAAATTCTCCTGCCAACCAAGGACTACATGTTTTAAAGTAAACATTGGCCATGTCCAAATGATATTAGTGAATGTGAATAGCCTCCACTTAGGACTGAAGCTTACAGATACAGCTTTGAACTTGTTTTCCTGTCTGGCTACTCAATGTCAGTGGTGTGAGCAGAGAAGCATGTTTGGAGATGTAGAAGTGGGTATTTTAGGGTTTTTTTTAGTTTTGTTTTTTTTTGGACATGGCCATGGTCTACTTTGTCTGAAAGCAGCACCTTCAACTAAAATAGCGTGCAGACATTGTTCCTCTGGGCCCTAAAGCACCACAAACTTCTGCAACCCTGCTAAACTCCTCCCCTCGCTCCTTCTGTCCGACTGGCCTTCTCAAAGTCAGGTGACCAGCTGAGGCTCCCAGGACTGGCTGGCCATCTGGGGGCGGCACTGTGAGATAACTGCAGGGCCCGCTGGGGGCTGGCTGTCCAGACACAAACCGCTGATCATGTGCTGCAGTGCTGGACCTCTGGGCTTCCATTTCTATTGGACAGGAGAAACAGCACACAGACAAAGGATAAATTAGCATCACATAATTAGGACCAGGTGCAAACTGACTACAATAACTCACATTCAGGACACAAGGTCCTGGAACTCCTGCCCTGCACACCTTCTCTGCCAAATCAAAATCTCATCATTTTTGTACATACAGAATCTGAAGTCAGGTGGCTTTAAATTTTGTCAAAATGATAGGAACTACTTGAAATAAAGATAAACGTCCTCACATGAAGTTTGTTAGTAGCACTGGGTGTTTGTTTTTTTGACCTGGTCTAATACTCCTGATCTCTATGTAACCCTTTAAGGTCAAGGCAAAAAAAAAAGTACCGGTATATTTTTTTGCTTTTAATATATTAATCTCTGTTGATAACCATGTCCCTAAGACAAATCTAAAATTAAATTCATTGTTATTGTTTCTTGTGTAATTGATTCTTGTGGCGTTGGCTTAAGAAAGATTAATCTCCTCTTGCTGTTTTCTTTTTATCGCTCTGGTGAGTTTTAATGCCTGTGCCAACTCATGTTTATTCACATTAATTCAAGGATTTATAAATGATGTTGTGACCTTTGTGAACTAAAGAACATGATCATACAAAGCTGTTTTTACTGTGTCAACATTTGAGCTGACAAATGAATATAAATGACCCCTTCGTCTTAGTGGAAATAAACTGAGTTAGAACACATCTAGCACAGTATATCCAACAAATCAATAATGCATCATGTTTCTTGTACACATGGATTTCTTTGCTACTGACTGTTCAAACATTGATGCACGCTTCTGAAAGGGGATCTTGAAAGTTTCTTTGGCAAGATGGTAAGCAAAACATGCTTAGCAAGCCCTTGCTAAGTTGCAGTGTGTGCGTCAGAACAGGAAAAGCAGTAAGACATGCAGGGCAGGGACTCTGCAGGATCAGGTCAGAACCATTCATATAAGGCAGAAAAGCTGGTTCTATGGATAATCGCAGCTGGGGACAACACACTATAAAACAATACCAAATATTTATAGGATCCCACAGTCAAATTGCTGGCACTTCCATCAGATCAATACGTTACTGCGGTAAAACCCAGTTCAAACTGGATGATGTAACCAGCTAAAAGCTCTGTAAAAAGAGACAGGCTGACTGCGCCCCATGAATTTAACCCAATAAATGCTGTGATATCCAGTGCATACAAGTTTTGAGCAATGTTTTTTTCTTGGTGGTTGTGTAGAACAGCAGGTTTTGCTTAAGGATGAGTAACTAACTTCTCAACGGAGTGACTCAGAAGAGTCATGGCCCTTTCTAATCAGATGGCTGATTAGGCTGGGCACTGTTTAAAGTCAAGGCAGCCAAGCCAAGAACATAAACCCTTTTTAGTTCTGACAGTGACCTACAGTTCCTCTAGAAGCAATTCTTCAATTACTGAGCCCATGCTGGCAGCCGCTCCATGCTGGTTGTTGACTATAAATTTCATTCCCACAGGTAAACAGGCATTTCTTTTTCTACCCTACTTAAATGTAAAGCATGGGCTGTGCACCACTCATTTCTAACAGCTATAATTTAGCACTGTAGTTTAAAGGTTGGGTTCCACAAATAAATGTGCTCTCTAAGAACTGTCCCCTGGTGCCCATCATAAAGATGAATACAGAAATAGCCGTGCTGTCTCCTAACTGGACTTGATCTGTTTGTGCAGTTTATGCTGAATCTGAGCAGAACTGGGTGTTAAGCCGCCGATGGAAGAAGCGAGCTCAGGCTGATGATTAATAAAGACGTGAACTGAAAATGTCCAGTGAAGTCAAACATTTGTAATTGGAACCAGATGCATGAGGATTAGTGTGTCTGTGTGTGTTGGAGAGAGGGGAGAAGACAGAAAATGAATAGTGAATAATTAACTATTTCATATGTATGAGATATATAAGGTATTGATTTTGCATAGAGCTCAAACTTCCATAAATCTTTCTATGTGTCTGATGAAAATGTAACATGCGCATTTAAACAAACTGTAAATGGCTTCAGGATTGTGTTGTCCTGTCACACTTCTTACATAATGGTTAGATGTTGAGGCATATTATAACGCAAATAGCAGAATGTAAACGGGATGCACTTGGTGTTAAAGGCATATATTTTAATATAATATATTAATATTCTTGACATAACACATATGTCACATCATCATGTTTTTTAGACAACATGATACATCTGATACATATTGTTTTGTAATTTACTTATAATGATAAACACTAGCCAAACTACTCGGACACAGCACATCCCACCATGTGTGTATGAGTTTGTTGCCAAATTTCTTAAATGACTGCATCAGATTCATGTTTTTACTCTGCTATTATTCAATCCAGCATGTTCTGCTGTTGTGCCCAATACTGATATCCACTCATACTGATAGAGATAGTATAACAGAAATGCATGTTTTAAAAGGATTTAAATGCATCATGTAGCTCCTTGATTAGTGAAGCATTGAAGATGACATTACACTTACTCATGAGTTACATTCGTTAACTTCCATTAATACTTGTGCACAGTCTGGGGGGAATTATGTGTCATTACAAGTCGGAAAGGACAAAAAGAGCCAGTAGTGCCACATTAAAAAACACAACCAAAAACGATGACTACAAATGTTTCACACCCTGCACTACACTACAAATGCAGATAAAATAAAAGTTTGCTCTATTTGTTACGAAACCTGCAGTTATGTAGCATTCTTTAGGTACCAACCATTTACACAATACACTCAGAAAAGCATGCTGTGACATGGTGTAAGATAGCTTAGCAGAAAGATAGCTTAGCAGCCAATTTAGCTGTTTCAGGCTTCACCATAAAATTAGCTATAAAAAAAGGAAAAAATTGTTCCTTGCAATTATTTGCACAGTAAAGAACTGTCAACTGACATTTTCAAGCATTACAACATAACTGATTCCATTCCAAAAAAACACTTAACCATTAGATTTTATTGCACACAGAATAGGACTCTCTGTGAAATCAAGGTCCAACACATGCACAAGACCCAAACACATCCACTAGAATAAAATAAGTACGCTCACACATGCGCGCACACACACAAACACACATACACACACAGTCACACACATGGCCTGTGTTTAGCCCCAATATCTCAGTCATAAATCAGGCTCTGGGTCAGTTCCAGCTCCAGCTGTGCTGGAAAGAGAGCCTGGTCTCCAATGATCGATGAGAAAAGACACAGGGGGATTACTGCGACTACACTTGATGTTTTGGAACTTGAGATGCCAAGTTCAACGATAACGTACCATCAGCATATCAGCACTTTTAGATTTACACTCATTCCTGCCACATGCTCTCTGCTGAATTCAATGACCCATTCGAAATGATGACCAGTACGATGGCTGTTTATACTTTACACCGCACATTTAGGATTAGATGTAGGCAGCAAGCATGAGAACGTAAACAGCCTGTGCAACACATGACAATATGAACTGTTATTGTTCCTAGCTTAGCAACATAGACTACTTTTGCGTAAATATACTCGATTATTTCTGGCTAATGCACATCTTTGATTCATCTCTCTACCCCTTTTTTGTTTATGTCAACTCAACTGTGATGGAAGTGATATGTTTGCAATTTGTTCCACTTCACTAGCTCAAAGAGCGGATTAGGAATCAAACGCCAATGGGTCTTAAGGCACAGCGAAGACGTTGCTTACAAATATCTCATACTGTCAGAAAATATGCAATGGAGATATGTCATTATAAATTGGAAAGGAAAAAAGAGCCAGTAAAACAACATAAAAAAAACAATTAAAAATAATCAGTGTTTCACACACTTCACTGCTATCAGTCAAATTGAGAATTAAATGAAGCTCTCTTTATAATGAAACAGTTGTTCAGATTTTTTAGAAACAGAATCGATAAAGCATACACTCAGACAAGCATTCCGTAACATACAGAGATATAAATAAACAAGACATGTAAGCTTTTTGCTGACCTTTTTTGTTTTAGGTTTTAGGGCGAAAACTTAAGAAAAAAACTGATAAAATCATGATTTTCCAAGTGTAAAAGTATCAGTTTTCTCAATTATTCTGAAATTCTCAATATTCTGAAACAGTATTTTTATGGACTGGTATCAATAATTGTTCTTTTACAAATTTTTGCTAGCTTGTGGTTATGTTTTTTTTTTCTCATAAAATTATTTTTCATTCTGTATTTCTGTGCAGTCCGGGACCAAATGGCTCATGGACCAATAGTCATTTGGTTTCAGGCTGCAAAGAAAGACAGAATAAAAGCTCTTCACTTGAACACAACATGTAATTTAAAGATATGTGACCGAGAGTACGCACATTTTATACTTATTTGCACAAAAGAAGGTTTTTAGTCACTGGCAGGTCAGTTCAACACAACACTCCCTGCCAGAGAGTGAACATACACAATGATCTTCCCATATCTTGTCATATCATTTAATGCATTTTCTGACTGCAGTAGGTGATTACCATCATTACTGCTTGTGTCAGTCACTGAAGCTCACCTGTCTAGACTCTTTAGGGCTGCACGGCTCTAGTCTGACCTTTGACCCTGATGAGAAGGCTGTAATGGCTAAGCACAGGTCCTGCTGGCGGATCTGTGGCTCTATCAAAGTCCATTTCTGAGCAAGAGAAGAGATAGAGAGGGTAAGAGTTTAACAGTTGACCAAAGAGTGAAGACATCCTGTTTTAGATATTTTAGAAATTAAGACATTCTCATTTAACACAAAATTTACAGGTACATACACATGATAAACATGATAAACAATCTGCACATCAATTTAATAGCACATGAAACACACGGCTTAACATAGAACATTAATACAAACACTAGCACACAGACACAAAGATTTTCACCTGTGAGGCAGGTATACTCGACCCACTCTTGCACTCAGACAGGCCCAGGCTGTCTGTACCCTGGCTCTCCAGGCAGAGCCCACCCTGCTTGAGAAGACTGTATGCTACCTTCTGCTCTGGAATCCTGCCCGAGACAAATACAAACACAAGGCAGGAAACCGTTAATCCTTAAATGCATACCTCAGGTCGGCAGCAACCCATGACCCCATTTTCATTCCTCTGCCTTGTCTGGTCTTTTCCAGATAAACAACAAACCCAAAACATTAAAATAAAACAGGCATTTAGTATTTTATTTGTTTTGTAAAGTTTGATTTAACATGATAACATCTTAACACATTACATTTATGGCAAATGTTGGGCTGCTATAGGCCAAAGACAAATTTCTGGTTTATGCCCATATCAGGCCCATGATTTATGCCCATATCAGGCCCATTTTCAAGCATTTTATTATCCCCTCTTAGTTCCATTTGTGAGTCTTTGAACCAAAAAAGGATAATTTTTTACATGACCACATTCCAACTTCTTTATATCTCTCAGAAATAGAAAGTCTGTTTGGCTCTGATTAGCTCTGCTTCATTTGAAGAGCACTTGAGGCTAAAAAGCTCCTCGTAGCATTAACATGAATATGCGGGGTTAAACGGATGCAGGCTGAGTAAGCAGTTATCTGTAAATGCCCTGGTTTTCCAGTTACTACAGTAGTGGATTCTAAATGGGCTGTTTTTGCATCCCAGGCACCAGATATAGAGTGTATGGAAAGGGAAGTAAATGGTAGGTTCTGTAAGTGATATTTTTATATACTTCCTCAAACTTTATTTAGTTTTCCATAATATGGGTTCTGTAAAGGACAAAGATCCTTTATCATGTACTGTACAGCGAGTACATAAAAGAATCACCCTGTATTCACATTTTGTTGCTTTGCATCCTGAAATGAAAAAATTCCAGTTGTATTAACTCTAAAATCAAATTGAAAGATGCAACTTCTAAGATCAAATTGAAAATAAAATAGCACCAGTTTAGATCAAAATGAAAAAATAATAGAATCACTGAGATAATGGATTCCTTTTTATTCCCACTGTTTATGTCTGTATTTTTTCCCACCAAGACTGGTGTGGCAACTACAGACTTGGAGAGTTTGACTCACCTTAGCTCAGGGTACACATTCTCCAGATACCAACGGAAAGAGTTACAATTTAACTTCCTCCTCAGTGCCAGACGGTCTGCGATACTGATGAATTGAGAGCAGATAAGATGCAGAGAAGGATAAGAGACAAAATTAGATTTCATTTCATGCTAGGAGAGTGCATGAGAGCAGACTTAAAGTACATCACCAGCTAGAACGCTGGTTAAGATCTTATAAAAACAAGAGAACAACAGAAAAGTCTCCTGACCTTCCAAAGGCCTTGCCCTGAGCAGAGGGTCTTGCAGCATAGTAATACTGCTTATACTCATCCATCCAGACTTCAGCTGCTCGCCGTGTATTTCTACAGACACACACACACACACACACACACACACACACACACACACACACACACACACACACACACACACACACACA
>JBBKCR010000001.1:29011447-29054442 GCA_037577295.1 Ladigesia roloffi
GGAAAAAAAAACATTAATCACTCAACAGTCAGCCAAATAAAATACTGATTCAGTCGTTGATTACAAATATTGGCACACTCTGCATCTCACCCAGCCCCCTTTCTCCCGATGAACTCAACACTCACCCTCTCGCCGTTCATTTCTCAGACACCGCACCTTCGGGATCTGAGAGAGCAGCTGGCAATCCTCAGCTAATGAGAGAGGGGACATCAGATTACACAGTGAAAACACATAGACACACACACACGCATACAATGAAAAAACACATCAGCATACATCCCTCTGTTAGTATGCATCTCACACATAAGTGGCGCCCACAAATGCATGTGTCTGCCTATAGCAGTAAAGCAATGACTGAAAACTCAACAGAAAAGGAAAATCTTTTTGTTTACATACTACATAATGTCACAAAAACATACCACAATTTTGAATGATACCATATATGAACATATATAAATACACACATGATGTTCTTATATTACACTCTATGACATTATACATACAAATGTTTCCCATACAATTGTGAAAAATCTATTTTAGTAAATAGGACTGAACTTTATTGAGCTCTTTATTGAGCTACAGCAGAGACACGCAGATTATATTTGCTGATACTATGATTTCCCAAATAATATGGTGTAATATGGGGGGGGGTATTTGAAGGACTTACTTCAAATATTGACAATAATAACAAAAATAAAGTAGCAAGGGCTTAAAGTGCTTTAAAAACTGCTAAACAATAGCATGTGCTTAAAGTGCTTAAATAACAAGTGCTCAAAGTGCTAAATAACTGAACTGCAATACTGACAATTAGAAGTGAAATCATGGCCATTTTTTTCTGGGTTGTAAGCAACAAATCATGTACTGCTATAAATGCGCAAAAACGTATTTTTAAATTGCAGACATGGTCAGTCATAGACAACGGTGTGTCAGCTGTAACAGTTGCTCCCGGCAACGTCGTGGTAAGTTTGAGTGCACGGGCAGTGGCTCTATGACCGGAGTCTAAATCATGACGAGCATTTTCTTACCGCTGAGGGCATACAGTAGCTTCCTCGAGCAAATCGTGCACAAGCAAGCCCCAGGTTCTCTCAGTTTCTTGCACCAAATGCCAAAAGGCTCGTCAGCTCTACTTTCTTCAATCCACGCCCAGCACCATTTATTTTTGAGTCTTTTATCCAGGGGCGACGCCAGAAATCTTGGGCCCCATGAAAGGTTAGAATTTTAGGCAACATTATTATTAAGATAATATTACTAGCCCATAACCAGGCCCCACGTCAGTGCTGGGCCCCTAGAATCATTCTAACCTTCCCCGCCCTGGCGGCGCCCCTGCCTTTATCTATTGTTTAGGACATCATCCCCAGGCTTAATAAACTTGTGCTCCATTTTTTTTCTCCCACAACACTAACGTGACATTGACGTATGGGTGTCAATCATACTGTGTTTCAAGGACCCGCCCTTCTCTGCTTCTGATAGGCTTGTAAGGTTAGTTAAAGCTGTGTTCCTCTCATATGATTTGTAGGTGAAATAAATTGGCTCTAAAATATTAAACCGCATGCGCAAGCTCTAAAATATATATATATAGATCCGGCACGGTGCCGGAATACTTTAAGCCCTGTGTAGAGCATTGTGCCATAACTACATTTTACATTTTCCCACATCATACTTGGTAAAGATTAAAACAAGCAGTACAAACAGTGACTATGTACAGAAACACACCAACACTCACACACACAAACTCTTTAAGTGTGTTTAAGCTGAGGCAGGTCTTTGAGAGTTTAAGATTAATAGCAGTTGTCTCCAACTCTAAATGTCAAACAAATCTGTCCTTCTGCTGAACCATTTATAGTGGCCAGCCTGATAATCCACTCACAATACCCTGTGTGTGAGAGATACTATTTCTTAAATCTTGCCTGTATTTGTTTCCTGAAACTCTGTAGTTTGTATATGTGGTGTGTATATGTGTATGCACAAAAAGGAGAGAGAGAGAGAGACAGAGAGAGAGACAGAGAGAGAGACAGAGAGAGAGACAGAGAGAGAGACAGAGAGAGAGACAGAGAGAGAGAGAGAGAGCAACAGTGACAGTATTACAGAGGGGAGAGAAAGAGTGAAGTTAAATATATAATGTCACTCCTGTGTTGCAGGAGAGGATAGACAGATGGCGAGGGGGCGGAGTAAACTCTGGATTACCATCAGAGCAAAAGTCAAGCGCACACTATCACACACTGGCATGGCAGACACGTTGCACCACATGCGCTCCTGTTTGTGTCTGTCAGAGTGAACTCACCACTGCTCACAAGCCTTGCCATTTTTGAGATGCTTCAATCCAGTCATCTGACCAAAACCTTTTGGTTTTACATCTGTTCATCTCTGGCTCATCACACCGATTTATCAGTCTACTCGACTTCAGCTGTTTTTGAGTTGCTCTCTGTTTACGCATTGAGTCTCTAATGAGGGTGGTCGGTATACGCTCTGGGGATTTGAAATGTAACCAGCATGAGAGTCTTAGAAAACAAGCAGTAAATACAGTAATTTTATTCTGAATACTGCTTTTTCAAAATGCAACCTGGACTAAATACAAATATTTCATTTTGCAAAGACTTCCTATCAGTCAGACCAAAAACGGTGAAGGGATGTTTGCACAGATAGCAAAGTGGACTACAATAATTTAGTTTAGTAATGCAAATGTTGCTAATAATAAATTATTATTAAAACTGAATTTTATAAACAGATGATGAAGACAGTTTATAGCATTTTATAGCAACTTCCTGTCCTTCACTGTTAGCAGCATTAGCGTATATGCCTGAACTACTTCTTTAACCATGAAAAAAACATGATGGTAAATGTGGTGAATGTGAAAAAAAAAAAGTATGATGTTCTTCTGTGTGATTTTCAGGCTCTACATTATAGCACAGAAAATGGATTTGTCCTCCATGATTTTTTTTATGTGGTATGTTTGAACAACCAGTGAACAGCATTTTTAATTTAACATTTTGTTATGTGCAATCTTACAATAAGTGCAATGACAATGGCATAATATAGCATATAATAAAGCCAAAGACACGAGGAGAAAGTTAAAGCAAGCAGAGTGAATGTAAACTAATGTAATTTGCAAAGACGTGTTTTGTGTCTGAAGTTCACTTCTTTGGTTGTGTGCTGGATCTATTAGCCTAATGTACACAATAGGGCATTAACACAAAATTCGACTAGTCGATTACTAATCATGTTTTTTTTCCTCTCTCTGCCCTCGCTTTGGACGTTTTGCAGTCTCTGCCTCTGATTGGCTGACCCTGACACTTGGTTTAACCAATTAGTATAGTCTCTCTATAAAAGGGGCGGAACCATTGGCACGTAGACTGGAGTGTAAACACTAGACCACAACAAGAGGAGACAGACAGCAGCAAAAAACAGAGACACACATCACACGTGTGGAGATCCTTCGCTCTAGACACACAAACAGCAGGAGACCTGCAGAACATGCAAGTTGGGACAGAAGTGCAGAAACCGTACCGGCGTAACATGCTAATGCTAGCACTGCAGGGAGTCCGATTCACAGGAGCTGAACAGCACCACGGCTTAACCTGTTCCCGCTTTCTGTTTACACTTAAAATGACCAGAACCTTTAAGGAATCAGCCTTTGTTTTGTTTTGTTTAAATGTCATGTTGACTGTTAACGTCTCTGTTCCTGTGTGTGTTTGACATCATCACGACTAGTCGACTCGACTTCGACTATCTGAATGAATTAGTCGACTAGGAAAAATCTGGTCATTAATGCCCTAGTACACAACAAGTGATGGACAAGGATTGGCAAAAAATGGATTGACGTATTTCAGGGTTAAAATTAAGTGCTACTACCTTTTGTGTGTCATACAGGTCCTGTTCACTTTTCAAACGTGTCCTGGTTGATTGGACAACAAGAGGACAGAACTGGACACAAGTGTAAATGACCAGCAAGACACATTGTGATCAAATGCATGTGACCACATATATTTTGTTGTGCAACATTAATGCTCCACGATGCGTCCTCAACAAAGATGTCACAGGAAAATATGTGATATGACAACATTGAGAGGAGCAGCATAAAATGCAAAGCTAGCAAGACAACTACAACAAATCTGGTAAGAACTGGATACATGCCCATTTCAAACAACAAAAAGTGTAAACGAGGCCACAGTGTCAGAAACCGCATTCAAATCTTTTTATTTAACAACTCCATTCCATTGATGGAATGGGTGTGATGATTAAGGCATGCAGTATGAACAAAGCCATTATTAATTTATTAAATATACATGACTTGTATGTCCTGTGTAAAACTAAAACATGCATCTTCAAACACCCAGCATGACTTAGTATTTGATATAAGTGGAAATTTTAACCTTGCAGTGCCATTGGTCTGAGGAGGCAGTAAGAGTAACATGCACAATCACAGCCAGTGTGGAGATCACACAGCTTGATTAAGACTAGCATTAACAGGATTTAAAAGGGTTTAAAAAGTCCTGCCTTCCTACAGATGTCCTTTGAAGGCCTGGGCTACTTCCCTGGCTTCTAACACACAGATAGCCGCTATTAGACAGCATGCAACCCAGCAGGCCTATTCCTACTACCACATGCATTCTGGCAGACAAGAGCCTACTGCCGCATGCAGCCTGGCAGGACTTGGGTAATGAATACAGTGTGGCCAGCAAACAGCTTAGCAGGTTTGGGGTAATTAGCAGGAAATAATAAGTTTGGATAAATAGACACACTCTCATTCCCACTCTCATACACACACACAAACACACAAACCAATATATGCATATGCACAAGCTATGTTTGAAATCACAAACCTGAAGATAGCCAATCTTTATGTATGTGTGGGTGTGGGTGTGTGGCAATCAGTGGTGAAGCCAATGGAGAATATTATCCACTGAGTGAGGTCACTGCATGTCTTTGACTTTTGTCAAAGAGGAAAACCTTGATTGCCAGCATTGTAAGGCAAACGGCATTGGGCCTTCTGTTCTTTTATTTTCTTCTCCATGGCTACCAGACAGTTGAGCGGTTGACCTAAGTACTTAAGCTCGGACAGTATTCGTTTTCCATTGGGGGCAGGATAATGTGATTTTACCAGAGCGTTGGTGATGTAAAAGTGCTGGTATTAAAGACAGAGATGGGAGTGGCTACTCATTTCAGAATGTTTAATTTAGCCATTATTTCATTAACCCTTTCCCTCTACATTTTTAAAGTGAACGAACGGTGTCATAGTATTGTAATTTCCTGTGGTGGCCATCACTGTCAAAAACTAATCTTTTTTTCTGTCAATTTTAATATTTAAATGTTTTTACTCATACCGGTTGGACACTGGCTTGATTTGTTTGAGGTAAACACATTCAAGTGCCTTCAATTTTACAAAAGCTCATTTCCCACAGAATAGATTTAATTTTCACCGACAAGCATTTGCATGGTATTAAAACACCCGGGGTCTTTTCTGTGGCTTGTTTCATAGCAAGCCAAGTGCACCAGCATCTTTTCTGACATGGGAGTGTGAAGTCCATAAAAATAAATCACATGGTGAGTATAGACAAAAATAAAAACATGCAGAAACATCAGAAATGATGACATGTAAAATCTAATCCAGTCAGATGAGTGATCTAATCTCATATGACATTGTCAGAACTGTTCCTGAATTCATTACATAAAAGTATTACACCCGAACATAGAGGAGTCAGGAAGTATCAATTCATGTCTTCCATCTGCATGTGTGTGCGTATAAAGGGGTGGGGGTGTGGTATAAAAGAACCACTTACGGTCAGAGCTGAAGTCATCCACAAGAATAATCTCCTGTATCAAATGGGGTGGACTTCTGAGGAGCACGCTGAGGCAGAGAGGGAGAGGGTGTTAGCGGGCACATCTCTTATGTTTAATGTTCTTAGATGTGTAGCTGAAAAGTAATACCGCTGTGACGCTTTCTCTCTACCACTTTAATATTAAGTGAGCTCTGACTTCAAAGACATTTAATTCCTCATTAGCCTGTAAGTGCTAAAGCCTGCAGAATACAGAGTGCAGCGAAGGGTGTGTTAGAAAGGTCAGCGTAGACGATGTGCATATTTACAACCATTACCTTTTAATGGTGCGCAGGAGAGTGGAGCGGGCTTCATTGTGGAATGTGATGATGATGCTGGTAGAGGGCAAGTCAGGATCAAATGTCATCAAGGCACACCTAAAACACAACAAACATACAGGTTGTGGAGGTTCTGTAATGTAAAATCTTTCTCTGCATTTAACCCATTCATCACTTGAAGCAGTGGGCAGCCACCAAGAGCCTGGGAGCAGGGTGTGGTGATGGAATCGTGCTCAAGGCTTTCAAATCCCCATGACCTTCTGATCACTGGGGCAACTCCCTAACCTCCAGGCCACAGGCTGCCTACTGCATTAATCCGTCAGGACAATCAGGGCACACTCTAAGACATTTAAGACGTTCACAAATGATTTGAATATGTCTGGAAGAGGACGAAGACTAATCTGACAGCAGCCTGGTGGATGATGCTGTGAGGAGGATTTCAGAGTTTGGTAGTATCAGAAGTCTCCAAATCCACCTTAATATGTCACCTGAATTCCAATAAACTGATTGGAATATATGGCAGAAAAAAGCCAGTGTTACTCTATTGGAAAGAGGGAGTTGCTCCATATACCAAATGTTTTCTGGAACACAATTTATTTTCTGATTGCCTGTGACTTCTAGTATCAGGCTCATATGGAACTGTTCTTCACAGACAACATTTGACAAACATCAATGTTTTTTCACAAGCCTTTCTAGAGGGCAATGCACAAATGGGTAGTTTATGACAATATCTATTAATTTATGACTCTAGGTTGTTTATTATGTTATAATGATCAGTTGCTACAATTGAACATTTAGGTTTTATATACATAATTATTATAAAAAGTCTAGACCTGCTCACAGACTCTTTAGTATTTGACAGCTTGGTCACCAAAATGTAAATATCCGATGTGTTATTTAAAAATACACAGCAGCTAATTAAGTCTGGACCTCAACTGTAGGTGTGTGTGAGGTGTGGGGGTTTTGAATCAGCATGGGGGATGCTTGTGTTTGTGTGTGTGTGTGTGTGTGTGTGTGTGTACATGTACACTACCTGTAGTGTCGAGTATCCCTAATGGTCCTTTCGCTGCCCAGTCTGTCACTTTCCTGCAGGTTGAAAGCATGTTCTCTGTATGGGTCGTCTCCTGCTTTCAGCTGCTTACTAGCTAAATAGGCTCTCTCATCAAAAGTGCCCAACAGCTGCCCCTGTTGCTCTCCCTTCGGAATGTGGGTGACCTGAACGAGAGAAAAACAGACAGACAAAGAATTACGAAACAAGGGAGTTCCCATATATTGTGTTTGCTACATGAAATCTGAAACGGCTCGATATGTATTTCTGAGAACATTACAATTATTTCTGAGAACATTACATTACATTACAGAAGCATTGCAAACCCTCACCTTCTACAAGCTAAAAAGTGTACCTTTCCCTTTAGAAACAAACTGAGTTTCCCTCATAAGCATTTCCGTTCCATTAGCGCTCAGCAAGAAACAAGCTACAGTAGAAGCTCATTAACAGTACCAGATGTATCTGCAACCTAACACCGTGTGAGTAATCCCTATGTCACCCAGTCTCCAGCGTCATGAAACACACTCAAACTCAAAACTTCACTCCTTTTTCCCTCTCAGACATTCTACAGGCAGGGTTCTGCACACGTCTGGACCGTATGGTGCGAAAGAAAGCATGAGATGTTTCTAAAAGATCCCAGAATAAAGATATGTGGTGATTAAGGGCATTAATGCCTTCTTTATCACACATCATTAGTCATGCGTGAGATAATCTGTCACAGTACTTTTGTATTCCAAGTTTCGCCGTTACATAACACTTCATTAGAATGATGCGGCTCTTGGGAAAATGTAAATGATGATGCAAAGGAAAACAGGGCCCTCGGTACACGAAATGTTAGTCATTATCATGCGATAGAACACAACGAACTCTGCTGCCTCATCAACTGCGACCTCATTGGTGTAAACATCAGTTCACATCATTTTGTGGTGTTTACATAAACCCGCTGTGTATGGATTAGGAACTTCAGAACACTTGGCTTTGGACCCAAGCTGTGGTGGGTCCAGTCCAACGGATGGGCAGGAACAGAAGGAGTTTGCATACGAAGTTGGAGGTGAGAGAGTTGGTGAAAATGGGGGAGGGAATTGTATTCTTCACCACTGTGTTATTAACGAGCTGTCGGGAAAAGCTTAAACCACATGCAGGTTTCAGACGCTATGATCTCACTTTCCATTTGTGAGGAAGAAAAAGAGACGCTGACAAAGTTTTTTTTTTTCTTTTTGTGCTCATAATCCAACAGATTATAAATGAACATTCACAGAGCGCTGGAAGTGTCTGAATCTTATCTGCATGTCACCATCCCCTGTTCTGAATCGTATGCGGGTTCTTATCTTACTTCTAGGATACGGAGAACTGTATCATTTCTATCAAAATGGATCTGTGCACAGATACTGGCTACATAATGCAGCCAGATTGGTTTAAAGGGACTTTATACGGAGTGCTGAGAAGTGCAGAGCCGTTTAACCTCATACACAGTAAAGGTAGTGATACTTTCATTGAAAATTGCATCATTTCCAGCACAATGCACATTTGCTCAGACGTGGGTTTGGTGATAATACAGCAACACTGGTTTAAAAGTTCTAAATAGTAATGGCAGAACAGACTGAGCTCATGTTCAGAAAAGGTTATGAAATACAAGAGCCTTTCTAAAACAACTTGAGTTAAAATGCAAAAGCAGTAGATCATAAGTAATGAGAAACACACAGACAGAAGAGTTTTCTCACAAAAGGAAGCTTTCTATTCAAAATTTTATCAAGAGCAAGTTTTTATTAGGGCTCTTTAAAATGATTATGCTTTTATTTTACACATTAATTTATGACAATATTACAGACTATCAAAACATCCTAAGTCATTTCATATCAAATTTGAATACTGATGTAGTCAGTCTCTCAATGTCAGGGAGGCAATACATTTTACTGACATAATAAAACAACTCCTACTCATTTCAGTCTGCACACCAATACAAATGGAACAAATGGAATGCCCTTACTACAGGCTTTTGGCTTTTAAAAGCTTAACTCTGAGTTTTTTACAGCACAATTTAAACGGGTGCTAGTTAAAAGGCAGTACCGTGCAAGAGTCTTAGACACCAAAGACATTTCACTCTATAAGCTGAGCAGTTTATGTTTTTAAAAAGCTAATATTACAATTTATACAAGTAATATTAATACAGTAAATAGTGATTGTATGTAATATTAATACAGTAAATAGTGATTGCATGTATATCTATGTGTTTGCTTACTTATTCCAAGACTTCTCTTCGTGGAAGCCCAGCATTACATTGTAGTTCTCATCAAATACCTCAAACACCCAGTCCAGCTTAATCAATACTTCATTAGATTCAATCAGGTGAACTGCTGATGGAGTTCCATGCACAGATTGGAAGCATTGAGGTAAAATCTGGAACCAAACGTATTTCCTATTTACTAGCTCACAAAACCTTTTACAAACAAATCTTCATATTATTTTATGCTTTCTTGCTCATTTGTATTTATTGTATTGTTAACTTATGTGTTTGCAGGCAGAAAGTCCCTCATTGCACAGATAAATGGCTTTAAACAGTTTGCACAGAAGCTTAAGATTTTTTGCAAGGCAATGTATATGCTACATTATCCAATGTTGTCCCAAGCTGTAATTGGGGAAATTAACCTTAATAATGCTGAGCTCTTAAGCCAGCAGGGTAGCACTCAAACCATTTACCTTTAGATTACTGTGATGGTCTTCTTGGGGGAGAACAAGCCTGGACATTAAGTTATAGAATATAAACTGCAGAAGTAGATATTTTTCCCTGAAATGTTCAGCCCCAGGTATCTGTAAGCAGAATGTAAAGTACAATGCTCTGTTGTTCCCTACGGGGGGAAATGTGCTTCTAGAAGCAGATTTTCTTCCTTTTTAAATCCATGCAAATGCAGAATTCTCCCTGAATTACAAAATAGAGATAATGAGATGCATCTCCCCCCAGCCTTGTTAAGAAGCATCTGCAGAGTCAGATAATAGATGCGGAGTCAGACTGCGAGTGTTCACGCACTAATAATTTTCACTCACGTTTTGATTTCGTTAAAGAGCTGAAGAGCATTTGCTGTATCGAATGCCTGAAGAGATCAGGTGAGATTTATGGGCAAAACATTTCTAAATGGGAGAACACCTTAACATGTCATGTGAGAACATGCGAGTTCTGCACAGATTGGGCCATTTGTAAATCTGCTGAGTGGAGGCATTAATCTTTTTTTTTTTTTAAGTTTTGCTTCGACAAGTTACACTCACAGGTATCTACATGTCTGTATTGGTGTGAAGCATAACATGATCATTAGGAATGGAACTGCATTCCTCAAGCCAGTGTACACACCTGGGCTTAAATTCATAGAGCGTTTCTGAACAGGACTGCTGTTCTAAGGTCAGAGTCCTCCTATGATCGGTAAGAATTCAGCCAGAGAAACCAATGCAGATAAAACAGATAAATATGCCAAAAGAAAGCAATATTTGATTATTGTATATTTGCTAACCATATGGCAATTTAAGTCCATAGCTTTTATTTGAGTACAAAAGAGACTTTGAGAGCAACAAAAAAAGAATGTATTAAAAACATAAAATATGTTAAAATGAAAAGGGAAAAGTACTAACAGTATACATACAGGGGGTCCTCGGGTTACGACAGTCCCGACATGCAACGTTTGGAGTTTATGACACTCATTCCCATAATTAATTTGCCTGCGCATGGTGGACGATTATGCAGAATACGCAGTAATACGGCATGTGAGTGAGGGAGTTGGCACACCCAGTGCTCTTACCTACGCCATTTTTGGAATGTTAAACATGTTTTTACAATTATTTTTTGGTTGTTTTTTTTCTGTTACTTCAGTACATTTATGTTCTTCTTCTGTTTTTATTTTCTAGAAAGGTAAGTGACTTAGTCTACAATTTGTTTCCACTAGCACCAAAACATGGGTTACATCACTGCCATAGGAAAGGATAAGCGCCGTAACTCAATGAACCGCTGGCTGTCATTGAATGATATGACTTTACAGAATCATGGTGACCATGAAGGGGCTTCCTAAATTAATCAGGGATAATATCATTAAAAATTTCAAGAGAAAGAAAGTTACAGAGCCCTTGGAAAGACCACTGAACATCCCCGTGCACACAACTGGTAACATTGAAACAGTCTTATTATACACCACACAAAAAAAACTAATTTGGTCAAATGAAAAACAGAAATCCACATTTGCTACTTTGAAATAAGCATTTATACAAATCAGAATAGTTTACTTTATACTTTATTACAATGTACTCTAGACAGATGAAAAAGCTAAATTCAGCTTATTATTATGTTTGGAGAAAGAAAGGCAGTGTGTCTCATCCCAATAACAGTATGCAGACATGAATGGACCTATGTTCTCGGAGATAAGAGAGGATAAAGAACATTGGCACTGTCTGAGGTGTGTTTGAGGTGTGGATTAGTGCTGTCTAAAGAAAGAGGAAAAGATGCACATGTCATGTTAGACATTATTTCCAAACGCGCAGCCAAAATAACTTAAAAAAATGGTGAAAGTGCTTGCTTGACCTACCTAATCCCCTGATGTGAATCCCATTGAAAATTCATGGGGTGTTCAAAAATGCAAATCAAAAGAAGGACTCCTGCCACCTTGAGGAATTGAAGGTGTCTGTCAAGATAAATGGGCCAAAACTGGACCACAATAGTGCAAAGATGCATGAAAGTATATACAGTCCACCCCCCACCACCACCACCTCCCCCCCGAGCATTCTGTGATGTGGTAAAAACTGAAAAATGCCTGAAAATGACCATTTTTATAGTGTAAACCCTAACTACACCCCCAAATATGCTCCCAAAATTGTATTTATAATTCATTACCCTTACAGTAAATGTAAAGGTAAACCTGAACTGGAACTGTTTACACAGAATTTCTGCAGTGCTAGATTGTGAGTTATCGATGTTACCCCTGCACTGTACAGCACTGCACTGTTATATCATGCACGGGCGTTTTCTTTGCTATGCGCTGTAGTTTTCTTTGGAGGGTAAATGCAGTAATAAAGGAATTTAATTTACAGTAATAAAAATGCAGGGCTTTAAGAAGAACTAAATGAAAACTGCAACATACTTTCTTGTCCCTATTAGAATCATAACATTTCACTGTGTAGTTCCAAAGGGTTTTACAACCTTTTTAAGGTACAATGACTGATCCTTTTATTTATTTACTTTCATTTTATTTGATGAATCCTTCAGGAAATGGCTTTAGTCAGTTAACACCGCGACTGGGTGCAGTTTTGTGAGGATGGCCCCATGCTCAATGTTACTTCATTGGTGCAATTGACAGTTCTGGGATTCAAACCTTCACCGTTCTCTCACAGTAGCAACTCTCTAAATACCAACCACCAGCTACCCCATCATGGATAGACAAGGGCTTTTTTATTCTGTTGAACTGTGTGGCATGAATGAATTGTACATTAATTGTCATGTTTTATCTACTTTTTAACTACTTACAGTTCACAGGAGCTGTATACACATAGAGCAACAGCATAAGAGGTTCCAGTGTTGCCTCTTCGTTTCGTCTACAAGAAAACCCCAAAATCCAAGGCCAAAATTATTACACAACCAAGATTCAGAAACAAAGAACCTCATCAGTTCAGCTGACATCAATACAGAGAATAAAGCTCATCTCTTGTGCAAGATTTGAATTGAGTTACAGGGGAATTCATGGGGACAAGCAAGCAAGAAAGAAAGAAAGATGAAAGAAAGAAAAATAAGAAAGGAAGAAAGAAAGAAAGAAAAGAAAGGAAAAGGAAGAAAGAAAGACCGTTCTTTCCACTGCAAAATCCTTAAACACAATACCGTTAACCAAGCACCCAGCTTATTACAGTCCTGTTTCCAGAAAAGACCTCAGGAAGGAGATAGCAACTGGTCATTTCATTTTAAGGGTGATGCAGGCAGAGCCAAAACTAAAAAGGCAGATCAAACATCAAAGCAGCAGGGTAATGCAAAGGGAGGCGTGGGGGGGGTAAGGTGGGGGTAGTTACAAGTGCTATTCGGCTCTTGTGAAAACGTCTCTTATTAAACTAGAAGCCATGCTGATCTGGATCGCTGCTCACAATGAAGTCACATGACAAGGGAGGGCGACATACTGCACTGCACAAACACTGTAAGAACAAGCGCACCAGCCGTGCGGTATGAAGATAATCCATGATACATTTCACACGTTTCTAAAACATGGCATACTGTTTTGTTCACGTTGGTCAGAAGAGTAAGTTGCATAAAGTACAGTGGAAGTCAAAACTTTATGGGATAGACCATTGACATTTATTCATAGTCATAATTGCTTAATGCACGACCATGCATCTCTTTTTTTTTTATAAATAGGCAGTTCTGTTTTTTTTATTTAAAAACTATTTATTAGAGTCATAACTTCAGCTGGAGTGAAACTGCAGCAGTCTGATTAAAATAAATGTTGATTTGAAGACATAAAACATTTCATACAAATCATGCAGTTTTTGCTACTTTCCGTACATGGACTATATGCACAATTAAGGACAGTTACGTTTTGAAAGTTTAACAATATCAAACATGTTTGTAGTGGACTAATGGATAAACTGCACAGCACAGAGCTATAGACATTAGATACTGTGACATGTTAGCTGTGCTTTGGACACTGCTGCTCTGTTGCTATGGAGCTCTAGGCTGTGGCACATGGAGACAAGATTCATTACAACTCTCCCTTTCTCTCTCTCTCTCGCCCCCTTTTCTATCTCTCTCTCCCAACCCCTTCTATTTCTCTCACTCTCATCCTTCATCTCTCTCCCTCTTTCTCCCTCGTCCCCCTTCTCTCTCTCACCCCACTTCTCTCTCTCTCTCACCCACCTCCCTTTCTCTCTCACCCCACTTCACTCTTTCTCTGTAAACATTTTCTTTCTCTTCCACTCCTTCCTTATCCTTTTTTCTCTCTATTCTCCCTATGTTTCCCTTACTTTAACCTTTTCTTATCTCCCCCACTGCTGGCAGTTTTTTTTAACTGAAAATGAGTCCCCTGTCATACGACTATCTGCACGAGTCTCTAATCCTAATGCAGCCTTCAGAATATCAAGGGAGAATTTTCAAGGAAAGGTTGAATTGTTCACATTTGGTAAATCAGTTGTCTAAAGTGTTTTAATGGCTCTAATAGCTTTATCACATAAAGTTATCATATAAAAGGGTTAAAAACATGCATGATGTGCAAGACTGATTTAAGATACACAATACAGAAAAAAGGGCTAAGCCTTACAGCGATAGGGCTTAATCTTAATGCCTCATCGTACCAGTACATCTTGGTGTAGAAACCTTTTCTATTTCAGCATAACTGTGCCCCAGCACACAAAGCAAGGTTGATAAAGACATGGCTACTTGTTTAGTGTTGGAAGAACTTGACTGGCTCATACAGAGCCCCAATCTCAATCCAATCCAACACCATTGTGATGAACTGGAATGGGAAGAACGACTGCAAGCCAGGTCTTCTTGTCCAACATCAGTGTCTGACAGAATAAATATTCAACAGAATAAATGAGCACAAATTCCCTCCAAAACTCCAAAATCATTTGGAAAGCCTTCCAAGAATAATGAAAGCTGTTATAGCTGCAAAGGAGGGCCAACACCATATTAAAATCTATGTATTTGAATACCATGTTATTAAAGTCCCTGTTGGTTTAATGGCCATGTGTCCTAATATTTTTGTCCAAGAAAGTGTAACTAGGATATAAGGTTTAGATTTTTTTTAACCCAGTCAAGTCAGAGAAGCAAGCCCAGGACATTGTAAAAATAACCAAAGATCTGCCAACAATACATACATTTTACCAACATTACATATAAATACCCGGAAAACACTTGTAGATTCACTGTTCATTTAGGATAGTCAATAAAATTGCCATATGTACTTTATCGGCACTGGGACTCCTTCACCCCCACTGCACAGAAACCGAATCACTTAGGTCTCTACAATGAACCATTTTACCTCAAACCACTCTGAGGGACCCTGTTTATATCCTTACCATTGAATAATGCATAGAAAAAAATGGGTGGAATTCCCCTTTAAGATGTTCTTTTAGTAGCAGGATGGAGAGGCAATGTCTTCATATGAATCCCGGAGGAGCAGCAGGCCCACAGACAGAAAGAGGCCGAAAAAGGCGTTCTGACAGCATCAGATGTAGAGTTCATTTGTCACTTTGTGGTAAAGGCAGAAACCACTACACCCTGTTCTCTTTGGTAAGGTCAGTACAGATGCAGTGTTAACTTTTGAGTCTTTTTTTCTCCTCAGTCTGATGAATTTGGCATCCAGCTGTGAAACGGCAACCAAACGTCAGTCATGTCCTCGAGCACAGCTGACACACTTCTAATAAAATCCTTACACAAAGGGAGTAATGCTTCATGTTTGACCACACTTCATTAAGAACTTCTTTTAATGGCTTGTCTGTGAACCCTGTTTCACATTTAGAGGCCACTATTAGTTTGAGTCTAAGGTAACTGGAGGAAACAACACTGTTAGACATGTCTTGCCTTCAGGGTGAGGAAGTGATGATGAATTACTAGCCTCAGTCGTCAGCAGGCTGGCTAAGCAGTACTGAAGATACACTACATGGACAAAAGTATTGGGACATAATGATGTTCACGACTTGGAATAGGTCCTTATTTCCATTAAATAGCAAGACATTTTGGACAATGCCATGCTTCCAACTTTGGGGACACAGTTTGTGGAATAACCTTTTCTATTCCTGCTTGACCAGTGTACAAGCAAGGTCCATAAAGACATGGTTGGATGACTTCCGTGTAGAAGAACTTGTCTGGAAAGCACACAGCCTTGAGCTCAACCCCATCCAACACCTTTGGTATAAACTGGAAAGCTCTTGTCCTACATCAAGTGCAGAAATTCTCACAGAAAATCTCCAATATCTTGTGGACAGCCTGCTGGGACTGGAAGCTGTTGTATCTTCAAAGGTGTGGCCAACTTCACAGTCAGGTTTGTGTATTTGAATGCAATTTCATTAAAGCCTCTATTGGGGTAATGGTTAGGTGTCCCATTACATTTGTCCATATAGTGTAGGTGATACTGAAGACAAACAGGCACGAAATATAACTGGTTACGAATGTTTTATGTCTACAGCTCCACATGAACAGTGAGGGGTGGCAGCCAAAATACACTATTCTGTCAGCTCGCGAAGGGGAAGGTCTCCTCCTCTCTGTTTGTCTGGGTCAGGCTGGTGAAGGGAGGCAGAGCACCTGCAAGGTAAAGCCTCTTACCGTGGATATGCATGCCCCAGTCTTTGGGAGATAAACACACCACGGAGCCCAGCAGCAGTTCAAACATGTCACTGACAGCCCGTTGTAGTGCGGGCGCTCCGTGCCTTTACCTCTAAAATCACCTCAACGCAACGAAAAGACGCATCAGAACCGTGCATCACCGTGCCATATCAGCATGCAAAGCACACGCACATACACACACACTCCGCAGCTCATAACGGCACTGCAGATCATGGAAAACAAAACGGTCCCCTTACGATCAGAGGGATGGTCCTGTCCTCCCGGTGCAACTCCAGCCTCCCGCCTCCAGGCTTCCCCCCGTGGCTCTTTCCCCCCGCTGCCCGAGGCTGGGACGCCGAGGCAGAGCTGGTCGCGCGGGGCTTGTTGTCCTGCCACAGGTAATAGAAGGTGCCTAAGATCCAGGCGACGGTTAGGATGGCAATGGCGTTGGCCCTGATCCTGCGCATGCTGGGTCCATAAGGAGGGCCTCGGGGGCCCTGGACGATGCTAGCGGTCCTCGTGTCAGCTCGTGCGAGCTGGAGGGGCTATGGATCTCAGGCTGCTGCTTTATCTCGCACGCGCCGCGGTTGCAGGCTGCCCGGACCGAGCGCGTCCCCACGCAGGCAGTGCGCGGTCCTAGTGCCCACGGATCCCCGTGCAGACCAGCTCTGCCTCCCACAGGCTGCAGACCCCTCCCACCGGCAACCACCCACGCGCATACAGATATTTATTTATTTCATTGTTAATTCATTTAGTTCTTTTCTTGTTTGTTCAACAAAAAGTTTCCCTCGTGAACACACTTATTGGACACATGGGTTGACATAGACAAAAAAGTCTTGGGGGACACACCCTAAGTCAGGCATGGGCAATATCATATTTTCTGAGTTGATAAAAATCTTTCAAATTATACAATGAAAACCAGTTAATTGTGATTTTTAAAAAACTTTTAATCACAGGTGAAAAAGGTTCAGTTTTTTACTCCAATTTTGATGTCACTGTGATGACTGGAGGACCAAAAAGTTTATTATTGTAATAGTTAATAATAGTTAATAATTTCAATATTTATTTGAGACTTTCACAATTTGTATTCTATTGGTTATGCTTTTTCTTTTGTTCTGTATACTCAGAATATTTTTTTTGTATACGCAAATGTCCTACACTAATTAATAAAAGGTTATATTATCTTATCTCTTATATCCCTTTTTAAATTTAGCAGTTATACCAACAGAAAAGAGGAATGTTAGCCAGTGTTGCAATGGCCTGTAAATTCTTATAAACTCTAATCCTCTAAGATCATGCAACTTCGTTAGTCATCCTCTAGCCCTTCATCAGTGGTCAGTCTTTGACCACATGATCACCACCTGCGTGCATATTTCTGGTTGGCAGACTATTTTCAACCCAGCAGTGACAGTGAGGTCTGTATAAAAAACAACACTTTGTTTCATACACTCATGCCAACACAAAACACACTGACATGTCACAGCTGCGCTGAAACTAATCCCACCCAGATCATTCCACTGGTCCCTCTCCATTTATGCATGAGGCACAGCATGTTTTGGACTCCAGTCTTTGAGGGACACAGTACTGTATATTTCTTGATTCTGCCTGGTTAAAGACACAATATTCAGCTCGTCAGTTTACTGCCAAGCTGAGTGCAAAATACAGGCATATTGGGAGGTTCAAGATATCCTTAAGATCCTCTGAATTTCATAAAATCCAAATTTCATTGGCTCCCTGACACTAAACTGTATAAATTAGCATTCTAGCAATTCTGGATATCTAAATACAATTTCAGGAAAAGGTCATGCATACATTCAGTGCTATGAGGCTTCTCTGAGATTATCATACCTGCCACCATAAAACACAGTCCGGAGACCTTTTGCTTTCTTCAGGAAATGTGGATTTTGTGTTTGATTAATTTGCCTTATAAAACTCTATATCCGATTTTTAAAGCCTAAAAATTGAACAGGCGTAGAAGCATTGGCCAAGTGGGTGAGGATGGCAAGGTTTTCTTTGTGATATTCAAATGTCAGTGGCTATGATTCCTTCATATCTTATAGGACAGTCTGGATTTCCATTTTTAAAAACCAGACAGAACCATGGGCATGTCCTAATTGAAGATATATTAAATTAATGTTTTGTTATTTGTATTATTATCATTGTTGTTGTTGATGTTGTTGTTGTTGTTGTTGTTGGGACTTGCTGTCAGTTTGACTAACGCCTAATATTTTACCTCTTAGAATGTCACTCCAAAGTCATCCTCAAGTAAATGAATACTGTAATGCACATTTGATCAGATAAAATTACAGATCAGAGATTTTGAATATCATTATATTGTGATGTAAAGAGGGCTTCAGTCTGCAGATTTTTGTTCCAGTGTTTCCAGGTTGTATTGATAATTTTGGTGGTGAGTAGGTTGCCAGATTGAGGCTGGGTTTGATTGCCGTATATTCATATTCACTCTTAATAATACCTGTTTCCAGAGATGGACATGGGACAGATTTTCTACTTTACTTGTCTGTTTGGTTACTTGTTGGTGGACAGGATATCCAAACAAGTACATCAAATATGGCCTCTTAAAGTAGAATCATGGGAAAACCCGTTGTCTCATTTGTAGGGGAGAAATGTTTTCCAATTTCAAAAGTTTCCTCTAGTCCCTGCAGCATTTATTGGCTTCTTCCTTCATGCATGGTTCAGACTGTCAGTCTCACTGGCTTTTCTCAAATCCACAGTAAAACTGCACCAAATCCAGAGCAAAATCCATGATGGGTGGGACTCTACATGCTTACTAGCCTGAGAAAGTAGTCTGAAAGGAAAATATGTATAAGAAAAACATCTGTAAGTCATGGAGTCATTTTGTTGCCTTTTCTTCTGCTTCTGAATGCTGAGAAATATAGTTTACACTTCTGAAACTATGGACAAGTAAATGTAGCAGCAAAAGGGTTTTCTCCTTCTTTTCTTCAGATGAGATCATTTGAACTCCACCTTCGGAGCTGAAGAGTCTGTAATACCCTGCAGCTGTTTCTACCACACCAGCAACTAAACTAAGTTGGCCAGGTTTTTACAATGAAATCTAAACACTGAGTGTATGAGGTAACTGAGGAGAGGATGAAACAGTTTTGTGGATATTAAAGGTCTGATTTGTTTAATATTAGCCAAGAGAGTGGGTTTGTTTTAGAAATGAGAATGTTTTGTGTACAGGATCATTGTTTACACTGGGTCCTAATGCAAAGGAGCCACCTAAGCCTGTGCAAAGAGATCACATTTGTCAGCCTCTTGTCGCGAATGGCACTGGCCTGCTCTGTTTGCTCTGTAAAGCCAATTACAGCTTCCACATAAGCTCAAAGATCACATCATCACAAGAAGACTCTGACCTTCAGCCATGTATTAGCTTCTCTCGTCAGGACAAAGCATTTTTTATGGGCAGGTTAACTGACATCGACACTCTACACTCATGGTCCAGTGTAGTGACCAGTGTCCTTATAAATTAATAATTGATTAATTTTTGAATATTTTTTTAAATTCATTTAATCATTGCAACCAATTTGTGGTAGTGAATTACAGTCCTATAAATAAGTATCATGGCTCATCCACTTCATATGAAATGTCAACATCAAATGTTTCTCATACATGGATGTATACTCAGTCTTGTAGAGATTGTGTTGCTATATTCGAAAATAGAATTTCCATGTATGCTGTTTTAAGTTCAACTTAAAAATGTACTATACCGGCACTGACTGTATTTAATGTCAAGAAACATTCCAGACCATATAATTACAATACATTTACAACCATGGGGGGAAAATGCTTCCGATGCTGCTGGTTAGAACAGTTGTGTGCTGTCATCAGTTCGTAGATGCAGGAACTTGCAGTTACCAAGAGGGAGGCACTGGGAGCATGTGCAGTATTTGGCGTGCCTTTGGGAGCGTTCCTATAGGACAGGACAGCGAATGGCCATGAGAAACATCAACAGAGTGTACATCTGGAATTTTTGTCTTGCTCTGGGCCACACTGCCTCTCAGGCTGGCACTTTTCCTAGAAAGCCCAGCCTGAGCCTCCAACATGCCCTGTAATGAACTAAACCAACCCCCTAATCCCTCACACAGCCACTCCTGGTATTTCAGATTCTCCTTCCATTATGGTGTTTTTTCCCAGAAGGCAAGGAGACGAAGACAATCGCACACATCCTACTCGTTCTTATGCTCTCCCTCTCTCACTCATGCAGAAAAGCAAATTCCATGCTCCCATGGAATTCTGCTATGATAACAGTGGGAACGCCCGAGCTCTAACGGAGGTCAGTGAGTATCTCAGCTG
This sequence comes from Ladigesia roloffi, assembly GCA_037577295.1. Classification (NCBI taxonomy): domain Eukaryota; kingdom Metazoa; phylum Chordata; class Actinopteri; order Characiformes; family Alestidae; genus Ladigesia; species Ladigesia roloffi. The sequence goes on from JBBKCR010000001.1 coordinate 29,032,175, forward strand.
TCACAAGGAGAACAGAGAAGTCCTGAGAAGTACAGTCAGACAAACCTAATTCAAACAGACCTTGGATTTCCGCACAGTCCACATTCTCTGAGCAGAACCCCTCTTGGAGCATGTTGAGACCCATCATGAAGATTTCTGCCTGAACATTAGTCTCTTTAGGATAGAAAAGGAAGCAGTGTGATGTGAAGAATGTCTGGGCCTGCACAGAAAGGTCACTGTGTCTCTACAGACAGTTTGTTAAGACTCTGCTGGGGCTTGAGGTTAACCAGTGACAGAGCTGAGAGCTGACAGAAATTACAGCATCTATACGTGACAATAGGAAGCCAACCGAGGGTGGTTACATTCACCACATCCAACGGTTTGTGAACAGCAAGTTGATGGGATATTCAGTGGCATGTGTTATAAAGCCTGGAGATAAATGTGAGGAGGATTCGGAACACTCTGCTAGCGTCGATACTGTGGAGATGCAAGGCAAGGTCATGATTCAGCCTTTGGGCAGAGTGCTTGAACCCAGCGGCGGATGTGAAATCTTTTAATCTGAACGGAGTATTTGGTCCTCAAGTTACAATGCTGCCTGTTATCCATCTATGCATGTATTAGGTTAACCCTAGATTTTAAATAAGCAAGATCCATTGTGCATGGCTTGAATTACACTCAAATAAGCATTCCAGAATTTGCTTGAAAAACTAAAGGAAGAAAACAAGAGGACATGCTTAAAGATAAAAACAGAAAATAATAAATATTGTATATAAAAACAAAAGGTTTCACATCTATGTGAAAAGTTAAATTCTGCTCCTAGGACAATGTTTAAAAAGCCTGTAGGCTTTTAGCAGAGATCAAGGACCCTCCCAGCAGGATTGCACATCATCTGCTGTCCAGTTCTGCCAGCCAAACTGTGGGTAATCTACATCCTTTCCACTGCTGCCCAGCACAAAGGACATTCCTGGACACTGAAGCCTCCAAGCACAACATACAAGCAGACGGGCAAAAGTCATCCCTCTCTTGACTGGAATGGCCCTGTCCAGTAATGTTAAGCCAGTGTCACAGCTGGCCAAAGCCATTTCCACCTAAACGTATTCTTTGAGAGGCTGCTCTGATGGAACGAGGTTAATTAAGTCCAGGTTTGTTTCCCTGCTGCTCTACTCTCTGGATCCTCCATGTCATGACTCACAGTGCACTGTAACCGAGTAATGCAGTGACTAACTCCAGTATGGAGCAAGCTGTGTTTCTGTTGCTCGATCTGGCTCACATTAAAGCAAACATCCATTAGGGAGACTCAAACTCACTCCTAAAGGCTCTCGGTGCGAGAAAAATGCTGAGAAAATCTCAAAGCCGAAACGAAGGCAATAAATGCAAAAACGGAGCAGAGTGTGACTTAAGAGTGAATATTAGCATCTGTATACAAACAAGCCACATCATTAACTACACCTACCCAGTTTCTACACTCATTGGCCATGTTATAACACATAGGTGCCCTTCGTAGTTTACAGTCGCAGAATATGTAGCCCATCTGCTTCTCTGCATTTGTCAGACACCTTTACCCCACTTATCACTGGCCAGGACCACCAGTGAGCAGGTAATATGTTTGGTGGATTATTTTCAGTACAGCACTAATGTGTATGTATGTATTAAAAGTGGTGAATTGCGCACAGCATTGTTTTTGGGTATTTGAAACACCTCAGTATCTTTGCTGGGCTGATAATAGTCCACCAAAGACTTCCCCTCACTAGCTTCCTGTAGTCAGAAACCGAACACTGATGAAGGGCTAGTGGGTGACTAATACAAATTGTATCCTCAAATAACTATTAATGATTACATGCCAATATCATTTCAGCACCGTCAGGTGGTACTGCTGGAATCAACTCACAAATTAGGTGAAGAAGACCAACACATGATGCAGACTAGCAGATGGACAACAGCCTCTAAAAGACCCCCCCCCTCAATAAATTGTATGAACTAAAGAAAAAAAAAGCATGAGACCACATTGCACATGACAAGTTGCCTGTTTAATAGCATTATCATATCTTCCAAATTATATGTAAAATACCATTTTTTACATGAATGTCCTTTAAACCCAAACACATCCCATATGTTACACAGCTTACAAACATAAGCAACCATCAGTCAGCTCTGCAGTTATAGCAACAGTCTAGAGATCATGGCCAAATATAATCAAAGGGAACAGGGTTGACTGTTTCTTTAAGAGACATGTATTTGACGACAGTTAGTCTGACAGATTACAGCGATATTTGTTTTTGTACAACAAACCAGCAAGCTGGTGCCCCCTAAGGGCTGCTTTCCATCTGTAAGAAATTATTAAATACTTAGAGTCATTCGAATCGTTGGTTATAATGTTTTCTTAGATCAAGAACTACACCAAGAATAAATTAAAGCCTTAAGTTAAACAGAAGCAAGAAAGTGCCATGCTACTGTGATCAGTGAACTGTTGGTGTCATTATTAAGCTTTCAACAAAAAGACAGAACACTGGGGTTAAAAAAAAAGATGCTGGGAATCCACTCTGTTAACCAGTTCAGCATAGTCTTGCTACATATTTCAGACAGACAGAAAAGGAGAAACAAAGGATCCATCACTTATTTACTCGTGCAGCCCACCCAAAGTAAAGGGCCTTTCTTAGAGTTGGCCCTTACCAGAAGAGCCAAAAAAAAAAAGGTTTTTAAGCTGGTGTCTGGTTTCCTCTTGCACTGCAGCCAGAACATCCTAAAGCTAATATGGTGAAGCACAGAGCCCACTCACAGGCTGGGCTCAGTATAACAGTCTGTGCATACTTGAGCTAGAACACAACAGTGAACAAGCATTATGCATGAAATAAACACATTTAGTTTTATAAAGAAGGCCTTTGACAAAATTAGACAAAAAAGAACCTCAAAATAAAAGATAATAAAGATTTTCTCCAACGTTAGCAAGATTCTACAGTATTTGTTGTGCATTGACAATTGTCTTCAAAGTCAGAACATGACATCAACCTTACTAATGCAGTCCAGTCTCCATCCACAGCCATCCGCAGGGGTGAGATGCAATTGCTCCTAGGTTCAATAATATTAAACCCCAGCTGCATGTGGCTTCACCATCCCATCCAGAATACAGTGGAACACCCTGGCATTTCCATTAATATTGCAGCAAGTTCATCCCTCAGAGTGTCAAACATTAGGGTCCTCATAGTAGTTGAAGGATTGGGGAACTCATTATTCTGTGGGACACACGCTGCGATCCTTACAGCAGAAGTAATGAACCACCACTCCATTCGGATACCTGGCAAAGGCACTGCACAAATAAAACAAACATGATTTTTAAAATATGATTTGGTATTCTAATCTTTAATCTATTCTCACATGCAATCTTTTTTCAAAAATGCTAGATACGAAAGAAAAGTATTTTGTGCAGCATAAAAAAAATTGACATACCTGTTTCCAATTTTTTTCTTACAAACCCGGCAGGTCTTTTCCTCAGTAATAACACATTTCACCTGCTGATGAAAGATTCGCTCCTCCTGAACCTATAAAACATGAGTGAATGAATGCAGGCACGGACATATGCAAGCAGACACACACATCAGAGCAAGAATACGACAACATAATACTATTACAGAAGTAACGCTAAACCAGGATATGGATGAATATGTATCGAAACGCCAATCAGCCACAACATTAAAACCACCGAAAGGTGACGTGAATAATTGTGGGTGGTATATATCAGGCTGCAAGTCGATGTGTTGGAATTTAGGAAAAGGCAATATAAGCCTTAGGCCCTTGTAAAAGATTCTCATTCTATTATTTCCCTGATTTCAACACATCGACTTCAAGAACAGACTGTTCACTTGCAGCCTAATATATCTTAGCCCTTGACAGGTGCCATTGTAACAAGATAACAAAAGGGTCATGAATGCCCACAAATTGTATCCTCATGATGAGGATTGATGCTCATGAGAATTGAAGCTAGTCCATTCTGTCTGATCCCTCAAAAGAGCTACAGTAGCAAAAACTGCTTAAATATTAATACTGGCTGTGACAGAGAGGTGTCAGAACACAGTGCTTGCAGTACTAGGGGCTGCAATGAAACATGCTGTGCCCATGCTAACCCTGGTCCATTAAAGAAAGCACCTACACTGGGCAAGTGAGAATTAGAACGTGACCATGAAACAGTGGAAGAAGGTGGCTTAGTCTGATAAGGACACATTTTATTTGTCATCATGTGGATGACCAGGTTTGTGTCACTCAGCTGGGGAAGAGATGGCATCATCAGGCACTATGGGGAAGAAGGCAAGCCAAGTGTTCACTTGGGAAACCTTGGATCAAGACATTTATGTGTCTAGAAAATACTCTAGAGCTCACTCTGGCTAAGCATCTGTGGGACATGTTGGACCAACTAGTCTGATCCACTCAGGCCCCACACACATACAAGACTTAAAGGATCAACCACCAATATCACACATCTTGCGGCGTCCAAGCCTCAACAGGTTAAAGCTATTTTGGCAGCACAAGGAGGACTAACACAAAATGAGCCAGATGGCTTTAATGGTATGGCTGACCGTTGAACGCATACTTTACAAAGTGTCCCTCTAATCCACTCCAGTAACTTACTCGCAGGAATTCAGCCTGCAGCAGGCTCTTGAGGACCTGGTCAAACCGTTTCCTCTGGGCTTTCTCCTCCAAAACACTTTCGAGAAACACACGAATTTCCCGGATCTGAGTATTTGCTGGGAGGAGATTTATGGCCTAACAAGAAGATGACAGACAATCCATGAGTTACATCAACAACTACAAATGTGTAAGTGAATACATTCAACGCTGGTCTTTTGATGGTTTGGTTATGTTTGAGAATTTCTAGTTTAAATGCATAATCAGTAATAGTCAAGAAACACTGTTTACAGAGACCACCTTTCTGCATATTTGAATGCAAAATTACTGTTTATTTGCTGAACTAAACTAAATTGAAAAAGGGAAAAATTCATATTTTATTCATTTCTCTCTCCAAAATTTTAAAAACCAAAATGCAATATTTAAGTGAGTTCCCTATAGAAGATATACATGTATCAAAAACAAACTTCGAATCAAAATATGCTGTGATGCACAAGCTGCATCATTAATTGTGCTTTTTGTACATAAGAAACATAAGTCAAGAAAATTAGCCAATGCTCAACATCAACTGATGCGTTACAACATGGCCTTATTTCCAATCAAAAATCAGTATCCTAAAATGCTATTGCAGTTTTCTAGCTCCTTTAGCAGCTTTAAAGCGGTAAAGGCATAAAGACTTTTCTCAACACAATGTATATTCCAAAAAAACTTGAATGCAAGTTCTGACTTCGATTCCTTGCTCTCTCAGTTTATTGCACCGTTACTGAATATTAGAATGAAGATACAAATATCAAACAATAAGCCTAAATAAAGGCTAAATCAGCTGCATGTAGCCAAGATTTGGGCAGCACTATATTCCACATGCAACGCTTTTGAACTCACTCCACTTTCCTGACATCTTTAGTCATGGACTCTCTGCATGCGGCCTGGCAAGGAAGGCTTTTGGCCAGTAGCCAAGGGAAATGAAAGCAACATCACATAAAAACAAATGAGCAAGAAGGGGGTGGGGGAGAAACGGGAGAAGAGCCTTTCAAAGCACACCCATGCCCTGTATTCTACACTGTGGATATTTGGCGCCACCAACACCTTAATGTTTATTGGAGTCATGTCCTGTAACGCCACATTTATGCTGCATGCTGAAGAGGGAGTAGGCAGGAGCCAGTGAAAATTACCACGATCTCAAACAGCCCTACAGGATGATTCTTTTGTGAGATTATGCCTGAAAATGACCCATACAGCATTATCATAATGTTTGTTTAAATCCTGACAACAGGACAGCAATTATATCGATGTTCCTGCCTGAGTAACAGTGACAGCTGCAGTTTGAGACCGACACTTTATACGAGGAAGAATAATGGCCTACTGAGGCATAGGACGTATGCACATTAAATGACAGTAGGAAACTGACTCTCAAGCTGCTTTATAAAAATAAAACCTGGCTGTGACATTTGCTCTCACCTTGGTAGTGTTGAGCTTGCTGTGGTGCAGCTCAAGGACCTGCAGGGCAGCCTGGAGGTTCGCCTGTGGCTCAGACAGCTCCATCATAATGGGACCAAGGCAATGCACATCTGGAGGGGACAGGTACATGCGCAGCAGAGACAAATACACCTGCACAGAGGACACAGCAGTAATGCACCTTTTTAGGATGGAACTTATTAAAAGTAAGTAACTCAATGAATTCATATGAAGGAAATGTATATTTTTTAAGTAAAATGCCAAGGCGTAAACAAAACTATTCATAGATTACGTTTTAAATCCCAATCGTGTTATTTAAAAATGTACAATGTTGGTGCCCCACAAATAGCAGAGGAAGAAAATATGCAATTAAAATAAACATGTGTGCTGCCTGTTGCAACAGCTAAAGGTGACAGCATTCCAAACCCACTCCAAACACTTCAGTGTTGCAAAAATATCTTTGAAGCAATGTGTGAAGCATGTGTGTTTTCATGAAGATACACTCACATCTTTACTTCCATCTGCTGATTTGTCATAATGCCTGTGACAATACCTAGAGGGGGAACACACAGTTAGGGAGAAGTTAAACTGAAGAAAAGTGACAGAAATTGGCCTGCACATCAGAAAATGTTCCACCATTAAAGGGAAGTAGACATGAATCAAAGAGCTACAGGGACACGGCTGCATACTCACTCCTCTGCCATGTGTGTGTTTTTCAGTATGTGCACATAGATAAAGAGGGCTTGCTCGTGTTTGCCCATCCGACCCAAAAGCAGCGCTCGCTCCTCCAGCAGACCTGAGGTGAGGAGAAAAAAGAATATTTAAGTGCCCTGTTAGGAACTTTTAAGTATTCTGAATACTTTTATGACATTTGGTACAGTGCGGAGATCATCATTTCTTTCATATCTGATATGCTCACTGAGGACTTACCATCAAATGGGAAGATACTGATGAGCCCCTCTGGTTCATAGTGGGTTGAAATATCCAAGAAATACAGCAGTTTGTTCCGAAACTCTCCAAGTTCACCATCCTCTTTCCCTGCGCCTACAGCTGAGACACCTACACACAATAATAAAGCAGAATACCTCTGAGAACTTTGTTAAAATAGAGCAGGATTAATCAGCAAAGTGTACTTGTGCTAGAGGCTGCACCTGAATATACCTCTCCTAGGGGCCAAGGAAAATGCTTCCACTCACGTCTAAGTAGCGAAGATGCAAAGGCACAATGACGTGTTTCCTCCAGATAAACTAAAACTACTTCTGGTTTGGGTGTCTAGACCCACAAATAAAAAGTTTGGCACACTGGTTAGCGACAGTCCCCTGATTATTTTACCTAACATGCATGTCTTAAAAATGTGTAGAATGGGTGAGTGGTCACTTAAAAGGTCACTTTTTTCACAAATTTGTAAAGTGTTATATGCTTTGCTGGCATTGCCACTAGATGTAAAATGCATTTTGGTCACCTACTTGATCCAACCCATCAATCGACTTAACTTGGCTAGACGTGAAGTACGAATTGTAAACATACATAGGAACACAAATACAGAGAACAGCACAGGGAGAAATGCCCACAGACCATTTCTCATGTAAACCTAATTTTGCCGGGTTAAATGTTTCTAAAAAATTTAGCCAGTCTTCATGGAACTTCAGAACAAGCCTCACAAATGTTATTAGATGGATTTTAGATTTTTTAAATCATCCTCCGTTTCCTCCAAAGGTAAAGTTACCAAATGGGAAATGAGGGCAAATCTCCGTTATAACAGATCTTTGATTGAGTGACAGAAAACTTTTCAGTGCTTATATTTAACCTTGTAACATGATCAGGTCAAGTTGCAATGGTGACTCTGCGCTGTTGAACTGCTTGGCCCCTTATCAATGCTTGCAGCAATATTTAGATATTATAGTAAATATAAAGAAAAGCACGAAACATACTAAATCTGTGTTATATTTGTGTCATATTTGTGTAAAATGTTTTTGAAATATATTTATTATATCAACAGTATACAGTCTACATAACTCTCACCTTCAGGCAAGGAATTGAGATAATCCTTCATCAGAGTCTGCACTCTCTCTAGGTAGAGCACAATCAACACATTATGGAACTCAGGGCCTGTTTCATCCCACACATGTATAATATGCTCCAGATATGGCACAGCCAGCTCCTTAAAGCCCTCCTTCAGGAAGTTCAGCACCTTGTCTCTTGGCAGCATTTCTACCTCTGGCAGGTCCTCTGTAAAAATCTGTTGCCAAAATGCAACAGACAATTGATATACACTGTATCAGTATATGTGTATTGAGCACATTATTATTATCCTCTTTATACATTGACCCTTAAAACAAATACAGCTGGCTTAAAGTAAATACAAGAACTACAGGCATAATTTGGCCCAAATGAAATGGAATAATGTGACACTTTATGGCAAAATGTTTAAGATTCACTGTACAAAAATGACATTTAACCACATATGATGAATCCAAAAACAATAGGGGGTTCATCTGAGTAATCACCTTAAGACCATCCTCTGGGCAAATCTTCAGCACCCAAGGGGAGAACTCAAAGATGATGCCAAGATTCTCTGTCCCTGTTTAGATGAAAAAATAATATAAGCACAAATGAGGACTGCATGTAAACATACAATAATCCATATATCCAAAAAGAGGTCTTTGAAATCCAAAAGAGGAATTTCCATGCTGAAAAGAATATGTATGCATGATTATACATGTTCACACACTCACCCAGCCTCTGGAGGTACTGCACTGTCCTTTCATGACCCTTCAGAGGGGAATTGGCTTTAGTAGACTGATCCAAGAGGACCTGCAGGGCTACAGATCACCAAGCACATTAGAATAGTCTTCATCACTTTTTGGTGAGATCACCAATATGACACACTGGCAGTTTCATGACGTGTTCTTATAAAACATGGCCTTGGCAAGACTGTAACTGTAACCGGCAGAATCCGGTGAGTAGTTTGAGTGAGAGAGAGCGAGAGAGAAAGAGAGAAAATAAGACAGCGTGAGCAGCTAGCAGCTGCCTTGTCTGTAGGGCATTATGTCATGAACAGCTTGCTGCAGCAGTGTGATTAAAAACACTTGCTGTGAATATTAGCACATCTGAAAGACCACCAAATACCAGTGACATCCAGATGACACACAAATGTTCCTTTTTATGGAGCAGTTGGGCAAAGGCCATATAGAGCCAACATAGTATAAAACTGACCCAAGGTGTTATTTTCATTTGCTGCTATATCAGTATGATGCAATTTACGCATATCCTATGTACGGACATGATTTCACATTGTTTCATCAGACTACATGCCTAAATGTTTTATTAACTGAAACCCTAGATGCATTTGTGTGTGCTCATTTTATGCAGGCTATCTATACAATGTGCTTAAAAGAACTGTATTTGTGAAATATACAATACATGCAAGTGTACTTGATCATTCAAAACAGGTTTTAGGTTCAAATTTTGTTTCTCTCATTTAGAACTAGAGTTGTGTGGATCATTTTGCAAATAAACACTACCATAAGTCAATACCATACTCCTTAAAGATTCTCTCAAGCTATTCAGACCATATTCAGGGTAATGTTGACTTATCTGTGTGGTCTGTGTCTGCGCTATAAAAATAAAGCTTTTAAGATAACAGGGTTAGTTATAACAGGAGTGCATATCTAGATTTAGACGGATGTTGAAGTTGTCTAGTAGGTGCAAACTTTTTTACTTCATAGCTCAGAAAAAGCCATACTGTTTTCTAAACATAAATACATAAATAGAGCCTCAAACCTTAAGCAGTCAATGTGCTTTGATTAGGCAGGGAGACATTTTGAAGATGTATTTGCATAAAAATATGGGCAGCTACTGACATATAAGTCTTGTTGTAAAGTTATTATCACAACACTAAAATCTGTCTTGGGGAATCATGTACTCTTGGGTAAAGTGGAAAACTATGATAGGTGCAAAAGAGTTGAAGTGGATTAAATGGATGCTACAGCCTGTATGGTGCTTTCCCTAAACACACAATTTGTTAATGAGTGGTAACTTCAGTCAAGACATTCAAATCCAAGTACAACTGGAGACCAATTAAGACTGAATGCAAAAATGACAGCTGGTGTTTAGTGTCAATACTAAGATTACCTTTCTGATGCAAGCCCTTCTTCTCATAAAGGATGATGAGCTCGCTATACTTGTGGGCCTTCTTCAGCACATATTCACTCTCCTCTATGTGGCAGTGGTTGTTCTCCAGTCGCAGGAGGGGTGAAACTAAGGCGACATTGGTCTAGAAAATCGACAAATAAATCAGCAACTTGCTTCACACAAAACTCCCATAACTGCAATACCCTGATGGACAAAGGTGGCCTTACATGGAGGTAGCATTTGAGCAAGGTGGTGTCAATGATTTGAAGGAGCTTCTTGCGACTTTTGATTGTGGGCGTACCCTCCATAAGAGGGGAAGTTGTGGAGGGGTCTGAGTCGTTCAGCTGCTTCACCAAATGGCTTCGTTTCTAAGTAAATGAATGAAGAATTAAATAAAGAAAAGTGAGTTACTAAAACTGAAGGGAACATAAATGAATGATTTCCTCTAATTAAATTAGCTATTTTGGTTAGTGTCCCTTTAAGATTAAAATCTGTAAATGTCTTGGGTCCAAATGGCTGCCATACGTTGTGCCTCTTCAAAAAGAAGTCTGAAATACCCTTCAGTGTGAATGAGCAGGACTGAACTGCTGTAGGCTACATTTTGTAAATGTATAAATTTGTGATATCACAAACAAGTTAAGTGGGGGAATGAATATCACAATTTTAAGTGTACATATTACATCAGACTATTTTATAAGATGTTAAATTGTCCAGATATGGACCATTTAAGAAAAACGAATGTGGCAAATCCCAACAGAACAGCCATTCTGATAGTGTGTGTTTATTCTGATGGATGTACCTGTGTTAGGTAGTCTATAAGAGCTAGGTGGGCCTTCTCGAGCTCAGCTCCAGAAAGAGTAGGGAGAGGGTTGGGGTAGTGCAGCTGCTTACGATAATCAGAGGGAAGAAGATCTGGATACAGCCCAATCACATGAGTGGGATCTATAACAAAGAACAGGACAATCTGCTTTATTAGAGTTAGCAGAGTGTTTAAGAAATTAGAAGAAAATCTGATAAAGCCCAAAATGTCTTTGTAAAAAAACTTAAACTGTATAATCCCCTCAAACTGGAGCACAAGCTGTTTAATCATTTTTTCTTACATCATTCAGAATTTAAAATGCACAGAACATACTCTACAGCTTGTTCGGTACATTCAAAATGAATTTAAATTAAAACCTATATGTCAATGGCCAGACATTTATTCTGACCCAACAGCCCCCTTACCTGTGCCCAGCTTGGCAAACACCTGCATGGAGTCATCAAAGCGCTTCTGACAGAAGAGATTAAAGGCATATAGGTTCTGGATGTGGTGAATCTGCTGCCTCTTATCACCATCTGAGTCATCTTTCATCTTCTGAAAGGGGAGAAAGATGATGATATGAGATTGTTGCTGTAATGTTACCATCTGAAAACCTAAAACTCTTTGAAACACAGTCACAGGTTAGAGGGCTAATATATCAGGGACATAACTAGGCTGTCAGTCAAAACTGAATCAACAAATCAAAGGGCTTCTTTATTTTTGTTTTGAAACCACTGAACTATTTGACTCATAACAGAATAACTGGGAAGACAACTATGATGCAGTGAATGTTAAAAAATCTAAATGATTTGAAAATGAAGATGATAAAAACTCCATTTGCCTTGATATTCGTTTTATGTACTTTAGGGATTCTCACAAACAGTTTTTTTATGAGCCACTTGCAATGTCTCGCAAAAAAGCTAAAAGTAACTATACAAACTGTGTGGGCTGCTAAAGGCCACATATTTTACATTTTTCAATTAAATTCATAAACGCACTTTTCATATTTGGTTAGGTTGAGATAACAACTTTAAACAAAAATACTATATAAAACCAAAAGTCATTAAAATATGACTACTTCTAAAATAGGATTAAATGTAAGATAATGGAATATTATGCAGCAATAAGTTTCAGACAAACCTCAAGCAAAAAAAAGTGATACACATTGACTTAACTCTGACTCAACTCTGACTCAACTGTGTCCTTTTTGAAAAATGCTAACTGTGCAGATTACAAATAATTTCAAATCAAAGATTCAGAGATGGCCTTGTTTACATGATGATTGCAAAAATTATTTTTTATATATGTTCTGCTGCAGGGCAGATCATGTACAGACATTTACAGTAACTGAATAACTCACCGCTAGTTGAAGAGCCAACTCAAACTGCTTGTCTTGTAGAAGCTGTCGGATCTGGCTAGCAATAGAGACTGGCACGAGTCGCCACACAAAATGGTTGCTGGCAACGTACACTACATTGGGCCTAAGACAAAAAGGCAACATGGGAAGGCAGAGAAAATTACAGTCTATTAAAATGCTTTAAGCTTAGTTGTGACTTTCCACTGGTGTAATACTGGTGACATCAGTGTTTCAGAACAAATATGTTGTAAGCTTCACTCTAGAATTTTATTTTGGGATCTACGAAAGTCTCACCCCGCAGAAGTGATGAAGCGTGGCCTCTGCAGCTCCACGCTTTGTACCAGCAACCTGGGCTCAAAGGTGCGAATCTCCACATAACGCGGCAGCACTGCGATTATATAAGGAGGCTGGTGCTCTGATGTGTAGGGAAAACAGAGATAAAGAGTGAGCTTAGAAAACCCCAAGACTGCCTTCTGCACAATGGGACACTTCCTTAACTATCATGTAAAATCCAGTATATACACCACTGTCATTTAGTAGACAATAATGACCAGATATGGTTAAATTAAAAAAAGTAAAAACTAGTGTAAAAAAAAAAGGGTAATATGCGTTCCATCAGCGAATCTACTGTCCTCCCATGCCCATAGGGCAGGAAATTCAGTTGGAGCCAGAAACGGGGAGACCTCCGAATACAGAAAGAGGCAAACTAAGAGTCCTTAAACGACTTATGCATGCACATCCTGTGCAGAAAAATCACCAACACTAAGGGCACGCTATTCTCCAGCCAGCTAAAACCAATTACCTACATTGCAATGAGGAAATTACTCTCCACTTAGCTTTGGCATAGAGGATTCAGTTCTCCTTTTTAGAGCAAATGTGTTTGAAAATTTAATGCAGGGACAAAGTACCTCTAGCATGAGGAAAAAAAGGCATCATATACACCTGTACCAACACTAACAATTAATGTGTGAGACATCAAAGTAGCACAACAGAAATAGAAACAAAAAAACACTGTTGATTTTTACACCTATCAAGTGCATTAGTTTGACTTAACGAAGACATACACTGCCTCTGCTGGTAGATAAACAAACTACAAATTATTTGTTCATGCTTAATTATCTGAACAGCTGCAGTTTAACTCATACTTGTGTGTTATGTATCCCCTAGTCCTTTATCAATGGTCAGTATCCGACCACAGAATCACTCTTGGTTGAGTAGTTTTGGCTAGTGGAGTGTTCCAAATCCAACAGTGACACTGCGGTGCTTAAAAATCTGAGTGAAGCTGAAGCGCTGGTTATTTCTACATGCACACTCTCTAACATACGCTCATCACTGCTGTACTCTCAAAGGTACACCATTCAAAAACTATCTGGCTAAAGTGAGCCTAGAGGGGCTCTGTTCATATGATAGAAAGGTTAGAAGAGTTACATTATGCAGTTAGTAATCAGATACCTGCAAATTATGATGGATTTGAAAATTAATTATTAACACAGCTATTGGTTTGATTCAAATCATACTTATTAAATCTCTGACTCAATCATATTCCTGAGTCATTCTCCAGATTCTACAGCGTCTCACACTATGGCGAAGGCCTCTGTGACCAATTCCACAAAAGCACAATTTAAAGGCCTTCTTACATCAATATCCCGGCACATTCCACATTGATGATCTCACACAATTTCTCTCTCACTCTCACATCATTTGTTTGTTTACATGTCTTTTTTTCCTCTTTCTGGATTTTGAGATGGAACCAAAATTTTCCTCTCTCTTTAATACATTTTTTTAAAGATTTTTTAGTCACCACACTTCATTTCACAGCAACCATGTGCAACCTGGAAGTTCTAGCACAGCGTGTAGGTCCAAAGTGCGTCATAGCAACAAAATCCATGTCTTTGAAACATGTCTTCATATCACCATTTTTCTCCTTCTCTGCATCATTGCTCATTAGATATGAATCTGCCTACACTTTTGAAACATAGAAATATGAAGTATGTTGTATAATATATTTCATGAAGCAATGCCTATAACTAGGAATGGGTGGGGGGGACAAAAAGTAATAATTATTACATACTTACATGATCATTGTTATTGGGGAAGAATAAAATTACTTAGGCTGCTCATGTTCCCTTTCCACAGTCATTCACACATAAAAATCTCACAATCTCTACTGCTGCAACAGGGTGTGTGAGAAGTCATACCCATAGCAACAGGGATGTCAGTCCAGTTGAGAGCGCATTTCTGCGTGCAGACTCCATCCTCATTCAGTACCACTGTAAGGTCATCCTGACCCACTGCTACTTTCCCATCAGCCAGTGGTGCGACAAGCGGCTCCAGTTGTTTTCCTGTTGGGAACAGCTCTTTGATTGAGCCACGTCCATCCATCTGTCATGGCAAAATGACAATTCATAGTCAAGGCTGCAGTCTTTGCTGTATGACACACTGAGCTTTGGAATATTATGCTGATTTATATTCCAGGTGTATTGACTCAACGTACTCGAATCAAATAGTAGTCTCGCTTAAAACCCACACATATGGAATTTTCACACCAAGCCATGGACTTAGGAATATCTGGAGCTGCAAAATCTCCCTATGAGACAAAACACATAGTCTTTAAATGATACAAAAATGAGTCTTGTTTGCTTCAAGACAATTCTAAGTCACTGTCATGTTATTATCAAGTCTAAGCATACCTGCAATTCATAGAACTCCCTGTCTTTCCAATAATACAGCTGCAGTTTCTTCTTGACAGCAACACACATTCGCAACTTTGCTTCACCTGAGCTGGATTGCTAATGAACATAAGTTTTAAAAAGTTATACTGTGGCTTAAACTTCGTGTATTTTCTGTTTGTGTAAACAATATTACACAACAGAACAAACTGTAATGTGATTTACTTTTACATTAAATTTAAGAAGTTCCAGCACAAGAAATCAATGACTTCTTACACACCTGCAAGTCACAGGCAAACAGCGTGGCTCCTCTAGCCTTTGATACCACAGTAATCTGCTGGAAAGTGAGTAGGTCATGGACATGGATGTTATTCTCTGAAACAAAACAAAAAATAACACACATTATTTGAGAAATTATGTATTACTGACACTGTTCTTAAACTCTTTAAACCACTCCACTAGACCACATACAATAAACAGAGAACACATAGAATGCAGAACAAACAGAGCAAAAAAAGAGAAACAGAGAATAAATCTCCATATTAAAGGAGGATAAATAAAAACCTTACCCAACAGACTGACCAAAATCTTGAACTGGGATACAACGAAAAGCTGAGGAGAGGAAAGGGCATCAGAAGTGAAATATTTGCATTAAGTAATACAGAAAGGTGTGAAAAACCTTTAAAATGTACAGTAAGAACATGATTCATCAATTGCTCTTCTCTGCTACGAGAGTAAGTAAGTAAGTAAATTTTATTTATATAGCGCATTTCACAGACAAGGAGTCATAAGGTGCTGCACAAAGAATACAAGCGACATGATAAAACATGGGAATCAAGAAGAACAAAAGAAACAAGATGAAAATAAAAAGTTAAAATGAAACATGAAATAAAGACCTATTAACACAAATGAGAACTTAACCACTAGGTAAAGCCGCCATGAAGTTACTCAAAGGCCTGTTTAAAAAGGAAAGTTTTTAGCTGTTTTTTCAAAGATTCTACCAAATCAGCAGAGCAGAGTGTAAGTGGAAGGCTATTCCACAATTTCGACGCTACCGCCTGATCCAGCCCAAGTGTACAAACAATTTATGCAGAGGAAAATAATGTGCATACCTGCTGGATCTTCTTTGAGAAGTTCTTGTTAGATTTCTCCAAAGTTACCTCAAATCTATTTGTACCTGTGAGAGGTGAATCATGAACAGAATACATACACTTATGATTGAATGATGAACAAAACCTATAGCAGGAGAGTTTCTGTAACAAATGCAACCAAAATCACCTGCATCCTTCTTGATTCTGTAGAGAAGGAGGTGGCCTGGTTTTGTTCCCACAAGAAGCCAGTCCTCTACATGAACATAAAATAAAACCAGATGTAGGCATGAAGGCACAAATATGTATGGATTTGCACAATAATTATATTATAATTTCTTTTGTAAATTTCAAACAGTCAGTATACTACAAGCCTATGGTGGCCTAATTGGCTGATGAACTAGGAATCTTTGCTTTGTAGACATAATAAAAATAACCCTTTATTAGTCCTATGAATGGGAAGATAGTTTTGTTACAAAACAGCAGAGCAGCACAACCAATCTAATAGACTACCCGCTCTTATTTTGTCCACTTTACTGTTGTAACAATGTATGGTGTGCTGCACTGTATATGTGCACACAGTGACTTTGAAACAATTGTCAAGACTACAAATAGTGAAAGATTATATGTAACTGTTTAAGTTACAACTAGTCGTGATATTTGAAATAGCAGCATCGCATATTCCAAAACAAGACAAGAAATCTTACCCCAGGCCGCAAAACAATCAATCTGGAGAGGCAGTTTCTCCAAAATAGGGACGGGCTCATAAGCATCATGCATGATGGCAGTGAGGCTGACTGTCCAGGTTTTCTTAAAACTTACTAACAATGACGTTAAAGCAAACTGAGACTAAATCTTACAGTCACATCTGCTGGATGAGCAGGAAGCTGGAGAAACACAACAAACACAAAGCTAACTAGCTAACAGCAACAGTGCTCACAAACTGCTAGTTAGCATCTTGTTTCGATTCATTCACATCAGACAACTAGCCTGACTTTAGCTGGAAACAGTCCAATCCATCGTATCTGCATATGCCCTGTCAGAAGAATACGATAACGAAACGAAATCAGTAAACAGACACAGAGCGTTAGCAGAGTGGCTAACTAGCTGCTGTCATACTTGGTTCCTCTTGACAACAACCCCACAACTACCACCCTGATAACATAACTACATGTAACTCGATTTCATCCCATTGTCCGAACCGAAGCCGTCTATATAAATCTTTGTTTGAATACGTTGTTTACGCGGACAATCCAAGAAAGTCACACATTACAGTTCCAGACGGTTCATCTGCTAACTCGATGATAGCTCTTTAATGAGTCATTCTCATGAGCCGGTTCACCAAGCCTTCTGAATCAAATGTTTCAATAACGTAGCATTTATGTGTGCTTCTCATACGTCATCACGTCATACATAGTTAGAATACAGTAATATGACACATGTAGTGGATAAATATAAAAAGGTGGAGGACTTGCGAAACACTGAACCGTTGAGTGAGAGATTTGACTCGTTTGAACGGACCTATTGACTGAATCGGTTCAGTGAATTGAATTAAACCTCTCCCCCCAGCTGCTCCCTCATTCGCCCAGCTGTCTGGCCGCGCGGCGGTGTGACAGGCACGTGATCCACGTCAAAAGCCACGAGAGCCGAATTACACATTATACACACAGTTCTTTACATGCTGTGGAACCAATGCTTACACTATATGAACAGAAGTATTGGGACACCAGACCACTAGACCAACATGATATTGGATTCAAATATTTAGAGTTCCATCCACAAAACCCTCAATTATAACAGCCTCAATTCTTCCACTCAGGCTTTCCACAATTTTTGAGTGTTTTTGTGGGGATTTGTGCCCATTCATTCAGTAGAGCACGTATGAGGTCAGGTACTGATGGAGGAGAAGTTCTGGCTTCCAATCTCTGTTCCAGCTCACCCCAAATGTGTTGGGTTAATCGAGGTTAGGGCTCTGTAAATTTCCCACACTGACCATGCCTTTATGAAACTTGCTTGGTGCACTGGGGAACAATCATGCCAGAATAGAAAAAACTCTTCCCTAAACTGTGTCCACAAAGTTGGAATTATAGTGTTTTCCAAAATGCCTTGGTATGTGTCAATACTCTTTTGCCTGCCAGTGCAATAATAAACTTCCTCTTCTGATTAGATCTGCAGAATCCCTCGCTGTCTTCAAAAGTTGTCTGAAGACTCACCTCTTCAAGTAGCACCTTGGGGACTACTAGGCCTCTTGTTATTGCTCACTAATTTATTTCCCTATGTTTCATTAAGAAAAAAACACTTACCCTCTTTACTTAAGTTTTAACCTCTGTCTTTTATTTGACAGGATTTGTTAAAGTGTATAACTTAGGTTTGAAGAACAGATGTGGACTACTTAAGCTGATAAATGCAAATGTTAAATGTAAAATGCTGAAGAATTAAGATTAATACCTTCACTGGATGTATGGGGCCTAGCCCAAACACTGAAATACAAGTATAACCCAATACTGTCCATATAATAAATATATCACTGCAGCTGAACTACAGTGAGGTGAAGATCCAGCTTATGGTGAGTATATAAAAAGATACAATAGTAAAAGTCAATGTAACTTTTATTATTACTCAGCAAGAGGTAAACACCCCCCAATTGCACATAAATTGCTAAGGCAACTAAATACAAAAAAAGTACATCTTATACAAAATGATCACAGTTCTCTTATGAAATAATTGTTATCCCTGAAAACAGTTTAAATTAACAATCAAATTTTCCCCAGTCTCCTGATATACAAAAAGGAAGGCAAGCTGTGAAAAAAAATTAAAACCACCTGTTGCCAGCGTTGTACCGTTAAGCATGTACACAAAGGCAGAATGATAAAACACTACAAGCCCACTAGTTCCCAGCAGTAAAAAACTAGAAGTGGACCAAGAAACCTGAAGATTTAAGAAACATAAAAAATAAAAAAAAAGAAATAAAGCTTTCTTTGTAGATTCCACACCAAGCCAAAGACTCATTTCCAGTTTGCTTCATGCCACATATTAACTCAGCTTGCACAAATAACAGTAACTGTTTCCAACTACAAGTTTTAATTTCACATCACTTTACAAGTTCTCAGCTGCTCTGGTGAAATAATTCTTCTTTGGTGCTACTCCACATCTAATCCATCTTGGACCTCTCCATCTTGGTTTTAAGAAGTTCCTGACAGAAGGAAGGGAAGAGGGCAGCTAAATAAAGAGTAAGGTCATAAGGAGTAACACTGCTGAGCAACATCTGACTGCAATCATGAGACAGAAGAAAATTGTCACTTACCTCTTCCTCATCCAGCATCACAGGCAAAGCTCTGTAAAAATGGAAGTGGCCCACAGAGTGAGACATGCACATAAATAGCTTCACTTTTAGTGGTCAAAAGGTACTGCACACAAAAACCACACTACGCAAAACACAGCAGAGTACTACAACACTAATGAGCAAACAAACACATGAATATAAATAGATACAACTGGTGCAATCAGAGAAACAATGTAAAGAGTCCATTTGCCATATGTGAGCAGAACAAACTTTTTCTCTGCATTTAACCCATTCACATAATGAAGCAGCAGGCAGCCAGAGAGCAGTGTGTGGGGATGACAACATTCTCAAGGGTAAGTCAATGGTGGCATTAGGAATCCTGGGATTCAAACCCACAATCCTCTGATCTCCCTATGCACTAGACTAAAGATACATGGGAATCCACAGATATTCACTAATTAAAGGTTTCTCCACCATGCCTCATTTTACACCCCTTGGAATGACTTTTGGGGAAAAAGTTCTCATTGTTGGACAGAAACTCACAACATAAAAAAAATAGCAGACTAGTCCTCCCTTTGCTATGCATCTACATACTGAACTTGTCTCTCTTTGTCTTGGTGACAAAAACGTTTTCATAATGTGCCAGAACATTACTGGTATGGGCATAGCACACTGCAGCTACCCCTGGAACATGTTTAAGTCATAGCACCCTCAGATATGTAGGTTACATTTTGTATGATGTAAAAAAATCAGCTACATTCAAATGAAAAGGAATTGGTTAAGTGTTTAAATAGTCTAAACATGTTTCTATATTTGTGCATGTATAGAGCAAGACCACTAGAGGGGGCTAGTCTGTTGCAAGTTTAATTATTACTGTGTGATACCAGATGTTGGATACCTATGCAGAGAGATACGCAGTAGTTTAGAAGTTAAATGAAAGATTTATAATTGTGGAGGTGTCTAAAATGAATTGCCATGAAGAAACTACATGTTTAAGCATTATCATAATTTACAACTTTTTTTACATTGTCAGCAAAGCTCAAACACACCTACTAAGCATTAATTCTAGGGTCAATTTGGTTAACTAGCTTGCCAGGCTAGCGAGTGCTAGTTATTCCTTGTTTGGTTGTGTGTCTAATGCTGGGGATTTGTTAAAGAATTGTCTAGTCAGTTGTCATAAGCAGTCAGTAGCATACAGTGTCTGAAATACGGCCATGTTGATTCTTGGTACAATGCTGGGTGAAACAACTGAAAAAATGTGAAAGCACAAGGGATTTAATTTTTACCCTTATATTCTGCTTTTCCTGACCTGTATGTGTAACATATGTTGAGTATGAGCGCTACTTGGTCTTCGGTAAAGTAGGTTTCTAGGTTTTGTTTGTTTTCCATCAAATATTTTCCATCATATTTTCTTTAAAGAATGTTTTTGTTGTTGTTTTAAATGTAGTTTGTGTGTGTAGGCTCCTGCTCTTTACAGTCCTGTAAATAAAATATTCCTGGAGATGCCACTACTACTCACACATCGGCTACTGATGTAGGGATATTGTCTTCCACCCATTTTAAATCTTCATCTTGGGAGTCCTATGGATCACACAACAATTACTTATTTTAAAAGAACGGAAAAAAAACCCATAGAAGTTGCTCACACTGAATATTTCCATTTTCATCACAGTGCTGTTCAACCCATTCTAAACTAATTTTATTCACTGCTGTGAGTAGCCAAATCTGCATGTAATATAGAGATAACATGCTTCACTCTAACCTGTTTGCTGAGGAGTTTCTGACTGGCATGTGTCTCTGACTTTGGTCCTCTCATTTTCATTCCCTCTGAAAACAGTCGACAAGAAGACAGCATTAAAGACGCCAGGCCTCTCAATAATGTGTTTTGTTACAT
Organism: Ladigesia roloffi; assembly: GCA_037577295.1. Lineage (NCBI taxonomy): Eukaryota > Metazoa > Chordata > Actinopteri > Characiformes > Alestidae > Ladigesia > Ladigesia roloffi. Next base: position 29,053,450 of record JBBKCR010000001.1, read on the forward strand.
TTGCATTTGTAATACAATATTTACACTCTAAACCGGTTATATAACTTGAAACAAAAAACATGTGTACACTATGTGTCATTGCTCAGATCATCCCTTTAAGGTATTAATAGTGCTGTGGTTTAGTGAAGATCCCTATTAGGGATGAGCCGGATACTCGGCTGAAACGAGTATCCGGTACGGATAGAGCACTTTTGAAGTAATACGAGTCAATATCTGTGCTCACATTGAATAAAATTATCATTGGGTAGCTGACTGTGTCTGCTCGCTCATCCCTAATCCCTATCAATATACTGATCTTACCAAATGCTTCATTAAGCATGGGCTCCTTTTCATCGTCATCCTCATCATCCTCTTCATCAATGAGTGGGGAATGAGAAAATCTAAATAGAGAACATGTTCATTTTATAGCTATATGTGTCCTCCCCCCAGCTATAATATTCATGTAATTGTAAATATTGTATTCAATGTTGTTAATATTTAAAAACTACTGTTGTTCTTCCAGTGTTCTCCATTTTAGAACACAGTAATTAAATTGATCTTGCCTACCTCTGACTATTGATTGAGGGTCGTAACAGCACCATGATGACCAGCAAGATGGTGGAGAAGAGCAGCCTCCAGAAAGCATCGTCTACCCACAGTTCTCTCCAAGCCTAACAAAGCAAACACGCTTACAGTCAGTGGACCAAAAACAGTTATTTAGAAAAAACTTTTCACAAAATATCATTTAAAATGTCCTACTCACAGTCTGACAATCCACAAGCTTGAATTGTCTGGTTGTCCATATAATGAATATGATGGATGCTGTAAATTCATAAGCAAAATACTGAGTAGAGTGCAATGTACAAGGTATATTCAAGTTATGTTTTCAAACCTTTGTATTCCTCTAGACCTTTACTGATATTCTCTCTCTGTGTCTCACACACACACACACACACACACACACACACACACACACACACATACACACACACACATACACACACACACACACAC
>JBBKCR010000001.1:29054542-29082675 GCA_037577295.1 Ladigesia roloffi
GATAGATAGATAGATAGATAGATAGATAGATAGATAGATAGATAGATAGATAGATAGATAGATAGATAGATAGAACGTGTGTTCTAGACGGACATGTCCTGCCCACCTGACCTCAGACACCGTGCTATAGTTCGCACACTGGTTATGTGCCTCCCTAAAAACACAATGGCCCCACCTCGGCCCCCCTGGTAATTTTGGTCTAGAAACGCTAATGCACACACACAAAAACAAATACATATATCACTTTGAATCTGGATATTGGCATCTGTGTGTAGTGTTGATAAGAATGTAAGCATGACAGCGATATCCAGTAGCAAAGCCACAATTAGTCTGATGTGTCTCAGCTAGACAGACATTATCTGATAAGCCTGGTACTGAAAAGGCTTAACCTGACAACTCATATTCTGATTACTAGAATTACAGACATGCAAGGTGTGTTTTCTTAAATAATTCACCTCCTCCGTATTGATGATGAAATACTAACATACATTCATTTGTACAATTGTATGTTGTTTATTGATATATTTTAAATTTTTTTAGAGTGGATTACCACATCAGATCTCAAGAGAGCTGCATTGCTTTTTACCCAATACTTACTGAGCAAAGAAGAGAGACATGTTGAACCCCTATGTTTGACTTTGGACATTCGCAAGAGTGTTGAGGAACAAGACCATGCTATTCTGTTCTTCTACAAAAAAGGCAACATTAACTGGGCATCTCCTCTTCAGTGCAAACTAAAGGCGATTGTTTAAAAACATTTACCACATTTGTGCTAATTTAAGTAATATTTTAGAACATCACAATCTACCTAATTTATCTGATCCAACAGGTGTTTCTGCTATTGGTGAAGGTGTGAACCGTTATGTCCTCTCTACCATTCTTCATAAACTTAGAAATGGATTTCATGTTAACTTAGGTACTTGCAGGTATTGTTAAACATGTGTGTGTTCACATGCCAACAAGTTTTACAAAACTAACAACTTCTCCTACAGGTAACATGGATGTTACTAAGCTGTTTGAGGGAGAGCATGGTCACCTTGTTGCAAGTACATCGCCTTTTCTCGTTGAAAGTGACTTGTTCATAGTGGCTGGCAGAACGGTGGCACACAGTTTCTTGCATGGAGGTCCAGGTTTGCCAGGACTGAGTACAGCAGTAGTCCATGTAACAGGTGGTACGCCAGAGACAGCAACTTTAAAACTAGAAGACTGTCCTGATCTGGATATTCGGGACACTTTACAACTGTTGTACAAGGGTAGCAATTTTAAACAATATCCTTGTAAATGGAGTTAATTTTTTTTCTCTGTATATTTTGTGTAGCTGCAGAAAGATGACAGAATAACTGATGTACAGAGGGAGAAAATTTTGGAGCTCTGTCTGTCATGGGATCTCCCTGGTGTTACAAAGAGCAACAGGAAGTGGCTCTTTGAAAGACTGCTTCTCCATGCTGTATTACTGAACTTTTTACTCATAGATGTTGTAGTTTGAGAAGGATGAACAGCATTGTATTTATCACATTCCTGACAGATTTTGGAACAGATATATTTATGAAATTGCTAAATAAATAAAAAAAGGTCCCATACTTATTAGCCTTGATGTAGTTTATATCTGTGTTTGGTACTACTTTAAAATAAGACTACCCTTTTAATAGATAAGTAAAGGATTTATAAATAGATTGTAAATTGAGTTGTAGATCATTCTCATCATTGATTTTGGTGATGTTATAACTTGTCATGTGTTGGTGCAGGTGAGATCTAAAATCTTGCCAAATAGTGAGTTATCACTCCTTATTAATAGTTTAAATGGGACATATTATGCAAATTTCACTTTTTTAAAACAAGTTATAAGAGGTCTAAGGACTGCTCTTATGAAGATATTTGATGCTCCTTTATCCTGATGTTAGTAAATGAATTTGCATAGGACATAAGGCTTTGTGTTTATCTTACTCTGGGTCTGACTCAGGGATCATATAGGGCTGGATAGTGCCTCCGTTTTCTGCCTTTTTTGCATGTGTTAAACACGCAGCTTACATGTAGACGAAAGTGTTGGGACACACTTTTTGAGGATTTGGGCCCCTTAAATCCAGTGAAGGACTAACTTAATTCTTCAGCAGACCAAGGGATTTTGGACAGCTGCACAAAGGCCAGTGCACAAAGCTTAAGCATATTTATGTGAATTATTTTGTGCAAAGAACTTCATGAACATGTTTTGTAGCCCATAGACCTATTATAACTGAAGTGAGTTTTTCATGATATGTCCCCTTTCAGAATGGCCTACAACCCAAACAACCTATTCAGAAGTCATAAAGGTAGTCGTATTGTAAATGGATACCCTTTAGTGTTAAGATGAACTTCTATGTGTAAACATGACTACAATTCTTTGTATAACCTATTCCTATGTCATGGACCTAATTTCAGGTGCCGGACCACACGTCAGCTGAAACAGATGCACAAGGGTCTTAAGGAGGCTGGACTTTAGCCACTCATCAGTGGAAGACCAGATGTGGTGGAATATATCTTTCCAAGCTCAGAGTATGACTACTCTCCTGAGGTGAACACAAACCCAACCAAGCCTTTTCTATTTGTTGTGTGTCTTTTTTTAAATTTGTAAAATACATATGTATTTCAGATGATTCTGCTGCATGTATTGTGGCCCCAGAATTCTGACAAGGAAGATGAGGATGAAGACCTTGATGCTAACACCAGATCCCACATTGCTGGCTACCTGCGTCAATTTATTGATAATGCTATTTATTTAATTGCATTTTTTTAATTATTCAGCATAAATGAAAGCTGATGAATTCCAATATAATGTACATATTGACGGCATGTACTACAGCAGTGTAGTTAATTTTGTAAACTTAGCTGAAATCACACTTTGTAATTTAAGAGTTATGACAGTTGTAAATGAGCAGTACTGTTCACTATAGTAAGCTGTATTTTTCCACTTTCTTTAGCATCAGCGCAAGAACTCAGACAGCTTTTGAAGTTCTGGGTAGGTTGGGAAATTCTGCCAAAAGAATTTAAAGTGGAATTTACCACCAGCTCTATGCCCAAAGCCTCAACCTGCTTTGAGACACTTCGGCTTCCAGGCCACTACAGATTTTCTGTAGGTCCCATCATCAAGTGCTTCTAGTAAATTGTATTTGAGTACATAATGACTTATACACAAGAAGTGACATGCACCCCTGCTACCCACTTGGGGTCCCCTTTCATGTACCCCACGGCCCTGCACTCTTGTAGGTAGAGCTCTCTGTCCACATCCACATCGCTAGCAGCTTCATGGTCCAGCTACGGTTAGCAAGGTCTCTGCAATATTAGGATCAACACACATGCATGTATTAGCTTTATTATGGATTTGAATGTGGATTTGAATGTATTTGGCACTGTCAGTGTTGTCTGGTCACTACACAGTATTATACTGTTTATATACTACCTAATGTTGTTTTGGTTCTGTGAACATTAGACCATTTACTATTTATGGCTTGCTGGCCTCCTTCACCTCAGGTTATACAATTTGTTTTAAGAAAAAATATAGAGATATTATTTTTTACTGTAATAAGCACAAATGTAACAATGCAGACACACTAAGTCTGCACATTTCCAACACAGAAAAGACTGAAAATTCAGACTGGGTACATATCGATTCTTTGATAGGCTACTCGTGGGTTATCTAACACATTAATTAAATTATACATATATAACATACTCACACACAGACACACTCATACTCATGCACGTTTAGAACAATTCATGAAAATGTACTGACTTTCACTTTCCTTTATAAATTGTGCTACCATGAAATTTCAGTAGAGGGGACTGTTGAGAAGTGTACAGAATTCATATCGACTTCCTCAAAAACAGAAGTGTGATTCCCATGTGTTGTACACTAAGTGTAATTGTGCAGTTGGAGTGTAAAGACTGAATCTGATGATAAGAATAACGTAGAATAATATATCCTTAGATTTAATTAGGCTATACTCTATCCTCTCATGTTTTCACAACAACATGATCCGGGCTATAACCCCTTATTATGTTTGGGAACATATGGTGTAATTTCAGAAACATAAACATGTTATACGGTGAATCTTTGGAATTCAGCAGCCAAAGTCTGTGTATGCAGATTCTCCAGACTAGAAATGGCACACCCTTAAAACTACCAAACTTCTTTTGGGTGGGGATATAAATGACATGATATTGGAAATACACAGTTTAATGTTACCTCATCATGCCCATGGGAATGTCTGGAGCAGAGGCTGAACAACATCTGCTGGTCACTTGCAGAGTCTCAGCTAAAGTGGCATAAAGCAACACATGATGCTCAAGTAAAATATTAACTCTGTAATGTAAGTAGATTTATTTTAAAACAAAAAAGCAAGGGTCAGCAATGATTAAAAAATAGACTGGATTCCAGCAGCAGTGTGTGGGCCAACAGGAAATAATGTTGAGCATTAAATGGGATCAGGAAAATGTGTCAGCCCACTCTCACCGAACACTGGGAAAGTGTGTGGATGGATTTTTTTATGGGTGCGGTGATGAAACACAGGAAAGCAACAGGGAGTGGATACCCTTTCAGCCCTAGGCTCGAGCCGTGTAGCTGTTATTTTTTCCAGCAAAGCAGATATGGACACAGAGCCACTATGCAAGACCAAACTTGACCATAAAGCCTCCAATGGAGAGTGGTGAGCGGGGTTCATGTTGTTTTTGGTTGCCATGTACTTTAAATCATACTGATCCAAGTAATTTGAAAACCACTGGCTGCGATGTAGTCATCCATCATCTCTTCTGTGTCTCCAGGCTGCTGAGGAGCAGGCCCTCAAGCTCTGTTCCTGGACTGCATGCAGGACGTTGTTGGGGCGAAACTGGACATGTGAGAATGGGAAAGCTCAGCTGTCAGGTCTGAGAGCCTGCCCCCAGACTCACTCACATGCTGAGAGCTAGAAGCGAGGGAATAGTGGTTAAATATAGCTCCGCGGAACAGCACAGCCTACAAGTTCTCACTGAGTGAGAACAATCACAGAGTGGGCGCGCACAGAGCTTGGTGGACTCCTGCCATAGCTGCATCTTTTATGAAGCTGAAGAACCTCTATTATTGGGATTTTCTCAGAGGATACATTATTGCTGCCTCCTCTGCATTCTGTCCATTCTCGGCAGCTAGTGTAACTCCCTCTGGCTCTCAGTCTCTTTACAGTCTCGCTCACAGACATAGATAAGGGCTCTCTGCTACACTCCCAGCTGCTGCCTCTTTGGTTAGCTCATGGCCTGGAAGGAGAGAGAGAGAGAGTGAATGTGTTTAGACACCTGCTTCCCTGTGCAACATTACCTTTGTGACTTTACTTGCTGAACTGGAGAGAGTGCCGTGATGAACCTGTGCATCAGCCTTTAGATTTTACTTGTTTCTCTGATGGAATGCTAATGAGAAGATAGGAGGAATCTGTTCGGCCAGGACCTTACCTCTATCAAAGGGCTATTCTCACTGAAGGCTCAGGGACCACTGTAGGTAAGTGTGTCAACTTGACTTTCTTCCTTCGGAGGCAGGCTTCAGCAGAAGAAGCATGAGCAGGTCATTTTATCTACCCTTTTGTTTTAGATATTTCAGGAATTAATATTTAAGACATTTCTGGAATACTGGTGTAATATCAGTCACCTTTGATTTGGTAATATTTTGCAAATTCATTGGTTATAGATCATGAATGTACACTAAAATTGTTCACCCAAAGAGGACAGCTATACCTTTCAGCATTTATATTATTATCCTTATGTCATGTCCTGTTTATCACTTGAAATGCCAATTCACCACGATACTTGCTGGACAAAGATCTGATGAATGAATAGCTAACTAGTGAGATCACTGCACTGTTTCGACTAGTCAGGATGACGACATGAAAGATAGTATTCAGAAATGCTCAACTGCCCTTTTCCCAAAGAGAACACAACACATGAATGTACTAACCACACATAGACATCTCTGGTTTCGCTAATGTACTGCCATTCAAAACACAAGGCAGCGAGTATTAAAGTATTAAATACAGTGTCAGAGATTAAATTACCAAAGCTTGGTCATTTGCCCTTGCTGATGGTGATCACACCAGTTGGCATGTCCCTCCCTTACTGTTTTTATGATCTCCAGGCTCCACTGTAAAACCGTTAGCTTTTTGACACTGTATCCAGGGGAGGGGGGCAGAGGGGTAGGAGGGGTGGAGGCTTTGGGAAGTGAGGCTTTGAAGAAGGCTTCAGCTGCAGAGGTGATACTCAAGCTCAGCGTCTGCATGGTGCCAGGGAGCGTGCAATACCAGCTCCCAAAGGCCTGGTCTTACCCAGCAACAGTTGTCACATATGATTCATATGAAGTTGCTTACAGTTTCACATTGTTTTGTTAGGACTGTGCTCATGTACTTGTTTTTCCAAAAGGCAGTTAAAACATATATTAAAATGACAACATATTTCCACAACTGATGAAGAAGCATGTCTGTGCTCATGCACATACCCTAAAAAGGCTTCGTTGTCTGTAGCCCCCTGAAAGAACACGCTTAAATATTAGTCTGTAACAGGAAAACACTCTTCAGGCAAACTGACAGATAACGGGAATTTAGCAACACTGCTTCTCTAGTGTATCAAACCAATTTATCAGTGAGTTAGTGCAAATTTTTTCCACAACTTCCAGGTGACCTTTGTTCTCCACTGCCTGACACGAAACAGCAGACCTTAACTCTCTGCCAAGAAGCTGACACCAGGAAAGTTACTCAATTTTTTTCCCATTGATTGAGCTGTTATAGGGTCTGTTAACCCCCTAAAGGGGAATACTGAGACACTGGCAATTTGTCTAATTTTCAGTCTCTCTCTGTTTTCCTCTCCCACATTCTTGAGGTGAACTGACCCTAGCTATGTCTCTGGAGAATTAAATAGAAGAGTGAAGACTGGACTGTATTGTTTGTTGTACAATGGCCTGTATCCCTACCAGAGACACATTAAAAATTACTGATACATTTTATAATGAGGATTATTGCAGATGCACATTTTCAAGATTATCTTTTGTTATTATTGTTTTGTGATGAATTTACTTTGAACTGCCAGAGAAAGTATGAATGTTGATCTTTTCTTTTTGAGAGATTTTATTTATCTGCCATTGTCCCCTAATTTGTGTGATGCAAAATGTTCTTTTTTGACATCACTTCTGCATAAAAAACATTATTTTACTTAACAACAGTGTGAACAAGAGCTGGCCTTGAGGAGGAGTTGTCAATCAAGCTCTTCTGACACAAAGTCATCACTGGTGTATTCTGTAAAACATAAAAAGCAGTCTGTAAAGAGGTATTTAAGACATGCAAGTTAAATCTGATAAGCAGATCAGTGGGACAGAGACTTATCTCAGAGTCTTATTTCAATTCTAATATATCATAACTTGTCACAAAGTAAGTTTGTGTGACTTGTGAGCTTCATGTTGGCTTCTTGCCCCTCAGATTCTTATTCAGGTTTCCCAGTCGACTTAAAACAATGCCACAGTTGCATTTAGCCAAAAATATGCAGCGGTAAACAGAGACAGCATGCTAGCTAATCGGTCAAGCTAATCCAATATGATATGATCAGCTTTGACGTTATACAAATTTAGTGTAAAACAGTGGAATAACACACAGAGTCAATTCATATTGAATATATTTCTCATGTTGAACTTTAACCAATGGCGCATTAATCTTCATTCAGTAAAGCAGCTAAAATTGCTGTGAAAACACACCACAAAAAATTCTTACTTGTACTATTGAATCATCATTGCTGTCTAACTATGCAAAAGTCCCGTCAGACTCTTATCTACTGGTCTGACATGCAGCCAATTCACATCTGCCTCTCATCATCTTTGAGTTATTATGAGAACTGACACAGGTCTGAGCACTCAGCAGCTTGGCACCTCTGGCCCATTTGACCCCTTTAAAATGATACAATTTCTTGGTAAATGTGGACTATCAAACATGTCTGTTAGAACATTTTTTTAAATACTTGAGCCACTTGAGGGCTTTGTGAGAGTAATTTTAATATCCACTGGCTTTTTTTTCTATCCACTAAGAGAAACGGAAGAAATTTTGCACTAAAACATTGAGACTATAGAGTCAATATGTAGTTTTAAAGAACAGTACATTTAAAATTTGGATTACTTGTATCATGTGGCACAGACTATGCACCAGCTTCCAAAACTGAACTTTAGAGGTGTTTACAAGAAGCATGAAAATATATCCCTGCAGATTGCTTTACAAGACTGAAAGCTCAAAAGAATGGAAGCGTTAAAAAAAGGCAACAGATGGGCACTAGTGATGTGAGGCCAGGGTTTTTTGACATACATCCACCTGAGCCATTATAAGAGCTAACCTGCCCACTCTGACCTGCATAAATATTCACCAATCAATGACTAGACCAGCCCTGCAGTATTTCTGGAAGTTATTTATAACTAAGCCACCTAATGACCCACCCCTTTAAATATTCTGGTTATCGGACTTGAATCCACCCTACATGTAGGCCAACCCGCAGGATGCCCCACAAACCACCAGTGGCCTCACTGAACACTGAAATCTTGTTGAGATATCCATGCAATTTTCTGTTGAATGTTTTCTGTTATTTTCTGATGTTATGCAAGCTTCTATTTTTTCTGGTCACTGGCCCTTGTGCTGTACTGTTAAAATCATATTTGAGTGATGAGAGTGGGAGAGTATTAGGCCATCATGCATTGATCAACCACTGTCCAGAGACAGAAGATCTTCACACTACTGCTGGAGCGCCACACTGTTTTTGTGTCTTTAGTGTATGAGAATGAGGGATTTAGGAGCACATAGGATTTCTTCAAAATATGCATGAGGTGAGAGTGTGGGATCACCCGAATAATTGTGCATGCATTTGCATCGACTTACTTAACAAACTTTTGTGTGCTTGCTGAAACTCTGGAGTAATCAGAAATAATTCAACTGCCATGACGTTTGGAGATGGCCAGCCTGCTCTGCGTTGCCCAGGTGTCATATGCGGCTTCTATTAATATTCCACCGTGAACTTTTTTTAGGACCTCACCCCCTCGAAAGGTTCTTTTAAAGTGTCCTATGATGATGTCACGTAACCAGAGAAGCCTAAATGATTTGGTTTTGGTTTACCAGTGACATACCCCGTTCTGCTTTCTCAGGACTTTAAGGAAGTTGGGTTGCAATGCAGTGCAGCCGTTTGGCAGAGAACCAGTGAATTTCAGTTTTATTCCTGGCACTGACCGTGATGTAATGCTGTTGAGGACTATATTATATAGTTTAATTAAAAGACTGTCCATACCTCTTTGCAGTGTGTAATATCACCGCCACAGAAGTGGAGAGAGTAAGCAGCGATCAGAAGGGTCCAAGCAGGAACTGTGACGTGGTCCAAGTAGAAAAAGTTTGAACGATTTGTAGGCTCCAACAGGTGAAAGAGGGCTGCTTGAGGGTTGAAATTTTAAGTAAGTATTTAAAAACAAGATGAGTTTTGACGATAAACCAAACAATGTTAGAAGAACTGAGGACAACACATAGATTTTTGTAGCAATACCTTAGTGCTGATTTGTTTATATCCTGGTACATAGCCTCTACACACCATTATGAATGAGCCTACAATGTTTAATGAGACTGGTCATTCACACTGAAATTTGACAGCTGGCCATTTTATTGAGAAAGTTAAATTAGACTTTAGGAGATGTAAGAAAATGTAGCCAATGGTAAATATACCAAATATCTTATTTTTAACCTAAGCAATGCTTGAGATTGAATTGTGTAGTTGAAGTGCCCCATATGGAGGAAATGTCATGTAATTTGAAGGACCTCCAAAGAATGAGGTAGCGATGCAGTGTGTCAAATTCTGTGAAGTTTAAGACTTTATATAACCAGCTATTGTCAAGCTGTTGCCTTAAAAAGGACTTTGTTCTTATTGTACTATGGTGCACTAAAACCAAGGTACACATTCACATGTGGACTCAAATCTTGTATTCTGTATAAGCTTAAGACTACAATCTAATTTGCAATGGATGAGTGAAGTCTAAATATGTGGTGTTGTTGACCAAATATTGAGGAAAAAAAGGTTTTACAAACATTATGTGATTGCATTGTCATACATCACATGTTAACAAGTAAGGAAATTGAATGGACACTTAGTGACATGACTTTTGACTCCTGAATCTTATCAGTGTTTAATTGATGTCAATGTATATGTTGTTTTTAAATACATATATTTGTGGACCTTTTATATTGTGTGTGTTGTTGGCAGAACAATTTGAAGGTGTGTACATAATTTAGTATTCAAGGGACAGAACTTTGCTGTATTCTACAGCATGTGTGCCTACTCAGAGTTCTATATTTATGAGGTTGGGGGAGGATACTACAGGCTGAAACCCAGTATGAAAACTGTCATTCTGCCTGGGGTGTACTTGTCAGTTACAGATGTCTGATATAAATAGAAGCATGGTATTATAAACAGTAATATCAGCTGTACATGGTCCAGACTGCTCATCTAGTTATAAATCAGTGACTGAATCCTGAAGATTTCAAACATATTTAAGCCACCAAAAGAAAAATGGAAAGTCACAAAAATGACACACCTCAGCAGCATGGGATAAGTTTCACAGTTTAACCACACAACTTTATCTCTAAAATTGCTTTAAACTTGAACAAATCAACTTCTTTGTGAATGTTTTGCCATCTACTGTCGATAAAGTTAAAGTCCAAATGATTCATTCATCTACTTTTTTTCTTTTCTAAATGTACTGGGAATTATAGTCACCGTTTCCTCTTTTCATAGAGATCTCTGACAGTCAAGTGCCTTAATATGAGATGAAGGTTAAAGAGCTGTCGTTCTGGAGTCTTGTCATCACGCCTTGTCATTTGCCAGAACTGTGCTATTGCAAATTCTCCAAGTTTTTATTTAGAGACATTGATGTCACCACGTGACAAGTCCTCTGAAATCTTTAATATCTTCAGTGGTGGCACAGGATTGTGGAATTTGGACAGCTGCTGGAACCAAGCACGGTCTTTTACTTATCTTCAAGAGCTGACTTCAGATGCCAAATTAGAACTACAGCACTACCAGCTGCAAGTCCAGGACATCAACCCCTCCCCCCACCCCCATTATCTCCAACCCCATGAGAAACAAACACCATATGAAATTCATCTCTCTTTTAAAGACAAAAAACGCATTAAAGGGCCAATATTCTACATAATATACAAAATGTATAATGCTACGCATTATTTTTTTTCCCCACCAGATTCGGTGGTGGTTTTGTGTGAATTGAGACTGCTAAAATCACACAGATTTTAGCAGTTTGTTCCTGCCACTATGACTGTAAGATTATATGTAAAAAAATCTGTTCTTACCCACTTCCCTGCATTATGATTCATTTAAAAGCACATCAGGCTGAAGCACTCTTTAGATCTACAGTGTAAATGTGTGCGGTTAAATTCTGAAGGTGTGCTCTGGTGTCTGCAACCAAGACGTTAGCAGATGTCCTGTGAGTTGTGAGGTGGGGCCCCCATGGATTGTACTTGTGTGTCCAGCACATTCCACAGATGCTTGATTGAGAATGTGGAGACCAGTTGATCACCTTGAATTCCTCATACACAGCACTGTGGTGCATCATGTGTTAAGCGACTTTTCTGTCATAGCATTAGCTGCAATTTGTGCCACAGAGGTTTATCTGTGGGACTAAACCAGAATGGCTAGTCCATCACTGAGCTTGGGTGTTCATGACTCTTAAAGCGGTTCAGTGGAACTTTTGGTGGGTACTGACCACTGTATACCAAGGAACACCCCACAAGACCTGCTGTTTTGGAAATGGTTTCTTAGTCATCACAGTTTGGCGCTTGTGAAAGTCACTCAGTCCCTTGTGTTTGCCAATATCTCTTGCTTTCTCACTTTCAACAACTTGCTGTTTAACAAATCTTGAAAGCATCAGCAAATTCCTATGGGATTGATAACGTTTCTGAAACATTCAGGGGTTTAGTTTTGATTCATTAGGTTATGAAAGTCAGTTGCTTCTAGCCACAAACCTAGAAAAGCATATACACCGTTAACAGTTCCCCAGGACTACGTTGGTGGCCTAGAACATGAGTGTGTACATGCTGATTGGTAATAAATCAATCATTCTCCCTCTCAAATGAACATACATGTAGGGACCAAACTATAAATATCATAACCTAACAGTGAGACCTTGAGTCATATGAGACTGTATGATACCATTTGAGACTGAGCAAGCTCTGTTTGGAGCTTCTTAATATCTGGTCTGTCATAATAGAGATTGATTTTGATGGCTACAGTCTGCTATAGGATGAAAAACCTCATTTAAAAAAAAAAACTAGAGTCCAGGAATTTTGAGACAAGCCAGCTAGGCTCAAATCCATGTCTCGGACAAGAGGATGATGGATTGCATCTCTCATAGTTTCTGCTGTAGTTGATCTCAGGCTGTTTGGATGACTGGAGGCTAATGCAAAAAATCCAATTCTAAAACTGTTACTGTATATAATCATGAGAAACTGTGCTTCTACAAGGACCGTCCCATGAAACAGTTCTCCACCAGAGCATGTCGGCGCCCTTAAACATAGGCTTGCTTGTCCACTCGTTGTCTTAACCTTGGTGGTTGGATCAGATATTTAATACACCCTCTCTGTATAAACACTAGTTGTATTTTCAGCCTTGTCTGGCCAGTTCTCCCTGGACAATAGACAGAAACAGATACCTCTGAGTGTAAATTAGAGTGACAGAAGAAAATTACCATGGCATTCCATCACACTACAGTGGAGTACTTAGCACCTCCTATGAAGAGATATTTTTATGTGCACGGATCACTGGACTCTCCACTTGCTGGAAGTCTATGGAGTAACAGAGATGTCGGTGGGACAGGGAGTAGGTTTTGTGCCAAATATTTGTGGTGGAGTGGCCACACTTGTTGTTGTTTTTGAGTTAAGAATTGAACATACCAAAGTTAAGTAGGTCCAAAATGATGTGGCCTGGCCTCCATACAGCCTTAAAATTAAAGTTGCCAATTAGAATGTTAGTCAATGTCATAAAAAAAACTACTTTTGGCAAACTCATACGGGTGGAATTTAGTAGAATACACTTAAAACAACCATTTTAACAAATCATAAGTGTGCTTTAATGACATTTTAAAACTTTGAGGCAAAAACCTTATTGAGGCAAAACTCCATTTTTCACATGAGGTGAATTTGTAATGTTCATATATTTTTGTACCAGAATCAGGCAGAGTTCATTGTCACACAGCTTCTCTTTATATCTTTGTATGACAAAGGCTTTTGTTGTTTCTGTGGCTTTACGACTGATATAAGTAAATGGGCTCTGTTCTGATTGGGTGTCCCATGTTGTACCTTGTTTAGAAAGCAGTTGAGGACAAAATACCCTTCATGCATTTCCAATGTAATTCCGAGCATGGACATTGTTTTCTCTCTTACAACTTTTAAAAACAATACATTTAAACCTATAATATTTTTTAAGTTGATAAATTAGGTAGGGTTTAAAGCATAAAAAACATTTTTTAAATCATATTTTGTATCTTATAAATAAACATATATTTGGAATTTCTCCATTAATTTGCAGACATGGGTCCCAAGTGACCCTCATACATTTCTAATGTAATTCCAAGCATGGATATGGTTTTCTCTCTGATAACTTTCAAATCAAGCCATTTCATGTTGTAAGGTTGTAAAGGTTTCTTAATTATGTGGTATTGTAAGTGACCCATATTTATTCTAGGGATGTCCTGATCAGGTTTTTTTGCCCTCGAGTCTGAGTCTTCATTACATTTTGAGTATCTGCTGATACCGAGTCCCTATCCGATACTTCTATATACTACACTAAGGCGAATGGCAGGTCACTCATTGTGATCATTTGTGCTATCTTGGCTGTGATGTCCTGCGCCTTCGTGCCGTAATGAGGCATTTTTTCTCTCCTCTTCAAACTCTCCTGCAGCGTGAGCCGACTCGTCTACACTCTCCCAATCACACAAAGCAGACAATGATCCCCAATTCCCTTTAATAATCACCCACAGGTGTATTTGTGATCAGAGACACGCGCTGGGCACCTGCCGCCTGCCACGCCCCCTAATTGCCACTCAATCACTCTCAAGCAAGTCCAGGGTAACAGTTTTTAGTACTCTGGCGAGTGACTGTGGGTCAAGACGAAATTCTGAGGAACTATAATATTTGCGAGTGTTTCCAGTCAGGAAAACCTTTAATGTAACCACTGTTGACCATTGACTCTTTGCTTCTGCAAAACTACATGTAAGTATAAATTTTCAGTTCTAATATTACAGAATTATTACATAATTATTATTGAAGATAATTATGTAGTATTGTACACAGA
Source organism: Ladigesia roloffi (assembly GCA_037577295.1). Lineage (NCBI taxonomy): Eukaryota > Metazoa > Chordata > Actinopteri > Characiformes > Alestidae > Ladigesia > Ladigesia roloffi. Next base: position 29,068,898 of record JBBKCR010000001.1, read on the forward strand.
TACATAGATGTACAGAGATTAACAAAACTTGACCTTGACGAGTGAGAGAGGCTAAAGTTATGTGACTGTGGTCATTTGTGATTCATGTAAGCACTGAGACAGCTGTCACAATCACTTTGAGTGTTCAACCAAGGTATTGTTTCACCAAACGTATTCCCATTCATGGAGTAGCCATAGTGGAATGAACATAATTATTGCTGTTTGTGAAAAGCTGAAAATATATTGATACATTTTGATATTAAAGATTAATTAAACTGATTTCAAACAATACTGCAAAGAAATTCAGGTCATTTGTGACCCATTTGTGCAAATATAATATAGGTGCATAAAAAGTGTCATAATTCAATGAGTAACCATAAGTGAATGAACAATGATTGATGTTTGTAAAAAAAACTAAATAAGTGATGGAAACTTGGTATATTAAATGACATAGTACATTTTTTAACTACCTAAGAAACTCTAACCCTTCAACAACTCCATAGAAAATGAATGCGGGTCACTTTGGACCCACGTTGTGTGTTAGAGCGGTAGTGACAAAAAAAGTATTTTTACTTAAAAAGGTTTAGAGATATAAATAAAAAAACGTTTTGAAATGTACAAAAACAAGTTAATTGAGGAATTCATGGAGTGTTGGCTCATGAAAATGAGTTATTGTAGAGATATAAAGCAAATTACACGCAGCCGGGTCACTTTGGACCCATGTTGTTCATTAAAGGGATAAATTCAGTGTGAAAGGACAGAGCTTAACTCCTGTAAAATTAATAGATGGATTTGTGTAAATGGGTTGTTTTTTTGTGATGTCCCAAAAGTGGTACATTTAAAACAGGTTGGTTTTGCATTTTAGTTTCCTTGAACAACATTATGGACTGAGGATCGAACAGTGTTTTGTAAAACCTACTACGTTTAGAAAATAATGACAGTGTTTATATACTGCATTTCCATAATACTTTTCTTTAAAAAGCAAGGAATTTTTTTTATTTTAAGAACACAGATCTAAGCTGTATCTTTCCATGTTTGCTTTCAATATGTATTTAATTTTATTTTTAAAACAGATACATTTTTTAAAAATCCTTGTTTCTCCTGTAGACCACTGCAGGACAGCACCTCCAGTTAACATTGCCCACATGATCCTGCCCCACTGTGAGTTTCTCACTGTGCCTCTGATATGAAGGCACCACTTAACGTTAGACAGTCCTAGCAGTTCAATGAGCTGTAACATGTCACCTCCAACAACCTTTTCTCAAAAGGTCCTCAGGCCCATCAGCCAGCACCTGGAACATTTTAGAGATTAGAGAAGGCGGATAAAATGGCATTCAACTCCTCTTTTATCAGCTCATTGAGAGAGAGAGAGAGAGAGAGAGAGAGAGAGAGAGAGAGAAAGAGAAAGAGAAAGAGAGAGAGAGAGAGAGAGACTAAAGTACTAAATGTTTGTGATTAATCTCTTAAATTTATAAGTGAATCATCCAATAATAATAACCTATCTGCAAGGCTTTTTTGCCATTTTCACTTTTAAAAGTACATTTAGCAAAGCTCAGCTTCAGAGTTTTGCTACTAAGGGTTCTTGTATCGAAGCTGTACTTCATAGTTGGCCACAGTTCCTCTCAGTCTCCTACTGAGAATTTTACTTTTCTGCAAACAAAGAGCATGACCCACTTCCAACTGACAGACACTGTAAACCTCTGAGAGTGTGGCGGAAGAGCTTTGTTTGATCTGTCTGTATATGGGAGTACAGAGGGGTACGGAATGGGCCTCTGTGTGACTCAAATGTGACAGGCCACATGACTTCACTAGATCTTGTTTTACTCAAACATGTTTAAAACTCATTCGAGAGTGACAGGATGTGCTTTCTGAAAGTTACTGCAAAAGAGACCGATGGCATCATGTTTTTTTCATTTAATTAATCCATCATCTACGCAGAAAAGCTTGAAACTAGAGACATCATGAGATTCGCAGGCCCATGGGAGATCAGCTCTATGGCCCTAATGGAGATGAATTATGACTCAGAAGTGTTTTGTTGAAAGAAATGGGAGGATAATTGAATTTCTACCCTCTCATTTTCACTGTAACATCATGGCATACACCATACAGGATATCCTTATTCCATCTCGTTTATCTACTTACAGTTTTATATACAGAAAAACATGTTATGGCAGTACAGATCAGTACAGGTTTATCTGCATATTAGGTTGTGTTCATAAATTAAAATGCATTTTTTATTATCAGCAATACAGTATGTGCTCTCTGTCTTTTTCAGGATACCAAAACTGCCAAGCAAGTTATATATTGTTATTTTTCAATTATAGAGGTAATATGAGGTCCAAAAGCAAAGACGTTGACAGTCCAGCCAACGGGGTCCTAGTTGTCCCCCATGCAATCCATGAGATTAATGAAGAAGCAAAGGGTGAGGAGAAACTGTTGGCTTCTGAGAAGAACATCAAAGCCAAAGTTCAACAAAAGGAGGATGAAGAGAAGCTTCAGGCAGAAACTGATGATAACTCCACAAAGAAAAATGACCAAAGGTTAGGTCTAAAAGACCTGTCCAAAGATGACCTTCTGAAGCTGCTGGGAGTCATGGAGGGGGAGATTCAGGTAAGGTCTATCATAATCTAAGATAATACTGTAAACATTCAGGAAGAGTTCATATCATTACTGTCATATCAAAGTCACAGAACTCCTTTTACATACATCAGATCTATGAACTGTTTATAAAATGGTTTGTAATTGCTTGGTAAAAAATCTTGTCACTACTGTTGTTTTAATTTTAGTTTTAGTCTAGTCTTTGCATCAAGCTGTCATTTTAGTTTTTATTAGCCTTAGTCACATCCAGACTCTTTTTAGTCTAGTCAAGTTTTACTAGACTAAAACTCTGAGCATTTTAGTCTTATTTTAGTCAGAATGATCCACAACTATTTTCGTCTAGTTTTAGTCGATGAAAACTGATGACATTTTAGTCTAGTTTTAGTCAATGAAAGCAGTATTTTATTCTTTTTTATTAATGCAAGGAAAGATAGTATAAGTTCTTCGTATAATAGACCAAATCTAATATTTTAGTCAAGCTTGTTTCACAATTCAATTAAGGTTACCTTGTGGGCTTAAGAATACTGTACATCCATTCCACACATGGAAGACACTCTGATTAGAATTTACGACATTTGTTTTGCCGACTATGTTAGAACTTAGATGTACACTCACAAAATGTTAATCAAATAAATGAATAACATCCCATCACTAAAAAGTGCAAATACAATGTGTACAATCTGAAAACGTGTGTGTGTCTGTTGCCATAAAACCCACATTAGTAAATTTAGTAAAAGTCTTCACCTTCAGTGTGTGGGCCTGAATATTTTTAAAATCCTCAACAAATATAGTCCACACCAGCATTTCTCAAACTTTTTGTCTTGTGGACCAGTCATGTCAGGCTTAAGGACATCACACCCCAGAGACTTTGTGTGTGTCCCAAAACTTTTATCCACCCTAGATACATTTCATTCACATTAGAGCTTAGATCGGGTCCAAAAAATAAAACCCGGCCCGAGCCTGTGCATCCTGGCTTGACACATTAACTGTAACTTTCGGAACGAGCATGATTTAAATCCGATTTTTTTTTTATAGGTTGGCCATTATACAGGTTCTGAACTGTTAGTGCGTTCCTAAACTAACACTCCGAGCAGAGGCGGAGCCAGCCAGAGTGAGCATGTGGGGCTTAGCCCAGAGGGGATCTGGGGGTCCTCCCCCGGGAAATGCTGGATTTCTTAGATGCAATTTCCTGCATTCTAATTCACTTTAGGGTAGACATGGCAAAGTTAATTGAACGTGGATTTGTATGCAAGGCAAGCTGAAAAGTGGGTGAACTCAGCGCTAGGCAGGGGCATTGATCTTTACAATATACTCTTCAGTAATAAGGAGTTGGCTACATGCTTTATCCAGGTGCCTTATAGATCAGTGCCCCTGCACAGTGCTGCTTGAGAATATTCTCACGACCAGCTTTGACCCTGATTGTTGGCAGTGCAATGGCACTTGGCAGCTTATCAGACAGCGATCCTGCAGCGGGATAGTTTTATCACATGTTATGAGTTCTTTTTAAACGTGTTATCTAAAACATTAATAAAGTTTAAATAAATTAAAGAATATGTCCAACATGTTTTTTTTTCTTGGATTTTCCTGGATCACATTTTAATGTAAGGTAGCCTAAAATTTTTATTAAATAATATAACACTGTCAAATAAAGTAAAAAGGGAGATAATTACATTTGGAAAACAGATTTTTGACATTTAAACAACGCTGGTTATATGTTTTGTATGAGGGGAGGAATTATTATAGCAGCAACTCTTTGCAGTCTAATATAGCTAGCATAGCATAGCCGAGTTGTGATTTGCATCAAATGTCAAAGTGCGCTAAACTGGTGTTAATATCACTGACCTGAAACATCTGACAAGTTACTGGCAGCTGCTTCTGATGTATCACTGGTGATTCTTTTTTTTAATAAATTGTCTTAAAGTTTGAGGCTACTTCAATACAGAGACGAGATCTGACAGACGACAGACAAGTGGAAAGTAGACGTTAACGTTAGAGTTTAGAATATTGAGTGGAATTCTGTTTTTGTAGTTTCAGTCCGTTTAATAACAGAATTTTAAGAATGAGGGAAACGGGGGTTTGTGCCCGTTAATGAGTTTTACTATATTTCATAGGCAGCATATATTGTCAGGGTTGTCATATTTTTTAAAGCTTAAAAAGGTTCGGGGCTTTTGAAGTGAGATTCGGGACTTCAGTTCCCAAAGCCACCCCCAAGCTCCACCCCTGACTCCGGACCTGCTTCGGGTTCGGGCAGAGAATCTAAAGTCTACTGCACATTGCCTCTCAATGGGCAAAAGTATTGGGACGTAATGTCGTTCAACTCTAAGTTCGGGCGTCCTTTACCTTTTTCTCTCCTCCCTATCGCACAGGAAATAACGTCTCGTCTCGTTTAAGTCAACGAAAATGAAGAGACATTTTACCATAGTTTTTATCTTTTAAACCACATTTAGTCTCGTTCTTATTCGTCAAAAAATTACATTATTTATTTCGTTTCGTTATCTTCACATGACCAGCATTTACGTCGCGTATCGTTTTGTTTTTGTCACGTGAAAAATGTTCGTTGACGAAGATATTTTGTCATAATTTTCGTTGCCGAAAACAACACTATTTGTCACTCATATTTAAAAACATGTTTCTCCTTTAGCTGTATTATTTTGGACATGTTTTTCATAGTACGGTTGTTAAATGGAAATGTAGAATTATTTATCCATAACATGATATTTTGTGCATAATAGCATATATAACAAAGTACAGAATTATCGTTTTTTAAGATCTTGATTTACTGCTGCCTGATAAGATAAACTGAAATGTTTCATCTTGATATTAATGGTCCATTATTTACTTGACAACTGATGTACTGGCAGGGGTTCTTCCTATCTGACAAGCCTCTCATTAGATGGATTTATGGTGTGTTTTGTATGGGGAAAGAACTCCCTGTAGGAGCTCAGTGGTCTCCAGTCTCGAACCTTCTCTCTTTCTTTCGGCCGCTCAGGCTCCAGGCTGAGTCAGCGTTTGGCTCTGTGCGAGCTTGCTTGCCCTCAGGACCTGACAGAGAGCCATTAACACCTCATCACACTGTAGCATCCCTGTGGAGCAAACCTTTATTTTGCTATGGAGGAAATGGGAACAGAGTGTGAAAAAAGCAAGTCAAGCAGTGCAATTCACTCCTCAGACTTGTACACTAAAGCTGAGAAAAAAGGGACTGATGATAGTAGACTGATGACAGTAGACTGACGTCAGTGGACTGATGCATATTTCGCTGGCATTTCTTTTTGGCACCTATTGCTCATGCTTTCTTGAGTCTTTGAGTAAGCGTGTCTTGGGAAATACATTCACCCTCTAACAAGCTCTTTTTTTCTGCAGGTCTCCACAATCCCATTATGTGTCTGGCCCAAACAATTGCTTGTGTTGATTTGAGATTAGTGATCACACCAATTTAAGGGTAATACTTCAGGGTAATTTGGCTCCATCTAGTGTTTATTGTTTCTCCACATGGAGATTAAAGTCAACTGAATGCCGAGGATGACAGCTGTGGGGATCAAATTATTGCTGCACATAACATGCAAATTGAACAAGGAAGGCTTTTTAATTAAAATTAGAACAAGGAAAATAACAAAATATGCAATGCACAGCGACTTTTGGACTGGAATAATATGACATGGGCAGACAGCACTTTAATTATTGTGTTCCATGCCGCTTCCTCAGGCTCGAGAGGATGTGATACAGCTTCTGAGATCTGCACTCAGTCGCCCAGAGGTGTTGGAGTCTCGTTATGGCTCAGCAGGACCCACCAGACCACTCCAAGCCCTGCAGAGAGACGGGCTCCTCATCGACAACCACACACACCATGATGACGTGTATGAAAAGCCTTTGGCAGAGGTAGTGCACAGACACTGGGAGTTCTCTCATCCTTCATAAATTTGCTGATGAGTTAGAAATCTTTTTTAAAATTTTTTTTTTTAATGTGTCTGGTTGGGTATGTGTGCTAGTGTGTGTATTGTTAACAGTCATAAGCATATAAATAAAATTATACATGTAAAAATAAAAATATAAACAGAAATATACACTAAATATATAATAATCTTTTTATTGTAAGTTGTTGTTAGTTATCTGATTGAAGAACTAATTGCAAATTTTCAGCCGCATTTCTTATACAGCCTGCAACATGCTGATGTACATGTATGTGTATGCCACTTGTTCTTGTTCTAATGTGTCGAGTGGTCATCTTTCCTTTATTTGTCACACAGTTGGACAGGCTTCAGGATAAGCACAGAGAGACATACCGCCGCATGCTGGAGCAGCTGCTACTGGCCGAGAAATGCCATCGACGTACCGTTCATGAGCTGGACATCGAGAAACGCAAGCACATCGACTACATGAACAAAAGTGATGACTTTACCAACCTTCTGGAACAAGAGAGAGAAAGGTAAAGATTGAAGAGGAAGTCTTCTAGGGTTGGAAAATTTGAGCCAAGGACCAAAACAAGCTACAAAAAGCACGAGCAGACACATTTAATGCTGCATATTTAATGCTAAGTAATGCCAATGTAATAATTATATCTTTCCTCGTTTTGATTATGTTTTGTTCTAAAACAAAAGCGCTCAAATATGAAGTTAGGAATATTTTAAATAATTAATTCACTGGTTAGAAGGGTGTGGAGACCAGAGTGAGCAACATTTGTTGCATGTCGGAATCAGGGTGGGGAACACAATTTGAAGGGGTCAGGAGGGTCAGACAGAGGCCATGTGTTGTCTCTGTGTGGTCACACAGCAGTCATGGAGCTTATGTCTGATTGCTGACTGTGATCAAACGAGTACTAAGGATCCAAGGAATGACCTTGGTCTACACTTATAATTTCACCGCAGAAATATTTATTAGATTCTCAGGGCAGATGAGTTTAAACACATGTTTAAAAGGTAAAAAAGAGTATTGGCGCTTCCATATATACCACAAATACATATTCAGCCACTGTGATTTCTTCAAATTTCTGTTAGCCTCAAATTTCTTTGACTATTTTTCCACATGACCTTCCAAGTACTGTTGAATTTATGTCCAGTCCAGGCCTCATGTTGAGTAGTTCTGGACCTGCACAGATCTAACTAGCTGACAGATCAAGTCAGACAAGGGGTAATTTTGAGGAGCCACTACCCATTAGTCAGGACACCAGAACGAGTAAAGGCCCCCTTGTCCTACAAGCTATTCAGTCTCACAGCAGCTACCTTCACACAGCTTATGTGTGCGGTTTGCCATGGCTCAGATCTTGACCTTTGCATGAAAATTCATAGGTGAAGGGAAGATTCATTTGTCAAAGTGAACTGGTGACTCATTTTGCTATTAAAGATACTTCACTCTGTGAGATCATGTTCTGAGGAAACCTTCTCAGCACTTAAACACAGAGCGAATGAGTGAATGAGGCCAAATCCAGATTAAACTATCAGTGGAACCATACATCACTGGAGCGATAATATACCTTTACACATATTACACTATCATGTGTGTTTATTTTTCTTGAGAAAATACAGAATTATAAAAAGTCAGGGGTCACCCTTTTGTTTAATTAATTTCCATTCAAAGCAGCCACCAAGTTCACAGTAATTATTTTTCAGCAGCAAATGAGGAAAATGAGAAAATGTATATTTAAAGAAAAGCACACAGACCACTCCAACCCTCCAAGTATAACATCAAATCCGTCAGTGTTTGATTTGAGATGAATTGTGAGGTTAGAAAGGTTTTATGGGGTGATGAGAGTAAAACTGTAATTGGGATTACTTGAACCATGAGCAGCAGCATGGGAAAACTCTCTTTCTGAAAACAGGTCTAATGAGAATAATGGATGCTGTAATGAAGGCAAAGAGTGGACACACTAAATACTAAACAATTTGGAATCTTATGTAGTCATAAAATTGTGTGACTTTTTGCTTTTGTCCTGACATTGAAAATGAATAACCTAATGGATGTTTTACTAGAAATGAACTGAATGAAAGGGTGGTCTCTCACTTCTGCGTGAGTGATCTCCGGATTTCAGGGCCAGTGCTGAAATATTTGCGCCATTCAGGAGCCCCAGTTTGACAGGGGAAGTGCAAAACCGTGTTTACTGAATAAATTTGTGGTGTATGTAGGCTGCAGAATTCAAATTTGAGAAGCTTGACATTTGAAAGGGAAAGTGGGATGCAGTTTATGGACATCAAATCAGTCCACCATGCCAGGTGATATCTTGTGCCCTCACTGAACCATGATTATGAACCTGCTCCAGGAAAGATACTATTCAGTGTAGTATCTGCACCCTGCACACACACATGAAGCTTCACACACAATATGCCAACACTCACATGCAGCACTTTCAAACAGTGTTTGTATTTGGAGGGGGGTATATGTACACTCACACACACACACACACACACACCCACACACCCACAAAAATATGTAAGGGGTCTGTGTCAGTCAACATGTGCGGGGGGTGTATCTGTAGAATTCCACATACACACACATCCCCACACACAAAAACAAACACACACACGCAGATAAAGAGTCTATGTCAGTCAACATGTGTAAGTGAAAATATGTGCCCGTCTCCTACATTCGCACCTGTTTTTCATGCCACAAGATAACAGCAGAGGTGATGAAGAGAAACGTGAAATCCCCTGAATTCAGTGTGTCAAACAGTAGCCTGTAGGACTTTACATTTCTGAAGGCAGATTAACTATAATAAAACGCAAAAATACTGAAGATATGAAATTTGCATAAAACTTGTTTAAGGCTATGTGCTTCAAAATACATATTAGTGTCCAAAAGCATGTGTACACACACCCACATGCATGCACGCACACATACAGACATACATACATACATACATACATACATACATACATACATACATACATACATATATGTATAGATAAAAACATGATAACTTTAGTGGTATTCATATTAAAAGTTTTAGAAGACCCATCAAAATAAATAAATAACCTTTTACAGTGGTGTGTCATTCCTATACATAGAGCCAGTCTGAGCTCATGAGATCATTTCAGTGTTTTCTTTATCCCTAAGTGAGTAGTAGTAACTATGTATCCAAATCACAGTACATGAGCTCTCAGATCACTGTGCCATTCATAGTAACTGATGCTGTCCAGCTGGGTGAACAGAAATAAGGGTCCTGGAAGGACTCCCCCCGTGCCCCAACAATTTGCAGGCAGTTCACACTGCATGACTTTCATGGACAGTTACTTTGACTACAGACATGGCATTGCTAATCGAGCAATAACTTTGTCTACAGATATAACACTGCTTTTAGAAATGATTCCTTCATTCATATGTTGCAAACTCAGATTACAAATTTGAAGGAAAAGACCCACCCATCAGTGCTCATTGCAGACCTTCACAAATCGGTGCCATATATGGGCAACATGACATCATCAGCCAGCCTGTTCTGGGAGAGCTTTGCAGAATTTTCACCTATCATTGTCGTGATAGCATGCATGGAATGTGATGGGCTGTTCCCCACAGAGTAATAGGCCTGGCTGACGGCTGCAAACCTAGATGCATGACAGTTTTAAAAGCATGAGTACTCCTTGGGGACATCAAACCTACAGGGTAAGTTTTTTATTACACCTTGCTTGTATAGTGGTATGCACAGTTACATTTTACATAATTGTGCATTTTATATAAATGACAGGGGAAACACACAGATATGTGATATTTTATGGAATAACTACATGCAATGAGGAGTTTTATGGGATGACAGTGTGAGAAGCAGAAAATTTGGAACACAACCAAGCCTGGGTGCTTAGTTAAACATTCACTCGTGCTTTGAGTTTTTGGTCACGGTTCCAGCAGCAAGAGTGGAAACAGTGTGAGTGCTTTTGTCTGGTAAAGCTGCTTTTTTGTGCTGGTGGGGGTCTCCAGCACATTCAAGTGTGAGAAGCATGCTAAACCACAAGAAACCAATGAGAATTCCCACATTATAATCTCTTGTTCAGGTCTAGATTAACAGCATTATGAAACACATCTTGATATATAAGCAGAAAAGTACATTCTAGAGAAAATATATGAAAATATTTGAGCGAATAAAGCATAAATTGTACACATTACTAGTTGCAGTAATTTATAGTATACTGGCCATTTTGTTTTTTGTTTAAATAACTAAGTTTATTATTTGTTTATCTTCATCAGGTTAAAGCTGTTGCTGAAGCAAGAGAAAGCGCAACAGGTACGAAAAGAAAAGGAGCACACTAGACGACTGCAGAAAGTTCGTGGAGAGCTGATCAAGTTGAAATCTTTTGCACTCATGCTTGTCGATGAGCAGCAACTTCACCTGGAGCAGATTGACCAGCAAAATCAGAAGATCCAAGAACTTCTCCAAAAACTCCAAGAGAAAGACACGAGGCAGAGTGAGGTTGAGGCCAATGCAAAAGAGGAAAGCCAGAAGCTCTTGAACCTTGAGGTTGAGCTAGAAGTCAGGACTTCCAAGTTTGCACGACAGCATGACGAGATGACAGCTAAACTAGCCAGCCAAGACTCTCTGTATAGGCAACTGTGCCAGAAACAAGCAACACTAACACAGAAAACTGAGGAGCTGGAAGAGGCGAATGCTGTTCTGCAGAAATCAGCCGAGGAGCTACAGGAGTTGCGAGAGAAAATCAGCAAGAGGGAGTGTGGCAACTCAAACCTGATGGCAGAGCTGGAGAACTTACGTAAGAGAGTTCTGGAGATGGAGGGCAAGGATGAAGAGATCACCAAAGCTGAGACTCAGTGCACTGAGCTGAAGAAGAAACTCCAGGCTGAGGAGATCCACAGCAAAGGGATAAAGTTGGAAGTGGAAAAGTTACAAAAGAGGATGGCAGAGTTAGAGAAGCTGGAAGCAGACTTCAGTATGGGCAGGACTGAATGTGCTCTGCTACAGAATGCCCTGGAGAGAGAAAAAAGCCTGACAAAAGAATTGGCAGATGAACTGGTCGCAGTTAAAATCCGTATGAAGGAACTGGAGACATCGGAGTTGAAACTAGAGAAAGCAGAGTTGGTTCTGAAAGAGGAGCTGATGAAGCTCAAGTCAGTCACTGTAATAATGGTTAATGAGCGCAAGAACATGGCAGAAAGAATAAGGTTTGAGGAAAAGAAGAGAGAGGAGCTGGAAGTTTTGTTTAAGGCAGAGCAGGAGAAGGTTACGGAGGTCACAGAGAGATTGATAGAAGAGAGTAAAAAACTCCTAAAACTGAAATCAGAGATGGAGGCGAAAATAACCACCTTGGTCAGAGAGAAAGATGAGCTTAAGGTCAGGCTTACCACTGAGGAAAACAAATGTAAAAACATGAGCTCAAAGGATTGTTTGACGAAACACACAAATGTTGGATTCAAGGAAGAAGGAAATGAATCTGTAAAGAGACCATTGAGCAAAGAATTGGGAGTCCTGGCAAATTCAAGCAGAAAGGATGAAAACAAAGTAGTTGAGTTAACTGTGGAAATTGAAAGGTTGAGAAATCGTCTCAAGCAGCTTGAGGTTCTTGAGGGGGATCTGATCAAGACAGAGGATGAGTATGACATGTTGGAGAAGAAGTTTAAGAGTGAGCAAGAAAAGGCTATTTCCCTCTCACAGCAGGTAGAGGAAATGAGGAGTCAGATTGCTCTAAACAAGGTAATAGAAAGAGGAGAAGCCGTCAGTCAAGAGACAGAGTTACGGCGTCGGTGCAAGTCAGAAGAGGCCAAAAACAGAGACCTGCAAGCAGATGTTCAAGCTCTCAAAGAAAAGATCCATGAGCTTATGAACAAGGAGGACCAGCTTTCCCAGCTTCAGGTGGACTACTCCGTCCTACAACAAAGGTTTCTTGAGGAGGAGGACAAGAAAAAGAGCATTAGCAATGAGGTTTTAAATCTTTCCAAAGAGCTTGAGATCACTAAGCGCTATAGTCGAGCCTTAAGGCCCAGCAACAACGGAAGGAGGATGATGGATGTTCCAATGACGTCTACAGGAATGCAGACTGATGCTGCAGAAAATGAAACAAATGACGACGAGGACACACCTGCTGTGTTCATCAAAAAGTCTGTCCAAGAAGAGAACCACATCATGAGCAGCCTTAGGCAGAGAAGCCTTAAGAAGCCTGCTGAAAGACCACCAGTCCGTGAACTCTACCCTCCAACAGCTGGTGACCTTACTCTGAAGAAATCCTGGATCCCGTGGATGAGGAAGAAAGACAGTCATGCTCAGAGCGCTTCAGAAAAGTCTGTGAATCTAAATGGGGAATTTAAAATGACCCAAAAGCAAGGCCAGCCTTTACACATTCGCGTGACTCCTGACCACCAGAACAGTAAGGCAACCTTACATATTAGCAGTCCTTCAGCAGAGAGCAACTTCAGCACTGCCATAGTCACACCCTCACCAGGGGTTCAGAAGCCACGGATAACAATCATTCCTTCCACAGCTGTTTCACCAAATGAGAGATCCAGAGAGGTGAGATGTCCCGAGAGAGCCAAATCTCCTTTGACCATCACAACTATCTCTAGAGCCAAGTCCCCAGAGATTTTGAAAGTGCCCTCTACTGACAGACCGACTTCGCCCGTACCCCTTGTGTCACTTGGCACCTGTATGTCGTCAGACATGTCGAGCTCTCCAGAGCCACAGGAAATGGTCACAGGCAGGGCTGTATTTAAAGTGACTCCTGAGAAAAGAATGGTCCCGTCACCCGTTAAGAAGTCTAACTCAAATGCTAATATCATCACGACAGATGACAACAAAATACACATCCACTTAGGCCCGCAGTTCAGAAAGCCCTCCGAAAACAACAGCTCCATCGTCATGGTCAAGCCTGTTGCTGTAGCAGCTGAGACCAAGGAACTCTCCACAGGCACTGTGCTACGCTCACCACGCCATGGCACCATCAGTAAAACAGCATCAAACAAAGTAACAAGCAGCCTCACCATCACACAGGTCACAACAGCACCAGCCAGACCAACACTTTCTGTGGTAAGAGAGATACTTAAAGTCGTTTATTTAATGCATTGAAATACAGTGTGAATACTTAAAAGGGTTCAGGTAATTGTACAATGTGACCAATAAAGAAAACATCATAAAACTAGATATTTGAAACCTTACCTAGCACCCATAGTGTACTAAATGTATGTACAGTGGGGAAAAATAGTATTTAGTCAGCCACCGATTGTGCAAGTTCTCCCACTTAAAATGATGGCAGAGGTCAGTAATTTTCATCACAGGT
>JBBKCR010000001.1:29085398-29096802 GCA_037577295.1 Ladigesia roloffi
GACCTCTGCCATCATTTTAAGTGGGAGAACTTGCACAATCGGTGGCTGACTAAATACTTTTTTTCCCCACTGTATGAGTCTGGTACATTACAACATTTACAAAGAACAAAGAGTTCAATATTGATGGAAAGGACGAAGGACTGTTTCAGTTCAGTCCAGAAGCAACTGGAAAGTGATACAGTGATCTGCCATCCTTGAAACTGTAATAAATTGACTATGACATATGTGGACCATGCAGGATGCATTTTTATACATCTTTCTCCACTTCAAGATAACATGAAAAATCAGACCAGTGTCATCATGGGATATTTTACTGGAACAGGCACTACTTCGGTCTAATGTCTGTTTCACATTATTGACCAATAAGCTGTTAAGTAACAAACTGTCAAATGATTGTGTATAATACACCAAAAAGTTCTCTGACCTTTCTGTGATTCCTACATGTTTAACTTTATATGTAACATTCAACTAAAGCTGACTTTCTATCCTTAGCTCATAGAAGTTATTATGAAGTTTCAGGAGGATGAAGTACTAAGAATATGTGTAGCTGAAGCACATCACTGAAGCAATACTGGAAAATTTTGTTATTCATATCATTACAAGGACTTTTGGTGCTCGCAGAGAAAGAAAATCTAGAGCACATGCACATGTATCTATATCAAAACTGATGATCTATGGTATGTGTGTGGTCCACTATGGGCACCTCACACACGCACACATGCACACACATGCACACACAATGCACATCATGTCAGTGTAGCTGTTGTACTGAGAATGTTCCACCATCCAAATCATTCTTGCTCACTGATTGGTGCTGATTACTGATGAACAGTGTGAAGTGGTGCAGAAAAAACAGATACAGTTTGTAATTTTTTACTTTCAAGTGATTAATTGAATGGAAAATAATTGGACAATGAATGTGTCATGCAGTAATAGTTTACCTGGCCTGTTATACAAGAATGAAATTGGTGTTTTTATAATTTCCACTTTTTGTTCTTTTCATTTTCGGTCCACAGCAGCCTGTTATGGATCCCCAGTCACCCCGGTCCGGGCTCACTCGCATTCCTATGTCTCGGGGCATGAAGACTGGAAAGGCTGTTCTGGGAGCTCTGGGTATCACCACTGGTGTAAAGATGGAATCAAAAGCAGAGAGCCAGTCCATGCGTATTGAGGTGAAAAAATCATCTAATGGCAGCGCCATGTTTCAGAGTGGTGGGAAAGGCTGAAAGAGTGCATGAACAAAAAATAATAATATATTAATTCAGGACTCGTAAACTGTCAGAGCCGATATGATGAGAAGACCTTTTGAAGATGGCTCCTTCTCTTTGGAAGGGAACTTCCAGTAGAGTTCTGTTTCCAAATCAAGTCAGAACAGTTAGCCACATCTACAACTGAAAATACAGAAAATGTGTTTGTTGTTAATGTTGTTTATTTTTCTTTTCTTTCTTTCTATCATTCTTTCATTTTTTAGCTAAAGGGTAATCTGTCTTGAGTTAAATTGCTGACCAGTAACAAACCTGAGCCAGGCGTTTCTCTGTAAACTGTTTGGGTCAGCTTTAGACATCCTGCAGAATATTTCAGAGAGCAAGGATTGTAGTGCTGTTTTGTTTGCAGTGCTGTTAATATGAACAATTTAAGGGATTTAATTCTTAGCTCACATAGTGGGCTTGATTCATTCAGTGTTATGTGTGTTAATGTTATTACTGAGGCCAAGCTTCTTTGTGTATAACAAATGTTTTTATTATTGTTTATACGATCATTGAAATAAAGAGTTTTGTTTTCTTTTTCTTGTGATGCATTTGGATTTTTCCAGTTCACTTTTGTTACAGACTAGAGACCAGCACATAAAATTGCATTAGATTATGCATTTAACCACCACTAGATCAGGCATGGAAAGGCTTAATTTTTTCAGATATTAATTGGCCAAAATGAATTGAAAAATACATAGTTTTGTTTTTCTTGATATGCATTTGGATTTAATCTGTTCACCTAGAGAGGAAGTTACTAGGAGCTCACTGCAATAGGTTATGCATTTAACCTCCACTAGATCAGGATTTATGTCCACATATGTTAAGATTTTTTTATATTAATGAGCAAAAAAACTGGATAAATATAATGTACAAAACAAGATTATTCAATATCCATACGTCATTGCGTCATTACGTAGTCAATGGTAACGAGCAGCCTATTGGCTGACGCGTATCTGCGTATCTCCCACTTCCTTGTTTACTACCTTGTCAATATTACCAGTTCATGAAAGGAGGGATTATCTCTCGGTGAAGTTGTTTACTGTTTATTTACTGTGGGAGTTCAAATTAATTTAACAACGCGGATAAACAGCAAAGGAGAGGTGTTGGAGGCCATTTTGGGACTTTTGGTCCGATAGCCCGGTTGCTAAAAGTGTATGAGCCCTTAATCAAGCAGACATGATGGCGTCCAGCTACAATGCGAAGGAGGAGGACGGGCACCACTCAGGATCAGCCGCTTCAGGAGGCCCCGGTGCTGGGAAAAGCAAGAAACCGGACAACACAGCTTTTAAACAGCAGCGCCTGCCGGCCTGGCAGCCCATCCTCACCGCCGGGACTGTGCTGCCTGCCTTCTTCGTCATCGGGCTAATCTTCATCCCCATCGGCATCGGCCTTTACGTGACCTCGAACAACATCAAAGAGTTCGAGGTAAAATAGATGTATAGAGTTAAAAAGTCGTTCTAGAGTTAATAAGTGTTTATGTGCTAAACGAGTTGTTTTCTCCCAGGCTTTTTTGGAGTGGTTGCCAGTTTCCTCAAAGGCCAAATTAACTGTAAAGACAAAAGTATTGGGACAGGGCTTGGACAAAGTTGTACTAATAAGACTTACTTGAAACGAATGGTTTCATTTTAGCCAACGTCATGCTTCCAACATTGTGGGTACAGTTTGGCGAAGATAAAAAAGCAAGGTCCATAAAGATACGTTCGGTTGAGTTCGGTGTGGAAGTACTTGTCTGGTCCGTACAAATCCCTGACCTCAACGCCATACAACACCATCGAGATTATCTGGAACGGAGATTGCAAGTCAGGCCATCTCCTCCAACGTACACCAGCTCATAAACGTTATACAGAATGAATGCTAGCAAATTCCCACAAAACTCCCCAAAAACGTATGGAAAGCCTTCCGAGAGGATTGAAATCTGTTATCGTTGCAAAGGAGGTAATAGTTGCAAACTAAAATGTATGTATTAGAATGCAGTGTAATTGTCAGACGTCCTAATACTTTTGTCCCGTAAGTCATTGATTAATTTGCAAACATAAAAACTTGAGTGGTTCTGTGCAAAACCAGTTAAACCTTATGGACTAGGTTTGCAGATGTGGATTTAGTCATATCTTAGAATAAACTGTACTGTGAAAAGTGAATCCCCATTGAAACGTGTCTTTAGTGAGGATTTCAGCTTCATCTGTGAAAGTATTTGTCCAGGTCTTTTTTTTTTAAAACATTTGCCTTTGCTTTGTTGTAGATTGATTACACAGGTGCTGACTCGAGCAGTCCATGCTTCAAATGTTCACATACATACAGCTGGAATGACTCCTGCAAATGCTCTGTGCCTTTCACTCTTGAACAGCCGTTCGAGGTAAGTTGTGTGCAGTAATAGATTTGGGAACAAAACCAACAGCCAAATTACTTATTTATAGCTGTGTATGTTTAGTCACTGGTCCACTGCTTGAAATCAATAAAAAGAGCTTTAAAGGGATCAGAACAGAAGCATCAAGGCCTTGGCCTCAGATTTCATTCTTTATTCAGATGCATTTTCGAGGCTGTATTATAGATTTGATTTTCCAGTGGACGTGTCATTTCTTTCTGTATTTAACTGAACTGGATTCTTAAAATAGACTTGAATTTTGTAGATGCATTTTAAATGTTATGACAAACTATTCACGGATGCTTTTTCTCTCTTAGAGCAATGTTTTTATGTACTACGGACTATCTAACTTCTATCAAAACCACAGACGTTATGTCAAGTCAAGGGATGACAGTCAGCTGAATGGAGACAAAAGCTCTTTAACGGTAAGTGGATTACAAATGTTTGGTGTACCTTACCATGTGCCTGAAAAACACATTTGGGATACATTTGGTTTTCTTTATTTTTTGTGTGTTGGAACAGA
Organism: Ladigesia roloffi; assembly: GCA_037577295.1. Classification (NCBI taxonomy): domain Eukaryota; kingdom Metazoa; phylum Chordata; class Actinopteri; order Characiformes; family Alestidae; genus Ladigesia; species Ladigesia roloffi. Next base: position 29,089,534 of record JBBKCR010000001.1, read on the forward strand.
ATCCCAGCAAAGAGTGTGAGCCATACCGCATGAACGACAAGCTGCCTATAGCACCCTGTGGTGCTATTGCCAACAGTCTTTTCAATGGTAATTACATTGTAAAATACATTTGCTCTGTAAAATCTACTGCATAAATCCCAAGCTCAGACCCGTAAGATCTCTTGTAACCTACTGTCTCTTGTACCTCCTGTGGTTTCAGACACGTTGGAGCTGTTTTATATTTACCAAAATGGTACCAAAACTTCAATTCCTCTCGCGAAGAAGGGAATTGCTTGGTGGACTGACAAGCATGTGAAGTTCAGGAATCCTTCAGGAAACAATGACAACCTCACAATAACATTCAAAGGTATTTGTAACTGCTTGATAAAAAAAAAAAAACGAATTCAAAGAGAAGGTTGCCCAATCCAAATTTTTGCTTCATGTGTCTCAAGCGCAGATATGTTCAGACAGTTTGAGTGACCACAGATAAAGTGTATGGAACTATTTCAGAGTTTTTATGAGGGATCTTAGACAAGTCATTGGAAGCCAGTGTGTTGTGCAACACTAAACACATGATACCATTTGAAAGTTTAGCCTCCTGCTTTATATGCAGTGTACAGCAAATTGACAGAAGCAGTAAAATCCCTTTGAGGACGCCAACATCTCTAGCCAAGGTTTTGAATATGACGAAATGTCAACACAAACAGCAGTGCTACAGTATGACTTTAAAAAATATATATTTTGGATGACTAGCTGTTATCATTTGAAGGCAACACTGGATTCCATTAGCAGATGAAGTATATAAAGCAATATTCATTTAAGAAACTGTTTGTTTATCATCAGTTTTGTTTTCACTTTTTGAAAGCACTGATTTAATCATAAAAGTATTGTTTCTTCATTTTCTTGTAGTTTTTCTCAATGTATTACTTTTATTTAAAAAACTATTTTTATTTTTTTAAAACATAAAAAGTGTGCTAAATTATTGTTCCTAATTTTAACCATAATTTTTCTTTTCTCTAACCAGAACATTAAGATACTTTTAAAAATCAGTCCACTTGGGTTTTACTTGGGTGACATTTAATTGAGAAGCTGTTTTAACAAAAGTCTTTTTAATAGAGACACATGTAACCTTTTTATTACAGATACTAACAAACCTGTGAACTGGCACAAGCCTGTCTACGAGCTAGACCCTACTGATCCTGACAACAATGGTTTCATAAACGAGGACTTCATTGTGTGGATGAGAACAGCTGCTCTGCCCACCTTCAGAAAACTGTACCGCATCATCCACAAGAGCAAAGACAACCTGACTCCAACTTTGCCCCGTGGGAACTACAGCCTGGAAATTGCTTACAGTATCCTTCCAGACCATGCCAAAGCCATTACGAGTTGTGTATTTCGTGATTCTGATCATTATTAAGCCTTGCCAGGAAATCAGTAATTTTTGTTGTCAGACCTCCTCTGGAACCCTCTTCTTTTTTTACTGTCTTTCCTTGTCTCAGAACTAAGGTTGGCACAAATGTCAAAACCATCTTGGGTTGTTTTGAGGAACAGTTCCACATATACGTACAAGAAAAGAAAAAGTCTAATTTGCAGGTTACTTCATAGTCGACAAGTATAAGATCCTAAAGTGGAAAATTCAAAACCAATATTCCTTAATTGTACAATCCCAGACTATCCGGTTCGAAGCTTTGACGGCCGCAAACGCATGATCCTCAGCACAATATCCTGGATGGGTGGAAAGAACCCATTCCTGGGCATTGCCTACATCACTGTGGGCTCTGTCTGCTTTTTTCTAGGTGTGGTCCTACTGGTCATCCACCACAAATATGGCAACCGCAGCAACAATGCTGACATCCCCAACTAGAGCCTCAAGATTGCTGCTGTTTTGGACCAGCTTACTGCCATGAGATTTAGTATTTGTCACACTGTTGCGCAGAGCCTGATATCAGTTATCTCATGCCAGATGATCCTGTGTGCATACACCTTTGTCTTAATTGGCAGTATGTTGATTTAACGTTCACGCACTGGTATTTAAGCATCTGCAGTATGGTTATAGTATTTATATATTTTCCTCTAAGGTCATAACTCAAAAACATGATGAGGATCCTCAAGTTCAGTCCCCATGTCAGATGAAATATTATACCATAATGGTGCAGCATTGTGAAGTGACAGTGAAGCCCTGAGATCCTGATATAAGAGAAACTAGTGCTCAGGCATTTGTTGTAAATGATTTGATTTTTTACAGCAGATAATTTACAACACCTGGCCAGATGCTTTGACAGGATATGGAAGTCATTACATCTTTCATGTACAAAAAAGTATTTTCTGAACATTTCAGAATGTTTCCAGTTCATTTTGCTGGCTGTAAGCATACATTTGCACATCCCACATATAATTTGCATTTAAATGAACATGTTTAAAGTGACGTGGTGTTTGCATACTTGTAAGTGATTTGATTCGTGAGTGTCTCTACATTTCAGATGCTGACTTGAGAATAGCCTGGGAATGAAGGATGTTTGTGAATATAATCAGCTGCTTGGTTATGCATGTGGAATATTCTTAAGGAAATGCAGTGGCTCAAAACTCCTGTCCTCATTCAGGATTTTCAGGAGTCCAATTTGACCAAAGCTATGCCCTAAATGACTATTTAACCGTTTTAGCACTCATCGCTTTAATGCTTGGCTTTTACTAGCTTTTTGTGATTGTGTGAATGAAGAATTGCTTGTATGGGCTTGCTGTTAAGCTTCACAGTGCTTATGCGAAGCCATTGCTATTTCTCATTTTTACCTTTTGAATGTTGGAAACTTGCTTTTACATTTCATTTTCACTTTTTCGGTCTCACCTATATCTAATTTTATTTTGATATCCAGTCTTTAAATTATTTACAGCATTGTTTTTCAGTGCGCTCATTGGTCTGTGACCAGTGGCCCATATATTTTCTTCTTACGTGTTTGGTTGGAAGGAAAAGCACATGATGAATCAGTTTTGAGGCAGTGTCTGAGATTTATTTAAACTTCATAGTTTTGTACAGGTGTGACATTTCGCACCGAAGGTCTGCTGTGTTAAAAGTTCTATCAATCCAGTCAAACAGGCATACATTCCCTGATGTGTGACCAAAGTAATTACTTGTATTTTTTTGTCCTTTGTATAGTAAGGGCTATAGATATCTGTATGATTTTCTTTTTTTGTAATTAATTGTCTGATGCAACTGTGATCTGCAGGGCCCTGAAGTGCCCCAGCTTTGTTGTGCTGTAGTAGTAGATGTTCTGCAATTTGTAGAACTTCTTCAGCAAGGCTTCCTGAAAGTGTTCCTCACCATCACTTGTTCACTGAATATAGTCTATTGAGAATAAATCAACCAAGTGTTAATATTTGTATGCTTGTATTTGGATTCAGTGTTACATTCAAGTATTGAGGAGAAAAACCAGACCAGCCATTGGCTTGAACAAGGCAACAGTCACATGACAGAACATGATAAAGTTGATGTTTGAAATTTGGCTGTGGGAACATGATCTCATGAACACAACAAACTTCTTAATGAATGATTGAATTATTTCACTCTATATACATCTAGTTATATTAGAATGCAATATGTTATAATCCCCCCCAAAACCTATTTCAGGTAGCGTTAGCCCAGACCTGCTTTATCATTTTCTAATGCTAGTTTAAAATTTTGGAATAATGGGTATTAAAAACTAAGATTAATATTAAGTCCATACACACAGTAAAAGGTGAAACCATCTAATAAACAAAAACCCAACAAGTTGTAACTTGTACTTCTGTAAATTAAATGAAAAACATTCTCAACAGGTGTCACACAGACACAGTATAACAAAAAATATCAAATAAAAATGAATTGGCTATTTTAAAAAAGAAGTGGAGTACTGTAATATTTAAAAATGTGAACAAATCACGTCAGAATTCAAATTTTTACATGACCCATTAATGTATGTCCTTTATAGCAGATATTTTGTTCATTTGTATCTTCCTAAAGTATTTGTAGTTACTCCATTAAGTCCTATAGAATTCTGTAGAGGACATCCTGGACCTCCCAGTGATGTGTCATGTGATAAGTTTGCAGGTTGGGAACAAGGACTGCAATGGCAAAACATACATGAGGTGCAAGATGTTCGTCTGCATAAACAAAAACAAAAAAAAAACCTAAACATTTTTCCAGGACTATCACAGCTAAAATATTTAGAGGAAGAAGAAATGCAGAACTAGTTATGTTTTATTACTTATAATTCACTGTCCTGTAAGGTGTTTTTGGGGCCAAATAGAAAATCACACACACATATACATACATACATATATATTAGTGGTGGAGACAAATACAAATACGGTGTTCGGATTGGCAAAAATAACGTGGCAAAAATAACGGGGTGGTGCTGACGGAGTTTGCGTGCTAAATTAAGAATTTGACTCGAATACAAATATAAATACGAATACGAATATTTTTCCTCTTTCAACAAATACAAATACAGATACGAATAGTGGCCGCTCTGCACACTCCTGATATATATATTAATAAAGGATTATTTTATATTATAAAGAAATGCTAAATTTTTTAATTAAGCTGACCAAACCGTCTAGAACCGTTAAGCCGTCTAAAACTAAAATGCTTGGAATAGAGCGATATACCTTTGCAGTGTATGCAAAATATGTCTTTATTAAATATTTATACATTATTTTTTCAATCTTTGAAATAAACAGGACACGTGTAGTATAAGGGTCTTGTGCCTCTAGGTGGAGACAGCGCCTTACACAGAAAGCTCCAGCCGGAACCGGATTACAGATTCAGGACGTGAGCAGTGTGTCCTTGTGCTGCTGCTGTAAGTGAAGTTTCAGCTATCCATCATGTTGCGGCACGTTATGGTAAGTGTGTTAAACTGCTTCATAAAACTCCGTTTGTTGTACATGATTTTCTCCAGCTAGTCTTGTTGATCTTTTGCTCTGTTTTTATAGTGTAGTCCTGAGCTCATTATCCTGACCTTAGCTAGGAGGCTAATGCTACCTGTACCATTTACTTTCACTATGTGACAAGACCGTTCTGAAGGAAACTGCTTTTCGGGGCTTTAAAACAAGCCCTAACATAATTACAAATATCACAACGTCAGTGTTAAATTGTGTTAAAATAACTTTGTGACCAGTTTCCTCCTTCTCTGGACAGTGTTTACTTATGGCTAACTGTTAGTCACGCTAAGCAGAGCAGGAAATAATAGTCAGCTGTAGCTCTGTTGTGCACTGTACAATTTGCAGGTGGCATAGTGGTTAGGGAGTTGCACCTGTGACCAGAGGGTCGTTGGTTCAATATCCAGGACTGTTAATGGAACCACAGAGATGCCGTTGGGCAGGGTACCATTCCTGGCTTCCCTTGATGAGTGGTTTAGATGTAGACACTTATTTTGGTGCTGTTCACACTGTTTTTTTCCCCCTAACCGATCCTCCCTCCATGTGCTCCTCAGGCTCTCAGGCAGGTGTGCAGTCGGACCTTCTCTAGTAGTGCTCGCAGGCAGGTTGAAAATAAAGTGCCACTTAAGCAAAAGTTGTTCCAGGTAAGCAGTTGTGATAACTCGTTAAGTGAACTTCGAGCTCTTTAACTCAATAAGGATGCAGGTCATTATGTCTTGTGACGTACACTTTTTTGAATGTTATTTTTTTAGATTTAGAACAATATAAATAAACTTGCCCAGGCTGGTTTTTGGATGCATCAGATGTTTTTCTTACTGTTTAATTTTCAAATCGCACAAGTGTAATTGCTAGGACTAGCCTGATACGCTGCATTTTATAAGGTTTGAATATTTGTTGATATTTCTGGACTAGAACTTGAGTACTTATTTTCATCTGGTGACCTAGTGATTACGGAGTTGACCCTGCGTTTAGAATGTGGGTTTGAAGCCCGGGACTGCTAGTGTCACACAACTTAGGGACCCATGAGCAGGATTCTGTCCCAAAACACTGCTCCTGTAACGCCCCCCCGTTGCATCTGACACACTTGGTGGATGAGTTAAATGTAGAGAATCAACTTCACCTTGTTCACATTGTGTGCTCTTGTGTGTTCGCATGTGACCATAAAGGGTCACTTTACTTTACCAAATCGACAACACAAAAACAATCAAAACAGGAAGTATTTTTGTTGTAGTTTCAAATTTGTCCAGTAGGTTGCATTGTATTAAACATTGTATTAAAAGTAGAATACTCATTAGTCACCTATTTTTAACTTAGTCTTAGTCTTGAGACGAAATGTCATTTTTAGTCTTAGTCATATTTAGTCATTGAAATATCATTTTTGTCAGTCTAGTTTTAGTCGACTTAAAGTCTCATCATTTTAGTCTAGTATTAGTCGCAAGAAAACTCAAGGTATCTTAGTCATGTTTTAGTGGACTAAAGGTCTGGAAATATTAGTCTCGAAATAAGCTTTGACATTCGTTTTTATCCATTTCACCACTTCATAGCCAGCTAGCGAGTCTGGTATAATGGCTGTAAAATAAAACCTGCATAATGTTTGTGCCACAACACCATAGCTAACTGGTTTATTTAAAGTTACAGTGTAGATTCCTAAAATCAGCATGAGTTTGTGAGATGTTCATTTAAGTTAACTTGCCTTTACTGTGTGGGTGGTTAGCCTTTAGCTGACGCTTCAGGTTGGTGGTGTTCTTCCCTGATATTTTATGTCCGCAGTGCTTCCCGTCAGTTATAATCACACATTCTGACTTTTTCTCAATTTCATGCTACCAAATATCGAGCCTCTTCCTTCTACCTGGCATTTCGTCGGCGCTCGCTCAAGTCTGGCAGAAATCTCTGGTGTTTGGTACTGTGTTTTTGCTCCATGTAGCTTCAGGTTGTATCCACAGGCAGGCAGCATCAGGCGTAAGAGTTTATATATTCTCGTCTTTTTTCGGCAACAATAATGCATGTTAATTAATCTTAGTCAGCATTTTTGGACACGGTTGCAGTCTTGTCATCGTCTCGTCTTAGTCATGGTGAAAAAAAGGTTGTTGACGAACATATTTCGTCTCGTCTCATCTGACGAAATTAACACTAATTCATATGTATTGCTGAGAGATTGTCATGCCTTCATACCCACCACTTAAGTGCTCTCATTCTCACATGACTGCTCTTCAAGTATATATTAGAAAATACACACTATCTTAATCCATCTGATGGTGAGGTGGATATGTAAAGTGAACCTACAAAAGAATTTAAATGTAAATATATCATTATCAATTATTTTCCCTTTTTAAAGAATTGGCTGGTTTAAGCACGATGTGTCTTAGACACTAATAC
>JBBKCR010000001.1:29097164-29112382 GCA_037577295.1 Ladigesia roloffi
AAATATATCATTATCAATTATTTTCCCTTTTTAAAGAATTGGCTGGTTTAAGCACGATGTGTCTTAGACACTAATACTAGTGAGGTAAATATGTGTATTAGGTATTCTTTACAAAACATATTAGTTATGGTTGGAATAATTATTTTTTTTCTTCTTGTGCTTTTATGTCTTGTTGTGTATAATTGTAAACCAAGTGCTCTTGATTTTTAGAAACATTTAAAAGAAGTTTGACGGTAGGAAACCAAAGCGTTGATATCTGTATATGCAGCGTTCAACCAATCCGACCCTACACACAGAAACTGAAGTTATAAAGAGTGCCTTGGTCTCTAAATGAGAAACCGGGCAGCCAATAAGAAATAATCTTTTACAAATATTTTGGTGGTAGAATGTGAAATGTGGGTTTAAAAAAAATACATAGATGTTTCTTACACTTTTTCCAGTGCTGCAACTGATTTGTGTTTTTCCTTTTTGTAGGAAATCAGATAAGTACACAGTGAATTTGCTTGTAGGGGTTTCACTGCTGGGCTGGATTTACTAATTGCATGTGATGTGATGCTTAAAAGAATAGCCAGTAAAATAATCAGACTGAAGCTTCACTCACTGGTCTATGACTGCAGTAATATTTTAAATTCTGACACACGCTGTACCTTTTGGACCAGTGCTTGAGTGAGATGGCTGTCATTTATGTCTTTGTGGTTTTACTGAAGTAAAAATATATATTTATTTAATATCTTTAAATATATATTTTATAAATATATATTTATACATTTAAATATATAAAGATATTTCATATGTGGATTTGTTGAAAATTGAAATGACCAAGCACAGTGAATCTGTATCAGGGAACATGGAAAAATAAGGAAATGAGACAAGTGCTGTCTTAAGTATTTAATTATTAGGATCCATAAATGAGATACTGGATTTTAAGATTGAAATCTCATTTCCTGTCATTACCAGTTGAAGAGCCTTCTTTTTGTTTGCATGTGAACATATGCATAGAGGCCATTGTTCATTAGGGGTGAACTCTAATGCAGTATGAGATAATAAACACTCTTTGGTTTTACAGGAGGACAATGATATTCCTGTTCACTTGAAAGGAGGCACCAAAGATGCTCTTTTGTACCGTGCAACAATGGCCCTCACAGTCTTTGGTGAGTTGTTTTTTGTTTTTTTTTGGACCCTGTAAAACATTTTATCTGTTCTATCCTCCTTTTAACTCATGCACTGGGACGTTACATGTTCCATTTATGCATTTGTTATTATTATTTTTGGAATCTTGAGGATCTTCAAAATGAAATCCAAACACTATAGCCTAAAGTGTTTATTATTTATCAGTAATTCTACATAGAAATTTTGAATGGACATTTTTCAATACATTATGCTATTTTTGAAAGATAGCATTAAATGCTGTGGTTCAAATGTCAGTATGAAACTTCTAATTGTGATCATTCCTGTCCCTATAGGAAGCGGGTTCGTCATATATGAGTTGGTCGCAGCAGCAATGCCCAAGAAGAAGGACTGAAGATGCTCCTTTTTCCACATGTTAAATGACCCGTATCCAGTTGTGAAGATTTGTCTCTTCTTTTTTTTGCGTACATGGGATCAATATTTATTGATTGTTCTCTGGATCAACCTTATGTAATAAAGTGTCCACTTCACCTATATGTTGTGTTTTGATTCTTAAATGATGGTGGTACCAGCTTAGCTTTGATTTGCATCTTTAATATCAGTGTATAGTGGCTTGGTGGTTTAGGGAGTTGGTCCTACAATTGGGAGGTTGTGGATTCAAATCACAGGGATGCCAGTGGCACATCTGAGGTACCACCCACTTCTCCCTGGGTACTGCAAAGATGGCTTTCTTAAGTGAATGGGTTAAATGCAAAAAAAAATATGGTTTTCTGTGTAGTGGTGTGTTCATATGTGACTGTCAGGCAGTCCTGGAAGGCTGATATCCAGTCCAGTAGTTTCCCTCTTCAAATGCTTTCACCAGTTACACGGTGAGGTTGACCAGGTTTCAGCAGGGGAATTCTCCAAACTGCTGGACATCTGCCCCCCAGGACTGGGTCTAGGTAGTACTGCTACAAGGGGGCACATTTTAACCTGCACACTAGCTGTAGGGGGTGCAGGCAGCCCTGAGGTCAGGGAGTTGCTCCTGTCAATAAAAGGGGTGCTACCAATGCTAGTGGCTCCACTGAGGTATATTTTGGAGCGAGGGACAGTCTCCACACACTGCTCCCTGGGTGCTGTGTTCCTGCTTACCGGCTACTTCATTTAGAGAGTGGGTTTAATCCAGAGAAGGAATTTCACAATGTTCACACGGTGCTGTGCTGAGGTGTGTGGCAAATGCACGGTTTGCACCCCAAGATTTTCATGTTTGTATAAGAAGGCACAAGCTTATGCATATATTGTCCACTAGGTGGCAGCACTCACAAATATAACTAGCCCCTAGCCTATATTAAAGTTTGTCGCTTTTGTGCAAGTGATTGTCCTAATGAAAAAGTGAAAAAACGAGGTTCATTGGGTTTCATTTATCTGGGTTTGAGTTAATGGCAAACACTCAAAACCGATTTATAGGGCGGTCTAATCAAACATGAACAGTTAAGGCCAAGCCTTTTGAAGCTGACCCACGAAAATTGAGCTCAGTCCTTTTGGCTCCCTGCTCCGGATTTCGGTAGCACTTAGAAAGCACTTAAAATGCTGGGGGTGCCATTCTTGGAGACTTTCGTAAGGGTCTCCGGTTTAAAAGTATGTGGGGAACAGCCCCCTATTAAGTAGCAGGTTGAGCTCAGATACCTCCCCCTTCCACAGAGGCTTTCCCTTAAAGACATGGGCAGACCAGCTTTCACTGTCTGAGCTCGCCTCCTCCTGCTCCGAGCGACAGAGCGAGAGAGGAATCTGTTCATCACAAACTCTCTCCACTGCACACCAACAGGTCAGACTTCTTTAACTTTTTCTTTCTTTCTATAAAAAACGATTTGCTTTCAATTATACTGGCTATTGATTTATAAGATATAGAATAACAATTCTACATTCTAATTCTACATTCTTGTAGAAATCTAAACGAATACCACCTAAGCTAGACTGATATTATATCTATACCAATTATTAACATTTGTAGGTTTATAAATTAATCAGCTATGAATGGATGATATTCTTTCATCTACTAGTAGTGCTTCAATTTATATTATTTCTGCAGTGATTGGTATTGGTATGATTGTGGAGTTTTCTCAAGCAACTGGTGTTTTTAGACTTTGAGGATTTTTAGGAACTTTTGTTTCTCCGAGGTCCACAAGGAGGCACTATAGAGCTGCTCTTGATCACTAAAGCTTTTAGAGCCGTTACACTGAATTAATAAAGCAAGGCTGTATGTCATTCATAAGTTTCACATCGTTTGGTGATTTATTTTTGTCACTTTTATTAGCCTGTGTGTCTTCATCACACACTCTTAAAGCAAGGTCCGGTTATCATTTTGAGCCACGGATCTGCACTGGCCCTCAAACATTTTAGGACTCCTTGCAGCTTGAATGTGGAGCTGAATGAAATAATTTGTCTTTTCAGATTAATTAATGCGCTGCCCCTCCACCTGAAACATGAAGACCAGGCTGTCAGTGGCCGCTGCGGCCCTCCTTACTATATTACTCAATACAGTGGAGGCTCAAGGTATGACCGCCACATCCCATCACTCACTCTCCCACATTTCTTTCCACTTTTCTCTCTCTCCTTCCTCCTTTCATTCCTCCTCTGTCTTTCTTTATCCTTCTTCACTATTCTTTTGATTTCCACCTAATGAAAAAACTGAATTATACTCCTGTATTTCCGCTGTAATGAGAATAACACATCATGTTCAGTGTTTGATTTTTATGAAATTCAGATTACATAAACCCCATAGACATGGGGGCACACTTATATAACAAGGTATGTAAAATGTTCTATTTCTCTCTTTCTCTTTCTCTTTCTCTCTCTTTCTCTCTCTCTCTTTCGTTCTCTCTCTCTCTCTCTCTTTCGTTCTCTCGCTCTCTCTTTCTCTCTCTTGCTCTTTCTATCCCTACTACATTTTGTCCTGCATATCAAGTTCAGTTATATACAAAACTGAATATGAGAATGGACCAATAAACTGTTATATAAATTACAGAAATGGCAAGGAACTAATTAAAAAGATTTTGTAAAAGAAAAAAAAAACCCTTGGTTTTGTGAGGGTAAGGGTGAGGGTGAGAGCATGTCACATATGGTTTTAAGAAATACTTTAGAGGTGAGGTCATTTCTTTGGGCTGGTAATTGTCTCCACTTACAAGTCAGTTCTTGTCTAATGAGTAAGTGGAACGATCTGGGCTAGATGCTTCTGGCTGCCCAGAAGGATCTCTTCCCTGCTAAATTATCAAAAAAATGTAATTTCAACTTAAATAATTGTTTCCCACATTAATCTATGGCTAAGATCTACTTTTAAATGTTTTTTTTTTGTATAATACAGTAACTATGTATTTAATGTAAGTTCACGCAATAACTGCATCAACAAACAAACAGAAATGTGTCTGATTATTACTAAATTCAGGTGACACTAACCCATAGATATTATAATTGCAGTTGTACTAAACAGTTAATATATATATATTATAGAATGGCTAGGACCATACTCCCAAGTGAAAATATATTAATTTCCAACACAGCATTAGTTATATCCAGATGAAAAAGGATGACTATATTCCACCATACGACTGTGAGTTGTTTTATCTGAAGATGAATATGCCACTTACGTTACCACACAGTGTCCTTTAAGCGTGCTGGAAACTGTTTGAGCGGAAAATGAAATGATGTAAAGAGAGAAAGGAAAACATAAAAAAACATTCTACGTTCATTTGGAGCCTCAGTATGGAAACTTCTAATTCTTTCCTTTGAAAACGTTTTCTTTTTTTTCTTTTCTTTTTTTGCGGTCATCCAATGCCTTCACCGATGTATCTTTGCAAACAGAACGGAAAGATGTAATAGGAGAGGGCCAAATTAGTCCTCAGACAGCACAAAGACAAAGAGCCTTTTTAGGTTCCTTTGCGGCCATTTTCGAAAATGCTGAGTTGCAAGCCATATGGAAAGTTAATACGCGGGAGTGTTTAATGTCAGCACATGTTGTGGAATTACTTTGGCATCTGGTCGACTTCTCCGGGAGTCTCCGGCCTCTTTTTCTGAGCTGCCTGGCAACGAAGCGAGCCAGAAAGAATGCCTGGCAGGGTGGAGACAGAAGTTACTGACACGGGCCTGGCTCTCCCTGAGGAATAGAAGAGGCGCGCTGGTCATGTGACGCACCTTACCTGCCTGCTTACATTCTAGACCCTAAAAAACATCCCTTGGATCCACCACTGTACTCTGACATCAATTCAAATGGAGCCACCAGTCCCTTTCTCACTCCCATCATCGTTAGACATCTTAGAGAGTTTTTTTAGACAGCGTTTCCACACTGGTGCCTTGCCACCTTCACGAAAGAGCACTCAGCTTGGTTTCTGAGAGAGAGTGATTGAGGGAAGACTCATGGTTTGGAGATGGGGCCTGTTCGGACACGAGGGGAATCTGCTCAGGCCTTTTGAGGTTGATGCGCCAGGTTGGTGAGCCACCTTTCCAGCCTCCATGATCCCACGCTTGTCACTCAGGTTGTGTTTTTTTGTCATCTGCCTGTGCACTTGATGTTATGTAAGCTGTGGCTTTCCCCACCATGTATTTTAGAATGATATTCTAAGATTATACACCCCCCCTTTGCCCACCTTTCAGTGGCATGCATGCTCCTGTACTGCTACCCCCTATCCCTCCACTTGTCTTTGCATGGAATTGAGCATATCCTGTTGCATAACAGGCAGTCATTCCTGGGAATACTGGTCAGACTTAGAGCAATAGAACATAAGAATGAGTGTCTTACTGGGAATAATACTGTAGGTGTGAGTTGGTCGCAGACAGATCCTGCAGATCAACACATCCATGATGTTATTCGACAGTGCACACAACTCAAAGTGTCCTACTGCTGTTATACAACAGTTTTGCAAGGGCAAGAAATAAATCATATACATTTGCTCAAATAGTTTATGATGCATGTTTTAATCCTGCCAATTTCTTTTGCCAAATAAAGGCCTTCTGGCAGCTTAGAAGATGACCACTTAGAACTTAGCAAACAGTAGAGAGTGAAAAAGTAAAAGTGTGATGGAAAAAAAACACTTGTATATCAAAACAAGTAAACCAGTCTGACGAAATACTTGGTGCTAACTGTTGTATAATTTATAATAAAGCATACAAGACCAGTACCTTGTATAAAATGTAATATCTCCAAAGGGTAAAGAAATGTCTTTTTTTGTGGAAAATGTTAAAAGAAGTCATTCTGGCTGATTTCTGCTATTATTCATCATAGATATTTTTTCACTGCTTGAGTGTAATTTTTGATTATGTAAAATAAAGAAATATATAAATAATATCAAAAACATGAAACACAATTAACAGGAACAAAAATGGAGATATGAGATTTTATTTTGGCTGCAACAATATATAGAATAGTAACATTAGCTTAATCTCTCAGGGGACTACACATTACCCCAACAGTCCCCACTTTAGTCTCCTAACATCTACTAGACCTTTCCTTACTGTCATACGTTTTCCAATATCTTCCCAATTAGTGTTATGTAATAGATGAATTCCCCCCCTGTTTTCCCTTCATTCTCATAGGATGCTATTCTGTTAAGCATGTCCAGCTCCCATACAGATGTTGCCTTGGATGTTAGGCCCAAGGTATACATCTGGCAGAATACTTTCCATTAGTTTAGACTGCATGTAAAGTCTCTCTGTAGAAGAATATCATTGTGAAATATATTATGGTCTCTGTATGTGTGGTCCCTCATGTACATGGAAACCTTTGTCAAATTTATGAAGTTGTTCCTCAACAACTTTTTTTTTCATGTACATGTGCATGATGCTGTGAGACCCAGTCATGGGAACAGTATTTTCTCTCTTTCTTTTTTTCCTTTTTTTTGGTCACCCCTCACCTTATGTGGTCGGTTATTTGTTATTCTTATCTCTATTTTTTCTCCTTTGATGTGCACTCTCCTCCGCACTCTCCATGTGAGCATTCACACGTTGTCTCGTCACTTCGCGCCATGTTGAATGTCATCGAAAAGGAAGTACACATGAGTCTCTCGTGACAAACTGTGTATTCTTTTTATGAGGTTTGCAATGGATGATATACTGGATTGATAGACTGTATTTAAAAAGTTTAAAATCCTGAAGTTTTTTTTTAAATATGTGTATATATACATGCACTGTATATATAACATATGGCTTGGATTTTGGATAGGGCCACCTTGATGTTATTAGGCATGATCTATTTGGATTCCATTGTATAATCAGCAACTTGTGAATGAAAAAAATGACATTGTCTTGAGTTTGTAATCAGTTATAGTCATTTGATAAGAGTTTACTGGTGGCTGAATGAGCATGCCTTCGATTGACTGCATACAGCATGTATTGGATGGTCCACTCAATGTCTGCACTGGGGTATGTCGGATGACACTGTTCAGAATGGATCTGAATGAAGTATGTCTTCCTGCTTGAACTGCTGACCAAGGATTTTCTGGGTCGGGCAACTCAAGCAAAGGCCATTTTGCCGAAAAATGGCTTCCCTCACCTTTTTTCTTTGTTGTTGTGTTGCTGTTCGTCCCACCCAACAGCGAACGAGTCAACTTCAGCCTCGAAGTGTTTGTTGTTGGGATTCCTCCAATTGTACTATTGCGTAATATAATATGCAATGATTTATCATTTCCTATAGCCTGGCTGGAGACCTGCGCTAACATACGGCTGTTCTGTTTGCAGTGGAACCTCCGTCAGACTTGAAATTTAACATCTTAAATGAAAACACAGTGCAAATGTCATGGAGGTTGCCATCATCGCCTGTACACGGCTTCAGAATACAAGTAGTATCGGACACAGGTGAGCGATCATTCCTGCACCAGACTGACTACTCATACATCTGGCCTTTTCTTATGATCTCGTTAACAATTTATTTTCTCTTCCAGATGATTCAAAGGATTTAACTCTCCCTGCTTCAGCCACAAGCACGGATATCACAAACCTGACTCCAGACATAGATTACTCTGTGTCGATCAACTCCTATGTGGGTGCAGAGGAAAGCATACCCATATTCGGCCAAATAACAAGTAAGAATGGATTAGCAATGTCCACTGTGCATTTC
Organism: Ladigesia roloffi; assembly: GCA_037577295.1. Classification (NCBI taxonomy): domain Eukaryota; kingdom Metazoa; phylum Chordata; class Actinopteri; order Characiformes; family Alestidae; genus Ladigesia; species Ladigesia roloffi. The sequence continues at coordinate 29,105,377 of JBBKCR010000001.1, forward strand.
TTTGCGGTGCATTTTATAGCATTGGTCCAAACCAATGACGAACCTGAACAACTATGAATACATTCTGTATAATGTTTTTTTTTTTCCTGACGGGGGGATTGTGACAGAGAGCTTAATGTAAACTAACACATCGCTGCGAAAGACTGTGCGGTTTCTGCTGTAAACCTGTGTTTTTTCTATGTTTCAGTTCAGTCCGGCAACACGAGTGGAACACCAAAGCAACCAGCGGTTACAGATGTCATCAGTAAGTGTGTCCAGATTTGTAATTATAAACAAACTCCTGAGACTTTTTCCTTCCCCACTGAGTGGATTCATGCAGTCTTTTATTATTTCAACTGAAAAAAAAAACATTTTGCACTGTATTACATTTTTCCTTTGGAATATCTTTCACTTTCTTCATCTGCCATAGTTGTTATTTGTCACAAATCATTCATATTGTACAAAAAGTGATTGTCTTTGTTTTTTTTTAACAAAATAAGAGCTACAGCTTCTCAGTACCCTTAATAAAGGCTATTGAAAGTGAAATTGAAAAATAAATGTTACAAAATATATATTTTTTATGATAAAATGATAGAAGTGCCGCTTTCAGCAAAGCGTTATTTTCTGTTATTTCTAATTTTGCATAGGACAGCAACTTCTGTAGCTCACCAGTGGGCTTAACCATAGTCCCAAGATTCTTGTTTTAGCTTTCAAAGACCCTCATGTAGCTATTTTGTGTAAACAGGAAGTTCATAGTATAGTCTTACATGTGTTTTTGTGTTGTTTATTCAGAGAAACAATAATGTTTTGATTAACAGTCGGCTCACAGCAAATGTAGGAGGACACTTTCCTCCTGGAGTAGATGGAGCCAAGGGGGCCGGTATGAAAGACCGGATGCTGAAACTCTTTCACTCTTTACACTCTGAGTCCAATGTGAAGCTGTAGAAGAGTGGGAAGTTTTCTAAACTGTCATTAGACATGTTAGACAACCATTTTTTTATCCTGGTTTAAAAGCCTGCATGGAACCTGCTTTGGGATGTCCGAGTTGGGACACATGAGAATTCTTGTCCTAAGATATATATTCAGTGGGAAGTCTTATTTCCATGGACAGCTGTGTATTATGGGTTGAAAAGATCCCATAAGACTGATCTCAGCACATTTACTAATGACTCATGCCAATTACCTCAATAGAGCCATTTATAAAAAGTAAAAGATATCCGTTCTTTTTCTTTTTTTTTTGCCGCTGGGAGCAGAATCGTTGCTAAAGCAACAGGTTCATTAAGACAAACATTAACTCTCAACTTTATTGCTGCCATTTTTGAAAGAACAAAATGTATGCATATTTCCGGTCTGAATAATGCCTTCATCCCAGATAAACTACTATTGTTTTGATGCATTGATCCTTTCAGGCGGGGTTGACCATTCTTCTAGATGATACAAGTCTGAGATGTTATTTTATGTTATTGTTAGTTATTTTATAATCACTATCTGCTATCTCGCCCTCCCCTCCTGTGCACAGAGTGCTCAGTGGGTGCTATAGCGGATCTGGTTTTCTTGGTGGATGGCTCCTGGAGTGTGGGAAGGGAAAACTTCAAATTCATCCGGAGTTTCATCGGGGCCATGGCGGGAGCCTTTGATATTGGAGAGGACAAGACCAGGGTGGCTGTGGTGCAGTACAGCACAGACACCAGGACAGAGTTCAACCTCAACCAGTATTCCAGACGAGCAGAGCTCCTCCGGGCAGTCAAAAACCTGCCCTACAAAGGGGGCAACACAATGACAGGTGTTTGATTTTGAATGTGTGTCTGTTTGAACTCCAGTGCCCAGAATATATAACAGAGCTCCCTAATCCTAAACCAGTGGGCCAGCATGAATTGAAGCGTGTGGTATCTTTCTGAATATCATGATTTATGGCTTTGTATTCTTTTTCCCTGAACCCCTCCTAGTCCTTAATGCCTGGAGAAGGAAGAGTTTGAACATGCCTCATCATTATAACAAATCCCCTGCCATTAATTTTCACCTTAATTTTCATACCAGGTGAAGCCATGGACTATCTGGTGAAAAACACTTTCAGTGAGGCAGCAGGAGCCAGGAAAAGTTTCCCCAAAGTGGCCATGATCATCACAGATGGAAAATCACAGGATCCCGTGGATGAATATGCCAAGAGACTGAGGAACATAGGAGTGGAAGTTTTTGTCTTGGGTATGTTTCAATTTTCGTGTATTATTCTTAGCAAAAGCTGTAAATGGTTTATAAACAGATGAAAGCTATTGTTACTGCAACATATTTCATGTACTACTTTATTCATGTTACAGGTATCAAAGGTGCTGATGAGGATGAACTGAGGGAAATAGCATCGATTCCTCACAGCAGGCATGTTTACAGTGTGCAAGACTTTGATTTAATTAAGACAGTGCAGCAGCAGCTCATCAGGGAAGTGTGTTCTGGTGTGGAGGACCAGCTCAGCTCCCTTGCAAGTGGAGAAGAAGGTATGACTCAACAACTGTGCAATTAATAGATGAAAATACATTTGAAGAAACCTACCTGTCTTGAAATTGCCATATAGGTACTATCAAATTAAGTTTCCCATTTACATATATCCAAGTGTTTAGTCTTGCAGTTTGGCTCCGCCCATTCCCGCTGAATTAACAAGGAGAGTTGAGTGAACCACAAAACACTGAAACCAGTCAGAATCATTTACATACTGTGTGTCAGTCTTAAGGCAGAGCAAATAAAAGCAGTCTGTTTAATTCTAATGAATAAATAGAAGTTAGAAAAAATTCATATTGAACAGTGTAGGGCTGTTTTACATAAAACGGCAGCAAAAGTAGGATGTTTTCTTCCTTTTATTCAGTTTATAACTGCTAAATGGGATTGTTTATTTCTGCAGTTGTTGAGCCAGCCTCAAACCTCCAAGTGACTGAGATATCCTCCAAGTCTATGAGAGTGATGTGGGATCCGTCTCCAGGTGATATCACAGGCTACAAGCTGCAGCTCATCCCCATGCTTGCTGGGAGCAAGAGACAAGAGCTGTATACGGGACCCACCCACACATCTGTGAATGTCAGGGACCTTTCCCCTGAGACAGAATACGAGATCAGTTTGTATGCACTTAAAGGTCTTGTCCCAAGTGAGCCTGTTATGGCCATGGAGAAGACCCAGCCTGTCAAAGTGTCGACAGGTAAACACATACTAAGATTAAAGCCTCTACAGGCTTATGATTAAATTTTTACAATCCAGTAATATTTGCTGAGTAACTACGAAATATTTTGTTAACTTTTCGGACACTAAAGTATAAAGAATAGGTTGCAATTATTTTTCCAATCAGAAAGATCCTTCTGTGGACTCTGAAATGTGCTTTTCTTTCACAGAGTGTTCTCTTGGAGTGGACGTTCAAGCCGATGTTGTCTTGCTGGTTGATGGCTCATACAGCATTGGACTGGCTAATTTTGCTAAAGTGAGGTCTTTCCTGGAGGTGCTGGTGAATTCCTTTGACATTGCGCCCAACAAGATTCAGATCAGTTTGGTGCAGTACAGCAGGGACCCTCACACCGAGTTTGCCCTCAACAAGCACCATGACATTGCTGCGGTGGTGAAGGCTGTTCGCACTTTCCCTTACAGAGGAGGCTCCACCAACACCGGCAAGGCCATGACCTACGTGAGGGAGAAAATTTTCGTGTCAAGCCGTGGCGCTCGTGACAACGTGCCACGAGTCATGGTGCTCATTACCGATGGCAAGTCCTCTGACTCTTTCAAAGACCCTGCAAACAAACTGAAGAATGCAGATGTGGAGATCTTCGCTGTGGGTGTGAAGGACGCTGTGCGATCTGAGCTGGAGGCCATTGCTAACCCCCCTGCTGAAAACCATGTGTTTGAGGTGGAGGACTTTGATGCCTTTGAGAGGATTTCCAAAGAGCTGACCCAGTCCATCTGTCTCAGGATTGAGCAGGAGCTCCTTAACATCAAAATAAGAAGTAAAGCATTCAGTCAAAGCTTTCTTATAACAAAAAAAGAGTTGATTTTCTTATAGTCCAAGAAATGTCCTATCATTGATTTATCCAAAACCACTTTATAACTTAATTTGTTTTTAAAAGTCTAGAAAAGTTTGTTCTTCATCTTAAGCATGTTTAATTCAGCTGCCCTTATTTAAATGAACCTAAACCACCAGACAGGAAGATATCAATGGAAACAAGTCTGTGTTCTTTGACCATTGACCTGCAAAGTTAACAGCTGAAAGCTAGTTTCAGCATAGATCTTAACACAGTTCTGGAAATGTATCAGTGTGTCCAAGTGGTTGTTTGTCCAGGCCACACTAGAGAGGCTTTGATTGTTTTAAGTCTCCTACCAGAGCATGGCTCTGAATACCACAGAAATATATGCCTGTAACTCAGAGGACCCTGCTACAGCATATGTTATCACTCACAAACACAATGGCAACAGCAGGGTCTGTATTTTTATAACCTTTTTCTAACTGGAGGCCCACTTCATCCCTAGCTCATTAATTATTAGCACTGGAGTAGCAACATGGTTACTATTGCATTGGTTATTGTGGAGTTCCTTTTTAGAGATGAACGGTATGATCAAATTATTGTCCTGTGTAATATTCTAAATATGCCACATTACCTTCCAGCACTGCAGTAAACTGTATGAAATTTAATCCAGTGTCTCCTATGGGATTATTATTCAAGGGCATTTACTTTGCTTGCAGATTTGGTTCCACCCAAGTCCTTAACATTCTCTGAGGTGACATCCAGGAGCTTCAGGGCAACTTGGATCTCTGATGCTGCAAATGTCCTGTCTTTCCTGGTCCGATTCCGCCCAGCTGCTGAAACTTCCGCAGACTACATCTCTCTGGCTGTCCCTGGCGACACCCCCACCGCCATCTTGCCTCATCTCACCCCTCTTACTACCTACGAGGTTAATGTCTATGCCCAGTATGACAGAGGAGACAGTTTTCCATTAACAGGACAAGAGACCACTTTGGAAGGTATGGGCCCGAATATAGTTAAATTAAAAATACCTTTTACTGAAAGAACAAGAACAAAGTTAAACTTGTTTGGGTTCATTCCAGTCATATCATGAAATTATTTCATTTACTTGCATTATCATTCAGTTGGTTGGTCAAAAAACATGTGTAGATGAAACAGGGGATTTAGTATTACAAATTATGTCAACTGTTCACGCCAGTTAAATACATTTTAAAGCATACTTAAGCTCATGGATTTTAATACAAATGAAGCAAATTTTTGCTTGGCATGTAAGATTGTGATGGCACTTTTCACACTACAGAGATAGGAAGTGTACGGAACCTCAGGGTGACGGAGGAGACCACCGATAGTTTCCGGGTGTCATGGCAGCAAGCTCCAGGGTCTGTTCTGCGGTATAGGCTGTTCTATGAACCTGTGAATGGTGGGGACAAACTGGAGGCACAGACTGAAGGCAGCGAGACCACCATTGTGCTGCAGGAGCTGTTTCCCATCACCACCTACCGTGTGACTGTTTTTGCTGAGTATGCATCTGGCATGGGGCCCCCAATGGACACGCTCGGCACCACCAAAGAAGGTCAGCATGTGCAGTGTTTATTTTTGCAATGTCAAATAGTTCTTGGGCCAAATTGCTATCGCTCTACAGCTTTGAATGATGAAAAGCTGATATTTAGGCTTCACTAGCCCCTTAAACTGTAATGTTTGAAATTAAATCCCTGAATGGAAGTGTTCAATGCATGAATCTGATAAAAGAATTATTATTACAAGTGACAAGTATATTGTCATAATAACAGAGAAGAGTGACAGTGTTTATGTATAAAGATTTATAACTTAATAAGAAGACTGTAGTTTAAAATGTTAATTAGACCTAAATCTTAAAGGGATTGGGTTCATGTTCATTTCTCGTATATGATGGAAAACCAACGTCATATTGAGACTTTATGAAATAAATATAAATCTTCTTTCAGTGTTGGGCTCCCCACGCGATCTGAGAGTATTCGAAGAGACAGAGACCACCATGAGGCTCTCATGGGTAGCAGCTCCCGGAAATGTGCTTCAGTATCGCGTAGCCTACAAACCCGAGGGTGGAGAGCGGAAAGAGATAGCTGTTAAGAAAGATTCTACAGTTGCCATGCTCAAAAATCTTTTGCCGGGCACGGAATATGAGCTTTTCGTTAGTGCCCGCTACTCATCTGGCTTTGGGGAGCCTCTTCTGGGAAAAGGCACCACATTAGAGGGTAAGAGATGACTTGCTGTCTGTTTCTGAAGGTCATGAGCAATGTTTGTGGTTTACACTGGTTATTGTGTGGTTAGATATTTACTGAGTTGTTTGCTAAGGGACCAATACAGTGGATATAGAAGGATCAACCCTTCAAAATATAATAAATAAAATAAAGACACATATTAAAAAAAATAATTCCAATACAACGTATCCAAGTGTAAGGCATGACAGCAGCAGCGTAGAAAAAATAAAAACATGAATAAAGGATCACCCGCTTCCTAAATAAACACCTATTGGTTCCCCACTGCACACCAGTATAATTGGCTTCCACCTGTGATCAGTTGTAATCATTTTGATCAGTTCAGCATAAAAACAGCTTTTCCTGCAGCATTCCAGTGCTTGGAAGCGCAACTGAAAGCAAATCATCAACTATGGGTGGCAAGGCACTGTCAAATGATCTCAGGGATAAAGTTGTGGACAGGCATAAATCAAAATTTGTGTTTCAGTTAAAATTGAACTATTTTACCACAGTAGCAAGCAAAACATCTGGCAGAAAGACAGTACAACTCTCCTTTCAAATAATAATTTGACTAGTGTAAAGCATGAGGTGACAGCATCCTGTTCTGAGGATGTTTCTCTGCAGTAATGACTGGGGTCGTTGCTATTATTGTAAAATTGATGGGCCAAAATCCTGTTACACTCTTGAGGAAATCCTGCTGCCTTTCCAGAAAGGTGTCGATGAAAAGAAGTTTCACCCTCCATCATGACAAAAATCCAAAGCACACAACAAAATTGGCCACATAGTGGCTGAAACAAAAAA
>JBBKCR010000001.1:29117870-29130399 GCA_037577295.1 Ladigesia roloffi
CACGCACACACTCACACACGCCCAAACACGCACACACACTCGCACACACACCCACACACACACACACACACACACACCATGAATGGTTTTGCAGAGCTTTGACAGGGGTGACGTGTTATTAACAGACCATATCACTTTGATCAAAAGCACCCAAAGGGTTAAGCTAAAAGAACCCAAAGACTGCTTTAGATTTAGTGAGATGTTCATGGAATAACTGTTCTTTTTCTCCGAAAGAAAACACAGACTGTTTCAGGGTGAACTTGTCTACCTGCCACATTATCCTGATTTACACACACATAGTGACAATAAACTTTGCTTGATTTGAGTGGATCATGGCCTGTATTGTAATTTTGCTTTTGTAGCCCTGAAAGAAGTTTATGAGGAATGAAATGGGTATGGATGAGATATGGGTCTATGTTATATAAGGTGCATATCTTTGATGTTAGTAGCTTGGAAGAAAGCCTTTTTTTTTTTGCTTGTAGCTCAATGAAAGCCATATCTGATCGGATTGTTTTTTGACATTTTCACCTTCTCTTCTTACCCAGTACTTGGCTCTCCTAAGGACCTGGTCACTAAGGATGTCACCGAAAGCAGCTTTGTTGCTTCTTGGACGGCGGCACCTGGCAATGTGCGCCGTTATCGAGTTGCTTGGAAATCTCTATTCACTGAAGAGGCTGGGGAGAAGACAGTCCCGGGTGATGTCACCACCACCATGCTGGACGGGCTGACTCCAGAGACACGCTACAAGGTCTCTGTGTATGCAGCGTATGGCCATGGAGAGGGAGAGCCACTGGAGGGAGAAGAGACTACAGACGGTAAGTCCTTCCCCACCTGCGTAATGCATGTACCAGATCAGTAGATCCTCCTTTATTTTGCCCTGTATGAGAAGAGCCCAATGAAAATCAGTGTTAATGTAACATTCAAAACTGTATAAACAATGTCTTGGTCAGTCAAGGTTAAGGAAGTGGAGATAACTACATGGAAAAGGACAATGTTCTGCATCAATGATGCTGAATGTTTATTTTTTACAATATGACATTAATTCTAATTGCAATTTAAAGTTCAATTGGTAGGGGTTGTCTTAAACACTCTCTCTCATGCACACACACACACACACACACACACACACACACACACACACACACTGGTCTGGTGTGTGTGCCTGCTGTCATATAAAAAGCACGTAACTGCATATTTACAATGTATGAACATTTCATGATGAATGAACCAACAGAACAACAGAATTACTTGGAGAAGTTACAGTCTTGTTACATTAATTCACACGTAGGAACAGGTTTTTCCTGTGATGTTCCGATTTTGGAGATACCATGTTTGTCTTAAGCAAGCATTGACGATGGGCCCAGTGTTATGTCAGAAACAAAGATTTTAATATAGAACCTTCAGTCCGGTCCTCTGGCCTGGTCTGGAAAAAGTGGGGAAAAAAGAGTTACGACTTCTTTCACAAGTTCAAGAATAGCGTCATTGTTTCTGGCAGGCCTGCTCCTTCTGAAATACTGCTGACATTCATAATCTGTAAAATTTATATGTGTGTGCCTATTGGTGAGCGGGTGTGTGAATTGTTGATGTAATGTGTCACACCTGCTCTATGTTAAAAGGAGGATGTAGGGCTTAAAACATATCAGTGCTGGATAGGGTCTTCCCGAACGACTTATCTGATCAGAGAAAAAGAGAAAAGCATCTGGAGGAAAATGTACTTTGATTTCTAAGAATTCGAACCAATGGTTACAAAAGACAAATGTCTGAATGGAAAAACGTACCGTTCACCCATTTGTTTATTAACTCTGGCAACTGTTCCGGGTGCCATTTGAGTCAAAAACAAGCCTCAGGCTGCACTGGGGGCAGTGTGTTTTATGCCCTTGGTCATTCCATTCGCTAGACCACCTTCAATAAGCCAGCAGCTTCCCAGCAATATGTTGTGTCCGCTTGGGTCAGGCCACATTTTCAGAAACTTGGAATGATATTTTCCTCCCATTAAACCCCCACTTTGAAAAAAGTCTTCAGTGTCTGAAAGTGTTCCGTGGATCATTTAAAGCTCTGACGATTCATTCGGCTTCTTCCTGCACCAAAAGCACCCTGGAGTCACGTATGGAAAGAGAACATTGTGGGCAGACTCAGAATGTTTGGCTTGAAGTGCAAACCAATATGTCTGTTCTCACTGGGGCCTGGACAGAGTCTTTTCAGCTGCAGGGAGAGCGTTTTGGCAGATGTGCTTTCACCAACAATATGGCTGGGTTTTCCAGTGGGTGTTTACCAGCAGCTGAAGATGAAGTCTCTCCTTTTTATTTTTATATAAATAGACTCTTGCATTGTACTGAGTGTTTCTGAAAGTATGGCTTAGTAATAGATTTGGCAGAAGTCATCAAAGCATTTAATGCTAATTCACTCTCATTCTCATTTCCCACAGTTTCAGCAGCAACCAGAGCCATTACTGTAACCGAGGAGACAGAGAGAAGCATGCGTGCCACCTGGCAACCAGCGCCCGGCAACGTTGTTAATTACAGAGTGACTTACAAGCCCCATGATGCCGCACGACCGATGGTCACCAAATCACCTGCTGGCAACACAACCATTGTCTTGCGACGACTACAGCCTGTTACCACCTACGATATTATTGTGATTCCTGTGTACAAGCATGGCGATGGGAAACAAAGACAAGGAACAGGCACCACATGTACGCTTGTGAATATTTGGTTTTTAATACCTGCCTGGGTAGAAATGTACAGATCCTCTACCTTATATTGTTTTTGGTTTTAAATATGATTTTGGCCTTGGTTTTATGATGTTTATTATTCCCTTGACGATGTTTTGTAGGTTTATGGGACAAATAGAGCAGTGGTTCCCAAACCAGTCCCGGAGGACCCCCTGCCGTGCAGATTTTAGTGTTTTCCTTGCTCTCACCATGCTCACCCAGCTGGTTTTGATTTGAAGAGGGTGTGTAATCACAAAAATGTGCAGGGCAGGAGGTCCTCCTGGACCGATTTGGGAACCACTGAAATAGAGCAATATTATATTTTTTACAACCATTTCCATCCTCCATATCTATTAGCATGAATTATCATGCGTACTTGGCACTGACATGTCTTTCATCCATTTTATTCCAGTGACACCTTACAAATCTCCAAGAAACTTACAAACCTCTGAACCAACCAAGACCAGTTTCAGGGTGTCATGGGACCCAGCGCCTGGAAACGTAAAGGGCTATAAAGTGACCTTCCATCCTACTGAGAATGATGTGGACTTGGGACAGCTGTTAGTTGGTCCCTTTGACAACACAGTAGTTCTGGAGGAGCTCAGGTAGGCCATATTCCAAGTTAAGGTTTCATTTGTGCCCTTCTACCTGTACCTAAAGTTTTCTGTAGTGTCCCCACATCTTTCATTCAGCCATTCTTTTATTAATTTACTTTGCCGATGAAAAAGAGATGACTAGACTGAAAGACAAGAGATGATGACTAGACTGAAAGCTAAGAAAGTTATCTCTTTCACCACAGAGCTGGCACCAAGTACACTGTGAGTGTGTTTGGCGTGTTTGATGGAGGAGAGAGTATGCCCTTGGCTGGAGAGGAGAAGACCACTCTCTCTGATGAGCCTTCTGGTCCTTATATTTCACCGTCAGGTAGCGTGACCTTGCAGCCCATTAACTTGCTACAGGAGTGCTGTAGTTCAAAGATCATGACCCTTAAATTGTAAATATAGTCGAAACACTATATTATGTACACTGGAAATCCCATATCACTGGCATTTTGAATCCATTAGAAAATAAACAATAGCCTATATGGTCCAACTGTTTTGTATAGTCCCTTGGAGATGCTCCAGTGGTTAAAGTAGATTTTCAATAGTGTTAGGGTTAGAATTTGAACCAAGCTAGGGTTATGTTTAGATTGAGTGTTATCTTTAAGGTCGGGATGTGTTAATAATAAAAATAGTGATATTAATAATTACTAAAATACCAGTAAATAGGGCACAACTATTTTAAAAAAATTGTCTGATTTCATTAGCGATTTTAAGGGGCTAAAAGTTCTGCAGTCAAGAATCTAATTAGCCAGAATATAACACTACAGTCATCCGTCCAATAATGTATCAAATTATATCCTATTATTGTATCATGACTTGCATGTGAGCTTGGGGCTAAAACAAGCTTTTACAGCTAATATATTAGCTTGAACCTATCTTGCTAGTCACTATAAAGTACAATTTTTGTTTTAGATATTGGGCTATTACAAAGTCAAAGTAACATACTATGCACATTTCTTGGCATTTCGTATTTTTACTTTTTTAAATAATTAATTAAGACAGAGCTGCATCATTTCAGATGTAAAAGTGACTTGTAAATCGTGACAGCGACAGTTATCAGTAAAAACTTTAAAATACTATTTACAGTGCGGGTCAATCACTGAGTTGGGTTCCAATGACAAAGGCAGAAAAAATATGTTACTGAGTATTTAGACTAAATAAAATATCTGAGTCTCTGAGCTTTCAGACAGTGGTGTAACAGCACATGCCTTTCGTGTTTGCTGATTTTGTCATGAAAGAGCTGAAGCAATGTCTATTCCATTCAGTGGTTTCATCCCTGACTGAAAATTGTGACTTCATCTCAAAATGCTGTTGGGTTGAGGAGCAGATGTGACAAAAACCTTATCTGTTCAGAATTATAAATGTTTTACAACCTGGTGAGGGAAGTGCATGTGTGTGCATGTGAGCGTGCGTGTGAGAAAGACAGAGAGGGAAGAGGGGAAAATCTGACTTTCACAGTGAAGGTTCTGAGCACAGATTGGTGACCTTGCTCTGGAATGCAGCTCCTTAATTGGGAGCAGATCCAGTGACTGGGCTCCACTGGGCAGCGGGAGCCAAGGAGGAAGACAAGATGGACTGAGGCAAATCTTGCACTTTGGCTGATATCTCCTGCAGTGTTTAGCTTAGTACCACTTTGTAGCTGAACCACGGTGGTACATGTGTTTAAACCTTTGATCCTTCTTCAGTTAATCTTAGGAAGTACTGTATGATTCAGCAACAACTAGTGAGTTACCTAACTATGAGTGTGAGGAAGTAAAATACTGGCCAAATGGGCTCATACATTTGGGCTTTATGTGAGTGAGTTATAAGTCAAAAGCAGTAAAGGTATACGACACAGTTTTCATATTCATAACAGATTCTCACCTGTGCTGAACTTCCTTGTTTAGAACTGAAGTTCCCAATCTTGGTCCTCTGGGTCAAGGGTATGGAGTGGAGAAACCTTGAATATTTGTTCAACATGGACTGGAATTGGAAACAGCTGGTCTAACATATTTTGTGGCATTTAATTTATGTGCTGTCAGAAAGAGATAAAAGCAAGTTATGCATTTGCACATTCTGAAACTACCTGGAAATCCACATGGGGGTCTGTATGTGTACCTCTCAACCGCCAGTATATTATCATCTATCAGTTCATTAGATGATGACAGACAGGGGCCTGTTAGCAATCAGAAATAATGACCTTAACATATATCCTGTTGACAGCTATGTCACTATTAGCACACACTAGTAATTAAAGAGTGTCAAATTAATTGGGTGATTTACATGCATTGTTAAAGTTGCACTCTCAGGAGGATAATTCATTTATTTTGAAAGCAGTGCACATTATTTGAAGGAAAATCTGTTTAGCTGGCACATCTTCTCCAGCTCTTTGATAGCCTTGACTAATTCTCTTTATTTGTAACATAAAATCTCATCCAGAGCTATGTCAAGAGAACATGTTGGTGTGTACAAAAATCTCGGAGAAACTTTGAATTTTAGCTGTTTTTATTCCCCTTTCCGCTCTGTGCAAGTCAATAAATTAAAAAAGGTGGCAATCTGTTTTGAGCTTGTGTGAGCTTGTCCTGTTTTAGCTGCATGCAGCTGCATTCTCTCTGAGCAGGGACAGATGGACGTCGGTGGACTCATGTTCATTCAGGTGTCAGCAGAGAAAAGGAAAGGAGTTGCAGACTGGGGGATGAACAGTGGCTCTGTTCTCATGATGAAGAATCTACATCATCATCTTATCATTTGTCATTGATGTTGCATGTTATTTATAAATGTAAAGAATATGACGCAGATAAGATTTTGAATAAACTACTATTTATTCTTTGCTGGTCTGGTCTCTTATTCCCAAAATTCACACGTGTGTGAGTGTGTGTGTGTTTTTAAATCCTCCCCACAACATACATTCTTTCATCTGACAACTTTGACACTTAATCTCCTTCAGCCTAGGCAGCAGCAATAACTGGAATGCTGTTTATTTCCTCTCTGACTCCGTTATCTTTTGCTTGCTCAGATGTAATGTGCAAAACCACTGCCCAGGCTGATATTGTCCTGCTAGTGGACGGCTCCTGGAGTATTGGACGTCTCAACTTCAAGACCATCAGGGCCTTCATTGCTCGCATGGTGGGAGTTTTTGACATAGGCCCCAATCGGGTTCAGATTGGTAAGAACGCGCTTGGTTCACTTGAGCTGTAGATTGAATCAGTGCTCAGAGGTGAGTTCTGGAGCTCATGTTTTGTTTCTGTGGACAGGTTTGGCCCAGTATAGTGGAGACCCCAAGACTGAATGGCATCTGAATGCACACAAAACCAGAGAATCACTGCTAGAGGCTGTTGCCAATCTGCCATACAAAGGAGGAAACACTTTGACAGGTACTTTATGTAAAGTCATGTTCTAGCTTGTTGGTGCTGAACAGCAAAAAGTCTTATGTATTTAATTATGTAAAGGTCTAATGGCAGCCTTGCTTTGGATAATTGACTGTAATTGACTGGATTTAGTCAGGTTTCATCTACTGCAGTCGGGTAATAGCTGCCCTTTCTCTTTCCTACAGGTCTTGCCTTGAATTACATCCTTCAGAACAATTTCAAAGCCAATGTGGGCATGCGTCCGAACTCTCGAAAAATTGGTGTTCTTGTCACTGATGGCAAATCGCAGGATGACATTATTGCCAACTCTCAGAATCTCCGTGACCAGGGCATCGAGCTCTATGCAATTGGTGAGCATTATAGGTAGAATGACCTAAATAAAACATACTGTTATAAACAGAGCAGCTTTTAGATGTCATAGTTGTACAAATCTTATATTTGTTTTGGTTTTATTTGAACATCCGTTGAGGATGGGTCTGAATGAAAGAAGTGATGTTCTTGTCTGCTTGCTGTGGTGTGCAGGTGTGAAAAATGCTGATGAAAACGAGCTGCGCTCTATTGCAACTGATCCTGATGAGACCCACATGTATAATGTGGCGGACTTCTCCTTTCTGCTGGAGATTGTCGATGACCTGACAGACAACCTCTGTAAGAGCGTCAAAGGAGATGGTAAGTCTAAGGGCATGCTCTAATGGCCAGTGTAATGAAAGAACGGTGGTTTATTCATTTCAGTCTTGGCACAAACATAGGAAAGAAAAGCCTGATGGGTAGGTCAGATAACAAACCTGAGATGTTCTGATGGTTTTTATTAGTTTTTGTAATAGCAATGAGTGTTGAGTAAGTCTGTCTGCCTCACTGAGGGAGGAAATCTGAGAGACGCCAAGCTTCCAGGCTCATAAGAAGGCTTCATAATTTTTGAAGTCATGATCAAATAACTTTGGATTAGACAAGTTTTTTTTCTCATTAATAAAAGCAGGGATTCCTTTTCTGACAGTGTCTCTTGGTTAACTGAACTGGAATTCGTCAGCAGCAGTGTGCTTCTTTTCGTGGGAGTAAGACTGAGGCAATAAGTGAGATGTCATGAATCTAAGCTTAGAGGAATGTTCTGCCCTGATTGCAGTTAAGCAAAACATAGAACACTGTGTGTGAGGGACTCCCTTCTATTTAAGAAAGGCTATTAAAAGGTCAAATGTTAAACTGCTGCGTTTATCTCTTTTAGGAGGCGGAGTGGCAGCCCCCACTGACCTGGTGACCTCTGAACCAACCCACTATTCTTTCCGTGTCACCTGGGTCGGTCCTGAGGGTCCTGTTGAAAAGTATCGTGTGGAGTATGTGGCTGTAGCCGGAGGCCAAGCTCAGCAGGTATTGTTCTCCTCATCCTTGAAGTATGTCTATGGTCAATATTTTAAAACAGGGAGGCACAATTGTTTAAAGCTAGCTGTAACTTGTATCAGGTTGTTTAAGGAATTAATGTGTTTTAAGCTCAAATTCACTCTGAATTGAGTCAACATCACCCTTGTTTGAATCACTCTGTGAGGTAGCCAGGCCAGTATATAAGTTTACAAGAGATAGCAGACAATGTACAGATTACGATTATGTGAGTTATTTATTGCGTGAGTTCTTCTGGATCACCTAGAGCTAATTTATCAGAGACCTCACATGGGTGAGCTGTGTAGGGCTTCTTATTCATTCGGGTTCTTCTGCATGGCGCTCTAGATAAATCTACTAAATAGCGTAAAGGTAAACTAAATAGACAAATGTAGACATCATTCACTACCCTACCCATTAAGGTTCCATTTTTTTTGGTTACATCTAATGCATAGAAATCTAATGCTTAGAAAATCCAACTGTTATTCTAACAATTTACTTGCCATTACATCTGATCTCAGTTTAATGATGGGAGATTTCATTTTATCCCATTAAAAATGATATAAATCATGGTAAAAAACCCTCTAATTGTGCTAGAGCATGTATATGGTGTGGCCAAAAACAGGAGAGATAAAAGTAAAAGAGTTTCTACTTGTCCACATCTGTGCTCTGGTTCTCTTTTCGTATGGGGCGGCTCTTAAATGAGCAGCAGAAATCTGGCCACAGACTCTGAAGAGCTGCTGTAGTTCAGTTCCAACTTTCAGTTTGAGATGATTTAGTTAATCTTGCCTTTGCGGTATGCACAGCGGTGTGTAGAGTTCTGACTCCTGCCTGAACATTTTCATATGCATGACCAGCCAGCCTGCACTAGACTCTTTTCCAGCACTGATACTGTAAGTGGTTAGATTGAAAACATTTGCCTTGAAAACCACACGGTTTCTTTTTCTGGTACTAACCCGATTGTCATCAGCCAGCACTCACATTATGTACAAGTACTGTGCTGAAATTGACCCCTTTTGTGTCTCCTGTTATAGTTATTTGTGGATGGCACCGTGACCACGGTGGTGCTGCAGGGTCTGGATCCATTGACTGAGTACACAGTGAGCGTTTACTCTGTGGTTGGAGAGGAAAGCAGTGAGCCATTGAGAGGCTCAGAGACCACACGTAAGGGCCAATTTAATCTCCACCGCAAAGGTCTTAATAAAAACTGAGCCAAAGCCTCAATACTGTTCCCATTAAAACTATTATTTATCCTTTTTAATTGGAATGTTGTTTATTTTAAGAACAGCAGATTACAGAAACGTCACTGTTATTTTATTTTTTTATAAATCTTTGTAGATCCTAGTTATTTGTGAAACTTGCCTTATTATATTACAGATTTAAATTCCCTAATGAGGCTTTGTCTCAGGTTCCCCCGTCTATTGCCTTTGGAATGTTTGTTGATGTAGCAAATCCTTTTTATTAGTGCTGCCTCAACTGCAAAACCAATCCTAGGCTGATGTTCTCATGGTATGCCTTATTTCCATAGAACAATATCAGAAATTTTGTTTCACTGTTTGGGAATAAATATCTAAGGACCCCTTGCAGGTGATATTAAAGTGTGTCCCTTTTTAGATTTTGAACATGAGCAGATGTCCACTAAACGTAAATGTCCATGTAAATGTACCTGGACAAGTTCTTTGCATGATCCTATTGTAGAACCATTTTGGATCATGTAGAAATATGGAAAGGAAAACAAATATCTGATTATGTTGTTCATGGCAAGGACACATTTGTATGCATTTCAGTGCAAGATATAAATGCATGGGAGGACACTGATGTTAATACCAGCTGTAGATGAGTCCTTAAAGGTTTAAAACTATATAATAGGTAGTCTGATTGGAATAACTTTCTTTTAAATGGAGCATCAGCTCAATTTGAGCACCTTGGTTGTTTCAAAGGGTTTGCTACAGCAGCTTATGTTGTTAAGAGTAGAGACAACTATTAAAACGCTGCACGAATTGAGTGAATTGCTATCGCTGTATGTGATGTTATGTTTGAATCTCAGCTTAAACATAACCATCATCACTTCCTTCACAGAGCCATGAATGATGTGAATGTTGTCAGCATGATGCTGCATGGCACAGCGCCAAAGTGTCAATGGTTTATTCAAGCCTTCATTGTTTGTATCATTGCTGTGACATCATTGCTGTTGTTTTCTATGCACGGACGTGCGGCCTGTGTGGTTTTGTCGCCATATATATGTGCTGTGATTGTCTGTCATCATCATTCATTACCCATCATTGTGGATGTATGACATCCATTGCCATCCATCAGTTGTCCTCCATCCTTCATCTTGTCCATATTCCATTATGCGCATTCATCTATTCACGCCTCTGCAAGCCTAAGAGTATAGGCAGATAAACAGCATAAACTAACGTAAGAGAGAAAAGACATGTTCCCCTCTATAGTGCCTCTAAATGCTGCAAGGAGTATGACCATCTACAAAGAGCGCTCCACCTCCATGAGGGTGAAATGGGAGCCCGCTGAAGGAGCCACGGGCTATCTGCTGCTATACAGTGCTAAAAACGCCACTCAGGCCACCACCGAGCAAGAGGTACGATCAGTGCTTCAGCTCTCCCTTTCAGTGCTGCTGCCACTCCAGTGCTGGTGGCCAACGTCACATCTTCATCATCAGCTGTGGTTGGTTCCATAAGCTAGCTGAACATATTAAAATATATGAATAGAAGTAAATTTGGTGGAAGTACAGTATTGTGTATTTGCTTAATAAGTCATTTGCGGTCAAGATCAGGTAAATGCCTCTCAGCTCTAGTGGACTACAAATAATTTTTGGTGTATGTTTGAGAACATGTTAGTATTTTAAAGCTAGTAGTTAGTAGCATTGTTACGGAGGTCTTGTGTGTCAGTAAAACTGTGGTAGGGAAATGAACTGATCGCAAACATTCCTGTCCCATTATAAAAGCATATTTTCCATGTTATGTAGATGCAATGCAAACAATATTTTCGCCATGATCCATGGAAAAGATCTTATCCTTAATATGTCTCCTGATTTAGAATGCGATACTTATAGTACATTTGGAAAATATAGGCTTATTTTCTAGAAATGTGTCAGACTACATTCTTGGAGGGCCAAAGCACTAAAGATTTTCCTGAAAAACACATGCATGACCCATAAGTTTAATTCTTGAGCTCTTTATGTGTTGATTCAAGTGTGTTGGAGTTGGAAAAGCAGCTGGGGGAACTCCCAGGCACATATTTTATTATGAACATTTTACTGGAAACAATCAAGTTAGATTTTTGAAAGAACAATATAAAAAAAATCCTTTTAGCATTCTTTTCTATGAGCTCCCTAGGTATAGAGTCCTAAAACTTTTATTATATTCACTATCAACATTATTAGGAAGTAATAGACTATTGAACCTTTTACATTTTGATTTAAGATAGTTGGTAGCATTTTTGAATGTAACCAGTAGTACATAAAAGTACTTTTGTGCAATTGTCTCATAGTTGGTGCAGATTGCCCTTTAATTCATACGCATCACCAAAACATAACAAGCAGGTAGAATGCATTCAAACTGAAACTGATGAAAATCAAGTCTAGAAAAGATGTGCCATGTCTAAAAATTGTGCAAGTTTCAGATTTTCATATTTTATCCAGAGCAGTTACAAATCTTCATGTGTAATACCGTTGCTCAGCACAAAAATAATACTGGAATCCCATAGGGCGTGAAATTAATATTTACATTTTGAACTGAAGACCTCTCACATGTTGTCAAAAATCACCACTAGAAAATGGTAAACTCTTCAGTGCTGTGACCCGCAATAAATGCAGTTTGGCACTCTAAGCTGGTTCCCCTGGAGTGATCCCACAATTATGGTGTAAGTCCCCATCAAGCTTTGACTGTTGGTTATGGTTAACTTTCACAGATGCGTGTGAAATCCAAGATCACAGACGTCCAGCTGAAGAACCTTCTCCCCAACACAGCCTATGCCGTCACCGTCTTCGCCCTGCACGGCGAGTCGACCAGTGACCCTCTCACTAATCAGGGGGTGACCCGTAGGTGGTGTTCGAACATGCTACCCCAAGCAGGGACGCTTGCCATATCCTGAAGAGCCTCACTGTTCATTTGCTTGTGTTTGTTTTTATCCCCCGTAATCTGCAGTGCCACTGCCGCCGGCTGGAGAGCTGAGGATAACAGATGTGACTCACAGTTCCATGTTGTTGGACTGGGATGCAGCGCCAGCCCCTGTGCGCAAATATATAATTACTTACAAACCTGAGGATGGAGAGCTGAAAGAGGTGAGCAGTGACAGAGACAGAATATACAGTGGGGAAAAAAAGTATTTAGTCAGCCACCGATTGTGCAAGTTCTCCCACTTAAAATGATGGCACAGGTCAGTAATTTTCATCATAGGTACACTTGGGTGCAATAGGGTGGAAAATAAGTATTTGGTCAATTCAAACACGGAACATCTCTGGCTCTCACAGACCTGTAACGTCT
>JBBKCR010000001.1:29130499-29148134 GCA_037577295.1 Ladigesia roloffi
AAAATTCATTAAAAATCGTACCATGTCAAATCTTGAAATTTTTTTTTACATTCTGTCTCTCACAGTTGAAGTGTACCAATGATGAAAATTACTGACCTCTGCCATCATTTTAAGTGGGAGAACTTGCACAATCGGTGGCTGGCTAAATACTTTTTTTCCCCACTGTACTACTGTTCCGAAACATTTTTCTTATTTATCATTTAGTTTTTCTGTACAATATTCTTACTTTCAACAACTCACTTGTAAGCAAGACTCCAGAAGGTATATTCAGTTTCATTTATAAGTTATTTTGAGTTTTATTTAGTATTTTCTGTATTCTGGGCAAAGAAGGGAAGATGCAGACATTTCTTCTACAATGCCAGCGCTGATATTGAAACCTTGAGTGTCGGTCAATAATGGTCTGCTATTTCTCTATAGTGAAAGCCTCTAAAGTTAAAATGAGCTATTTTCAGTATTATCCAGTCAGAATGTATATATTCTGTTAAACATGCCAAAACTAAATGCAATGAGTGTCATCAAGCTCCTCGTACTCATATGCTCTGGTTCTGCTCAGCCCTGGAGATCCATATATGATTGTTTTTCCTCAGGTTTGGCCACTGATTCAGAAACCTGTCACTTATTGTTTGTTTTTTTTTTTTCAAAATGTCTCCCAGTATTATCCCCACTATCATCTTCTCATTCTGATGTACCAGCTTTTGCACGTTACTGGCTGGACAGCTTGTTCTAATAGACGTACTGGCTAAAGAATGTTATGCTCGTCCTACTTTTAGGAAAAATCAGACATACTCTCTAAAGCCAGACACAAAACTTTAAACATATGGCATTTATTTCCTTCTCTTCTGATATGCCAAACCTTCACATCCTCTGTATTTTATAATTAGTATGTGCACTGTAATTTTATGCACTATTTTTGCTCCTTATCAGGATGGGGAGGGTGGAACTGATGTGCTGTGTGGAGCTTAAATATAAAGTAAAATAAGTTGCAATATCTTTTTGGAATTCTTTGGTTTGTACTCTTTCTTGATTTGTATCTGTTGCTTAACAAAATTCTAATTTATAAAAATTATTAAAAGCTGAGTTGTTGCAATTGCAGCAGTGAGCAAGAACTTAGAACATGACTGGCTAGATTTGTTACAGAACAGAGTCAGATTTATTCTTTATTCTCTACTATATCTCATCTCGAAATTTCTGCAGACAATAGATTGATATTGATTCTTGGCATCTGATTTGCCCAGATTCAAAGTTTGGAGTCAACAGAAAAAATATTAAATAATAATTAACATACAGTGTCTATTTACAATATGTTTTGTTGGTTTATGTGCCTCAAGATTTGATTGCAGTATTTGAAATGAATTTACTTATTGTAAAAACATCACTCCGTTGTGATATTTTAGAGGTTTCTCGGTAAATTTATATTAATCTACAGTGCATTTCCTCACTCGTCCTCGTCATTGATTGCAAATGTTTAAGTGGTAATGTGTGAAGAAGCTATAAATATGGAGGCCAAAGATGATGCCATTGCAAAATGCCTGCTTATGCTGAACAGTAGCCGGATTCCTGTTGGCAGGAAGAGGATGATGGAGGACTTACCTACTCTCTGAGGCCAAAGTCATGAATCGTCGCCTTTGTACAGATGTCCCGACATAGCACGTCTCGCTGGGTCATGGCTCTGTCAGTACTTTGTCTGGAAAGATCCTTGTCTGTTTGTGCAATATACCAGACGTATGACCAAACAAGGAGACACTTCTTGATAGATATGAGTCCTTTAACTTATCACTCCAGCAAATGTGTTACACAACCCGATGGAAGCAGCAGCTGCAGAAGGGGTATGCAGTGGATCTCCAGGGCCTTCGTTTTTGGAGTCAGAGACGGGGGACAAAGAGAGGATCGTGCTACCAGCAGAAGATGGATAGAGCAGACGCCACCGCATGAGGATGGTTGTGGATCTTTAGATTGTGAATTTTTGACTGGCATGCAGCAACCACGTCAGTCTCAGAGCACCAGTGAGATGTGTGCTTAGATGTGTGTTTTATTGCTGGATCCTTCATTTTTTGTTTGGTAGAGCTGGCAGGGTCGGTCCTGGCCAGAGAAGCACTACATCCTGAGGCATAAATCTGAGCACCGTGTTGCTCGTAACTCTTAGCACTGGGACAGAGAGATGAAGTAAACACCCCCACACAGGCACAGGTGGACGGGGACCTGAGAAAGCACAATCAGCCTTCAAATGGCAGCAGCTCCTCTTACGTGATAGATGATGGATCATAATTTCACCAAGAGTTCAGGCTAATTATACAGGCACAGGCCATGCCTTTTCACCCTTAGGTTGCAGCTTTGGATTAAAGTCTGCTGCATTTTTTTCAGGAATATTTATGCCTAGTTAATTGGAAAAGATACTTACAGAGCTACAACTGGCATAGAATGATGACAAAAATAGCTTTTACAGCTTGGGTTCAAACTTTTATTTGTGTCGCTCAGGCTCAGAATTATGTGATAAAACAATAGTTTGTCAGTAATATTTTAGAATGGTTGCTAAATTATCACTTTTAAACTTAATAATTCAATAAGTGTTCAGGGGATATTGTGCCTGTTTTGTTATACAATTATTTTAACACTGATCAACTGATTTACGCAAATGTCTCTGGAGCTTCCATATATGGTAGTAGTGGATTGTGGAATGGTACATATAGAAAATGTTTGTTTACAAACTGAATTGAACTCTTTTGTATAAAATAAAAAGACAAGACTCAAAATCAAATATATAAAATGTAAAGTATTTTACATTTCTTTTGATTTTTAGCTTGAAGTAAATGGAGATGTGACAACAACAGAGCTGCAGAACCTCAGGTCCCAGACTGAGTATGATGTGGCTGTCACTCCAGTGTATGACTCTGGAACTGCCAGTCCAATGCTCAACCAAGCTACCACAGGTGAAGACCACAGTTGTAGTAACACTAGTCAAACAGTAATATTACTATTGAAACAAGAGTAAGTCTAAGCTTCCAAAAAAATTTGTCTTCTTTGTAGTAATTATGATGCTAAAAGTTCAGTAAATATTTCTTAGATAATATTGGCACTTTTTCTGTTTGTTAACATATTTTCCTCTTTTGGCCTCAATTTTGTAGATGTTGTTCCAGCTCCGAAGAATTTACGGTTTTCTGAAGTAACTCAGACCAGCTTTAGGGCACACTGGGAGCATGGCGCGCCTGATGTGGCTCTCTATCGCATTGGATGGACAAAGTCAGGGGAGATGAACTACGTCTATGTACGGGCCTTGAATTAGAGGAGCTCCATGATAGTAGCTCTGTAAATGTTATTTGATATCTTACATTCCTCTTTTTTATCACTTTTAGGACATCCTGAGCAATGAAGACAACAGTCACCTCCTAGAGAACTTAGAGCCAGACACTCTGTATGATGTTTCTGTCACTGCTATTTATCCAGATGAATCAGAGAGCGAGGACCTTATTGGAAGCCAGCGCACATGTAAGACAATTCCAATGAAACCTTCTTGCAAAGATTTATAAATATATATCTAGTGCCTTAATTTTGTTACTAAACACATTCATCTACAGAAGAGATGTGAAGTCCCTGTCTGAACGTTGTGTTATTATGTGAAAAAGCCAGAGTCAAGTTAACAAAAGTTTTCTTTCTCTATTTCCTCTGCTTCCCTTAGTATCCAAGATAATTTCAACTCGTGAGTATTTTGACCCCACGCATTTATTATAATGCGAGGCTGTGATCATCATATGATGAGCAAGAACTAATCGGACTCCTTTTCTATATAGCTTCCCCGGAGCCCCCTCAGAATCTGCAAGTGTACAATGCTACCACCACCTCGCTGACAGTGAAATGGGATCATGCCACGGGCAAAGTGCAGAATTACAAAATCACATATGTGCCCGTAGCAGGAGGCAGAACTCAATCGGTAAATCACCTCAAAATCACATTTCAAAGGTTTTCTTGAATCAAATGAGTTAGACCATACAAATGGCATACAAATAATTTCATCCAAATTATTTTGGAATATTTCCTATTAGATTATTTACCAAAATAATCACACAATAGAAAAGGCAACTGAACTTTACTGCGTTAATGTTTGCTTTCTGTTTACATTTATTAATGGTGTTTTGGTGTTTTTAGAAGCAAAAACACATTTGCCTTCTACCAATCAACTAGAACATTAAAACCACTGACAGTTGAAATCAAGAAATTTGATTATATTGTTACGGTGGCACCTGTGAAGGAGTGGGATATATTAGTCAGCCTATGAACAATCAGATATTTACAGTGATGTGTTGAAAGCAGGAAAATGTACAATCATAAACAACTTTGATAAGGGCAAGCTTATGACTGCCAATGGACTGCTTCAGAGCATTTCCAAAGTGGCAGGAACTTTGGGGAGCTCTTGACATACGGTGATTAATACTTACCAAAAATTATCCAAGAGAGGACAAACGGTGAACTGGCAGCAGGGTGGCTGAGCCTCACTGATGGACATGGGGTATGAAATCTAGTCTGCTTGGACTGATCCCACGGAAGAGCTTCTTTAGCACATATTTAGAAATGTGTCAAAAAATCTATCACTACTTTCTCTGTATGTTCCTATGAAGACTTAAACCAATTGGAGTGCCCATATTGAACCCTGTACACAGTGGGTATGTGTGCTTTGGATTTCGGACAAAAACAAGACCTGGTGAATCACAGTTTTTTGTATACATTATATGGATAGTCAGAAGTGCATGTCACCTACCTGTGGAAGAGATGGCTCACGAATGTACCATGGGAATAAGGCAGGCAGATGGAGGCGGTGTGAGGCTTTGGGAAATGTTCTACTGAGAAACCGTGAACGTTTGTCTGAATGTTAAATTTAGCACACAACACTAACCTAAACATTGTTACAGAAAAACTCGCCTTCATGGCCACAGTATGTGCTAGTGGCAGTGGCCTCTTTCAGCAGGATAATACACAAAAATTGTTCAGGGGTGGATTTGAAGAATATGAGAGAAAGGTGTTGACTTGGCTTTTGTGGGAGAATCTGTGGGATGTGCTGGAAAAACTAGTCTGGTCCTCTGGGATCCCACACTCGCAACTTACATGACTTGCAAAACAACTTAAAAATCTGCTGCTAACAGTAACTTCAGTGTTTTTTTGGAGTCCATAGTTTGACAGGTCAAAGCTGCTTTGGTGACATAAAGAAGACCTCACTCTTGTTCTTTTTCAACCACTGCCTGATGTATCCCACCCCATTGACAGGTGCCATTTTAAAGCGATAATAAATGTTACTTATTTCAACTTCTGCAAAGCAATGATGTTCTCATTAATTGTTTTTTTGCTTCATACAGTTCTAACTGTTGGCAATTGTTTTGAATTGTTTATTATCAACCGGTTGTTGATATGTATACATTTCCCTGTGTTCTTTAAATCCTCGGCTGTTGGAATGTCTTTTTAAGATGAGAGTAATGAATTTTGTTAAGGTCAGTCACTTGAATTTTTAATGAAGTAGAATCCAGCCTAAGTTTCTTGCCCCTCTAGCCTTTCACCACATTTGAGGAGCAATAGGAAACATACTTCCATACTCTGGCAGTTTAGGCTAAACACACACACACACACACACACCACATATCTAACCAGCTAACTATCAGGAATGAACGACAGCATGCCTGAGTAGCCAAGAATGAACTTGCTTCTTTAAAAAGCTTCTTTGAAAGAAATTAATTTTGCTTCTGTGAAATGTGTGGCTATAAATTTTGTAATCAAATTGTCCAGACAGTCTAACATATTTGGACAGATTGATATTGGCTTTAGATTAAGAACGCACAAGCTTCTGTACACTGTGCCTTTTTCTGCAGTGGAAATGTGGCCTTTTCCCTTTCATTTATCTCAATGTTTTATGAGGTTTTATTATTCTATCAAAAGTAGAAACATGATTGAACAGCATGCTGACATTAGAATTGTTTTTGTCACAGAGTCAATATGTCTGTGAAGATTTGAGCATTGAAGGGCCTGAAAACCGAATGTTTACATGACAGATAACCAGTTCTTTGCATGGGCTTTGGTTTATTTGTTGCTAAGTTATCGGAAATGCAGGAGTAATGGCTGGCTTTAGACCACTGCTGATAAGAGAACTCTCCTAATCTCCCCTCATCCCTACAATTATGTCAGCAGATTAACCCTCTCATGAACAAATCCAGAGTCGTCTGAGAGCATGTCTTTTCAGTAGTAATATTTCTATGCAGACTCAGATTGGTGGGAAGAAGAACACAGTCAATCTGCAGAAACTGACCCCTGACACTCCGTACTCCATCACTGTGTCAGCTGTGTATGCAAACGGACAAACCAAGGACTTGTCTGGTCAAGGAAAAACATGTAGGTCCTCCCACATACGGCTCTGCATGTCAGTAATTAATTTGATCTCTTCATGTTTTTTCATCAAACCTGTATTGCCCTGTTGGCGACATTTCTAAGTAACCACAATGATGTTGTGACCCTAAGCTGCTGGAACTGCTTTGTTAATTGCTAGATTTAAATCGTATTTATTTGTGGTTCTTTGCTCTGCTTTTTGGCTTTAGAAACTTTTTGATTAAAAGCCAAAGAAAGGCTTAGGTCATGGGTTCTTACAAATAACATAAATGCTCTCTCACTTGTGTTTGATTGCTTGAATAAAAGCTCAACTCTAACTCTAATAGGCATGTTTTCACTTGAGCTGGACTAGAGGTGTACATTTTGAACCCCTGTTTCCTAGTGCCTCTTGGAGGAGTGCGAAACCTTCGAGTTACTGACCCCACCACCAGCACTCTGAACGTACAGTGGGAGCCAGCCGAGGGCACTGTGCGGCAATACCGGATCTATTATCAAGCTGCTCAAGGGGGCCCAGAGGACATGGTATAAAACACACAGAATCTCCTATTCCCTTAACAGCATTTTAAAAATCTGAGCTTTTTGTGTAGGTCTAATTGTAAACAAACAAGGCCATCAAACCTATTCATAGCACTACTATCACAAAAAAGTGATAATGAAACCTCAGGTTTTTCCTCAGGTACAAGTCTCTGGAAACACTTTCAACACTGTCTTAAAGAATCTTCAATCTGACACTGTATATGCCGTCACTGTGGTGCCAGTGTTTGCAGCTGGGGAAGGAAAACGCATGACTGAGAATGGAAAGACATGTGAGTCTAAAGTCTTTTCTAGCTCATCCTCTCTTTTTTGAAACAGTAATTTACTACACTTTAAGCCAAAAGAACAAAACCAAAAAATACATTTTAAAGTAAAATGCTACTGTTCATTCAGGTCATAAATAAAGGCTCTTAAGCTTTACCCCACAGTGAGTCAGCTTTTCTGTATTGATCAGCAGGGTGGGAAAGCTGACGTGTTGGCAACTCCATAAATGTGTCTTTAGCCTTTGTTTAACAAGGCCCAGTTTATGGGCTATAAAGAGTTGTAGTGACTTTGCAGGGGACCAGGGGATCCATGAGTAATCTTTTTCCCTAAATGAAAAACCCTAGGAAATGCAGAGACATAAAAGACATTCTTTCTCTCACCTCTAAAACAATGCCCCTCATTCAGAATAACAGCTTTCAATGTTGTCCATTGTTTTCCCGTAATTCATTTACACTGTAGCTTGGTTTCCCATACTGTTTCATTTTATTGCCGTGCTTGATATTGCACAATATTCACAGCCCTGTTTTAGGTATTTTAAGCTGGGAGTAAAATTCCAGGAACACTTAATTTATGCCAGATTTAATGACAAAAGAGCTCATTGAAATAATTTCACACTGTCATGCTATTTTGAGCTTAATTTATTAAATGAGTTCCATGTTTTGCTAAGTGCCAGTGGGCAGTATTCATTCTAGTATATGCCTGAAAGCTGTGGTGTGGTTACCACAATTCAGCACTCTCTTTTTCACATGGTGGGCCTGCTGAATGATGCAGTGACTGCTTTAGTTTTAAAGTACAGAAAAGTTTGTCTGGTTTCCATTTGATGTGTCCTATTTTTTTCCTGCTTGAAACTTTTGTCTGGGAATTTTCCACACAGCCGTGGCTTCTTTGGCTGCGAGGTGTTTTGAATCAGCTTCGAGTCTGCTTGTGTTTTCTTTCACAGATACAAATTCTGAATCCCAACAGCATCCGTTTCAGTTATTCTGAGACAACAAAGCTGTGCTTAGATCTCATGAAATGAAGCAAAAATGTTTATTCCCTTCCTCAACCTTTCCCTTTCCCTCTCTCTCTCTCTCTCTCTCTCTCTCTCTCTCTCTCTCTCTCTCTCTCTCTCTCTCTGTCTCTCTCTCTCTGTTTCTCTCTCTGTCTCTCCATTTATGACACCTCTTTCCCCTTTTGTCTTCTACATAGTGGTGCGCTCCCCTCCTAGGAACATCAGGGTTTACAACCCCTCTACAAACACCCTGAATGTGCGCTGGGAGCCGGCATTAGGCGACGTGCAGCAATACAGGGTCGTTTACGCACCACTCACAGGAACCCGCCCATCCCAATCAGTAAGTGTCATTAACCTTAACTTACCTATGTCTGAAAAAATGGATAAAAGTAGACCAATTAGACCAGCCTAAAACTGCTAACAGAACGGTTTGCATGTGGAACTGGTGCCTTTAAAAATGTTATTGTATTTACTATTACTGTATAAAAACTGAATGCAGTGGGCTATCATTAATTGAATGCACACATTCATAACAGGATTCAAAATAAGAGTGTATTATTGATGTTGTAAAACAGACAACATTTATAAAGGCATGTCATAAGTTCTATTAAAAAAGCCAAGTATTTTCTCTTGGTGCTAGAGCACTTTTAGAGAGTCGTGATAAGTAATGTTTGTTTATTTGAGCTGGGGCTGTGTATGCTGTTAATTAGTAAGGTGTCCAGCCAGTTTGGTCAGTATATACTTTGGCTACCATAAACTTAAATAGTATGCACTAAAGAACAAATGCAATTAAATTGTTAACTACAATACAATAAAACATTATCAACAAAGTACAAACCCTCCCAAGTGTAGAGCAGCATGGGGCATTTACTTGCTTAAACACACCTTCGGGTTGATTTAAGGGATTCAAAGTGTGTATGAATAAATATACTGCAGAAAAAATGTGTGGGTTCAACCCCCTCTAAGGTCTAAGTTTTTTGGGCCATTTACTTATTTTCTATTAACAAGTAATATGATTTGAGTTTTTTAGTGTTTATTGGTTATCAATATATTTAAATATAACCTTTATATCAGATGGGAAAGAGACTGAAAACCCTATGAAATGATTTCATTTGTCTTACACATGAACATGAACATTCACATCTGTGAGAAATATTGGATAGGGAAATATTTTATTAGATCATTTAACAATAAAAAGGTTGAACCACTTTTATTAACTCAAGGGCTTTCTTATCCTTAGCCATGGGATTTTTGTTCTGCTGAGAGGAAAATTGTTATGGATATAGGACTTGGTTTTTCCAATTTTGTAGCCAGTATTTCACTCCCTTTGTAGGTGGTAAGTTTCTTATAATGCTGACAAATGTAGCCTTCAGTGATTCTGCACACACTGTTTCCAATTATGTTTTTTTTCTACAATTAATTGACCTATTTCAATCTTAATTGGAACACTGAGAACACAGAATCCTGCATAGTAAAGAAAAAATATTATTTGTCAAAAGTAATAAACAGTCTTACAGACCTAAAGATCAGCTGATGAGCCAGTAGATTGGAAGGTGAGCTTTAGTTGATGCCAGCTGACCATATATATATATGTTTGTGTTTGTGTGTGTGTGTGTGTATGTGTTACTTGTAAAAGAAACAAGTGCTAGTTCTATTCTCAAAAGATTTGGATTTATAGATACAGTTGCATAGTGATCTACTTGAGTATGTAGAAGCTGAAGTATTTTCACCATCTTACAGGTGCTTGTTCCAGGGAATACCCACACTACCCTACTGGAGCAGCTAGTACCAGACACTGAATATTCAGTTGGTGTGGTTGCTATTTATTCTGATGGAGAGGGTGAAGCTGTGAATGATGCCGGCAAAACATGTAAGTTCTAATTCCTTTCATATGGTCGTGCAGCTTTTAACCAATTACGTCTGATTTGTTAACTGTATACTGACTTAATTCTGGTTTTTGCTGTAGTACCCCGCAGTGGACCAAGGAACATGCGAGTGTATGACCCCACTACTAACACTCTGAGTGTTAGCTGGGAGCATGCAGCTGGGCCTGTGCAGCAGTACCGAATCAGCTATGCACCAACCACCGGAGACCCAATCGAGGAGTTTGTAAGTGGGAAAATGTATTTTTTATTAGTAATGACAGAAGTCTAAACATAAATAGCTCTTGAACTTTATTCCATTGGGTAGTTATAATTTGGATTGTTAAATTTTTTTTATATACATGAACATGCAAACTTATTACAGTCTGGATAATTTTCTTATGGTGATTTCAATTTTCTTATAGACAAGTGTTCCTGGAAACAGAAACAACGTCATCCTGCAGAACCTTCAGCCAGACACGCCTTACAGAATCACTGTGGCAGCAATGTATCCAGATGGAGCAGGAGGAGAGCTTTCAGGAGATGGGCACACATGTAAGCATTCCTAAATACATATACTCAGCACAAAATGTCATGGCTTAAGTACTGCAGTGTGTGTGTAACACCTAAAGCCATAATGCGAACAAAATAAACACATAACCTGGAAGCCCCCAGTGGAGAGCTGATGTAGACACAGTAAATCATGAATCAGACCGTACCAAAACAAAAAATTTAATCTCATCCCTTGGGAAGACAAGTGTCTGCTCGAATGTAAGAAACTCCTAAGCAGTCCTAAACTCCTAACCTGAACACAAGTACAGTGATGACACACAGCCCCAAAAAACAAAAGCGATAATAATTCCTTAGGCTCTGAAATCCTCTTTATCCCCAGACTTTTGTTTCAGTTGCTTGATCATATTAAGCTTTAATGAAAAAACAAATATACAGTAGTTAAATGTATTACATTAATCAAACTGCAGACAATTCTTTAATTAAGCACCATGGGCATTTGACAGATCCCATTTACCCTTTTGGGATATGAAGGCTGTTATTTTTGGTCAGTGTCTGAATCGTAAAATGGAATTCCATAATGGAGACTTCAGTCTCCCACAATGCATTCCAAGTGAAAATCAGTAATATATAATGATGTGCATTAAAAATCGCCAACTGACAGAGAAGCTTTAGCTAATGTTAAAAGTGGCCTTGAGCTGCCTTTTTTGTAATTGGCTGTTCATGCAAATAGATCTGTTCAGCTAAAAGGAAAGACACAAGGAGTGTGACCTAAAAGTGTGTAGTTGAGATTTTTGCTGTAAGATTATTAATTTAGATCATTTCTGTCTCTTTCATAGTGGGGCTCCTGGGTCCACGTAACTTGCGTGTGTCAGATGAGTGGTACACTCGTTTCCGCGTGTCCTGGGACGCTGCACCTGCCCGGGTCAATGGGTACAAGCTAGCCTATGCTGTAGCGGGTGAGCAAAATTGGTTACTTTCAGTGTGCTCAGATTCTCAGTGACATATTCTATCTACTGTAATTAATATAAGGGTTCTGTCTATTTGGATATTGCAGGCACTGGTCAGTTCACTGAGGCGTTTGTTGGAGATGTGACCACCCACATCCTGCACAATCTTCAGCCTGGCACCACATATGACGTAAAAGTCTTTGCCCAGTATGATGCTGGCCCGAGTGGACCTCTTGTTGGTGAAGGAACAACTTGTATGTATACATTATTATGCCAATTTCATTTTTTACTGTATATTTTATAAGTTGTAGTACATTTTTGGGAAATACCTTGTACTGACTCTTAAAATCTGTTTATTTAATTTTTTTTAATGTTTTATTCAGTGTACCTGAATGTTACTGGTCTTTCAACATACAACGTTGGCTATGATTCATTCTGCCTGAAGTGGACTCCACATCGAGCTGCAACCTCTTACAGACTGAAAGTCAATCCTTTTGACCGTAAGCTGAATTTATCTCCCAAAATATCCTGCCAAAGCTGCGTGAACCTGACAAATCGTATGGTTCCAATATTTTGCAGATTTTCAATATCCGTGCTCATCCTTCAATTTCTTGCTCTCTTTTGCTCTCTTTCCTTCTCATTGCCAGCCTCTATCCGTGGAGCCCAGGAGGTCACCATCACGGCTGCAGAAAACCAGTACTGTTTTGATGGTCTGGCCTCTGATGCTCTGTACAACGCCACAGTGTACACTCAGACACCCAACATGGAGGGACCCGGAGTCAGCGTTAAAGAGCGCACTTGTAAGTTGTAACTTCAATTAGCATTTTGTCATCCTTGCCATATAGCACCTCTATTGACTGCATAGTTTTCTTTTAGTGGTGAAGCCTACTGTGCCCCCCACGGAGCCACCCACACCTCCTCCTCCTCCTACTATCCCTGCTGCCCTTGAGGGTAAGGATAACTCAGGACTTACAGTCAGTTTTTGAAATGAGCTCACTGCTGAGTCTTATTTGATTCTTCCTCCGCACCATGCTGAATTTATTTCCTCAATGGTGTGTACAAAGGTGAGTTTTCTTATTGAATGCTCTTATTCATTGCAGTGTGCAAAGGCGCTAAAGCTGACCTGGTGTTCCTCATTGATGGCTCTTGGAGTATCGGAGATGAGAGCTTCCATAAAGTGCTCCAGTTCGTGTTCAGCATGATTGGAGCTTTTGATGTCATCAGCCATGAGGGCATGCAGGTAATTGAGCTGTCAGCGACTTCATAATTAACAACATGTGCACAGAAGTCTTTTCAGCTCGCTAAGTGCTGTCCAAGCTGTGTGTGGAAAACCTCTGAACTCTTTTTTTCCCTTTGGGAAACAGGTGTCTTTTGTGCAGTACAGTGATGATGCCAAGACAGAGTTCAAATTGAACACGTACCACGACAAAGGAATGGCTCTGTCTGCAGTGCAGATGGTCAACTACAGAGGAGGAAACACCAAAACAGGTTATTGTCTGTCCTAGAATTTAATCTAAAGGACTAACAGTTTTATCAGCTGGCATCTAATAGAATATGGAAGGGGTTTTGAACAGTTCAGATATGAAGCTCTCATAGAGTTTTGAGATTACAAGTAATACAACCTATCCCACTGTACACATTTTTGCAGCAATGTTAAGAATTTCTTCCTGTCCTGTTGACCATGACTTCTCACCAGGATAACTGGTTTGTAAAAAGCTTTGTATAATTTATAAAGAAGTGCTCTGTCGTGCTTAAACATCCCAGGCCATGCTCTGAAGCATGTGGTTGAGAAGGTCTTCACCTCAGACGGCGGCATGAGGAGGAATGTTCCAAAGGTTTTGGTTGTTGTCACTGATGGCCGTTCTCAGGATGATGTTAAGAAGAGTGCCTCCAAACTGCAACATTCAGGTGATTGAAAACCTGTCACTAAAAATGTTCTACCTCTAGAGTGAATGTTCATTAAAGACATTGCACATTTAAAGACACAGTAAACATCTAAGCTTTGTCTTGCTCTCCCCAGGCTACAGTGTGTTTGTTGTGGGTGTTGCCGATGTGGACATGACAGAACTGAGGCATATTGGCAGCAAGCCCAGCGAGAGACACATCTTTGTTGTTGATGACTATGACGCGTTTGCAAAGATACAAGACAATCTCATTACATTCATCTGTGAAACAGCAACATCAAGTATGATGCTCTTCTTTTGTTCGAACTCCATTCTCCTATTGAAATGTGCCTGGAACTGACGATGGTGTGCTCTTTTTTCCTCTTACAGCATGTCCTCTGATTTACCTGGATGGATTCACATCACCAGGTTAGTTTTGGTCAATATACTCAGACAAAATATGACAAAGGCTCACATGGCTTTTTCGTTAGTTGATTGGTAGCATGTGTTTGGAGCATGAAAAACTCTGAGATATTTAAAGCAGAGCAGAGGAGTGGCTAGGGGCCAGATTTGCTATCCACTGTTTTTAATCACTTGCATTCTGCCTTTATTATGACATTTACTGAACCTAGGCTTTAGGATGCTTGAGGCCTTCAATATCACTGACCGGACCTTCGCCGGTATGAATGGAGTGTCAATGGAAGCAGGATCCTTCAACAGCTTCGTCACCTATCGACTACATAAGGATGCATTCATTTCTCAGCCCACAAAGTAGGTTGGAGTGTGCATGTTCTCATTCTCCCCCCAGCCCCCCTTTCACTTCTGAGCACTCAGCTGCCCTGCGTGCTGTAATGGTTTCCAAGCAATCACAATCATTTCTAACGATCTTTGCGGGTCTTGCCTGTTTGGTGCACGTTTTGAAATGCTTTGCAGGCCCTGTTTGCAGCTTGTGGAAATGATGGAACAGGTGGAGGGAATGATTGTTGTTTTGCATTCAAAAAAAGTTTTCATGGTCAGCCGTACTAAGTATATCAATGTGGGAGCTTCCGAAATTCTTCAGGCCATCAAGAATCCATTGAGAATTATGTCCAAAGGTCCCTGGCCAAAGCATGATCCATTAATTTGTCAGTAATGATTGGTATTTGCGTGTGGGTGGACGACTGACCAAATGGAAACGTTTCTAGCAGCAGAGGGAAAATACTTTCAATATGTTGCATTTTTTAAGAATGAGAGGTTTTTTTTCTCTGTCGTGCTTGAAAAATAGTTTGAGAGCCTTTCTTCACTCTCCATTCTCCACGCTCAGCCTTTTGTCTGTTTCACATGGATATTAGGCACCATGCCTATTTTCTTATATACATTTTCACAGACATAGGAAAAAATCCGTAGCAGTTTGCACTGCTTAACTCTGTTTGCTCGGATTAACTTTACAAAAACAGCGCAGTTTATTTGTATTTTGATGTTTTAAGGGGCCATATCATGGAAAATTGCCAATATTTAAATAAGTTTGATATAATGTAAAAATCTTTGCCTGATTTTAAATGAAAACACATAATAGGCAAATGAGTAAGGTGGCCTCGTATGACAAATATGTTTTCTTTTATACCGTGTGCATTGCCAGGTGTGTGTGCATAGCTTTTAAGCAACTTTCTCTGGGACCAAACAGTTTTTCTGATTCTGATACTGATTGGGAAGAGATGACACTCGGGTGCACTGTGAGAGGCTGACAGATGCAGTTTGAGACTGTGGGCAGTGTTCTGCTGGGAAACATTGCATCCTGGCATTCATATGGATGTTAGTTTGACCTCTTCCACCAACCTAAACATTGTCATACAACCCTTAATGGCAGCAGTACTCCCTAATTTTGGTGCCTTCTTTCAGTAGGATAATGCAGCCTGCCGCACTGCAAAAATAGTTCAGAAATGGTTTTGATATAACATCTGTGTGATATGCTGAACAAATGAGTCCAATCAATGGAGGGCCACCTATGAAGTTACAGGACTTAAAGGATCTGCTGCTTCAGAGGTCTTGTGGAGTCCATTCCTCATTGGGTCAGAGCTGTTTTGGCTGGTTTTAGCACGAGGGGTCCTACGCTTCAATAGCCAGGTGGTTTTAATGTTGCCTGATCAGTTTATTTTAGTGCAGTGGAAGAGTAACAAAAATTGTAAGCTTAATTTTAAGTTATATAGAGAGAGTGCAACATAGGCTGAAATTGAATATTAACCATTTGTTTGGAAATAAATTCTAAAAATGGACATCAGGGTTTAAAAAAAATACAAGAAAGTTTAGGACATGACCCATTTATAACGTTTTTTTGGTTTCATAGCTGATATTGACGTCATATTAATGAATGTTTGCTTTGAAGGGAAATACACCCGGATGGACTGCCGCCCTCCTACACCTTTATACTTCTCTTCCGGCTCCTCCCTGACACTCCTAAGGATGCATTTGATCTGTGGCAGATTGCTGATAAGAATGACAACCCTGAAGTAGGACTTACACTTGATCGTAAGCCATTTTTTAATCATTATTTATTCCATGTGTGAGTCTGCCAGCTGCATTTTTAAAAGCGTATAACATTTATGAATGTATGACCATTCTAATGGTTTAGGGTTTTTATCATGGGATTGACTTCTTAGGGGAATAAGATTTATCCTTTATACACATTTTTGTTGTGTTATATCTGTGCACACTGGTATTGTCCATGTAATTGTTTTTTTTTTCCTTCATTCAGCTTCCAGTAGAACCATCTCATTCTACAACAAGGACACGAGAGGAGAGCTCCAGAAAGTTACTTTTAGTAATGACCATGTCAAGAGGATCTTTCACGGAAGCTTCCACAAAGTAAGAACTCTTTTAAATATATCATAATGGGGATTTACTGTGTTTTACACAAGGTAAAAGATGAAGTGATGGGCACTAATAGCAAACGTGCCTCAGGTTGTTAAACATATGGCAAGGACATGAGGATAAAGTTTAGACACATCATAATTTCTTGAAGCCTCAAGTTACACACAATTAGGTGGGAATCTAATCTAATTCTCTTACCAGAGATTTGGAATGGTGTCTGTAGCCATACATCTAGTATTGTATAGATTATAGTTGACTTATTCTTTGTGCAGGATTTAAGTGGATTTTGTGTAATCATATGTCAGCCTATAATTAGTCATCATGGATTATGTTCCAATTATTTTTCATTGCGTGAGCTTTCAGCTGAAGATTTTGTTAATTGTGTTGCAGCAAGTTGCATCTAGTCAATTTTACCCTGTGGTTTTTGCCAAGGCTTTTGAACTATTTTATTTGTGCTGAGATGGCTTATCTTATGTCCTTAACAAGTGTCAAAGACGCTAAAATGAAATATATGTGTATAAAATAAAATTTATGCCACTGAGTGAACTCCTACAGAGTAGTAATGGAATCCCTCAAGCCAGGATCAATAACCTAACTCTGTTGGAACAGAAGTTTTTTTCATTTATGATTTTATTCAGTAGTGGTAAATTAACTTCTTAGCTGCTGAGTTTATTAACAGTAAGTCCAGTGTGTTACCTCATAGATGTGGACAGTACTGAAATAGGGATTCAGCTTGTGGTGACTGATTACAGTCTGGATTGTGACTTAGCTTTTGGTCATCAGGCTGTGGTCCAGCATTAAAGCTTACAGGGCTTGGAATTGAAGGCTTTTGGTTTGCTACTGTGGTCTACTGTGTACTCAGTGACTTCCTCAGCTAAAACCACAGACTTTGCAGGAGACTGAAGCATTGAAAAATTAGAGATGCATGTATTTAATGGACCAACATGGTCAAAAGATTACATATTGGTGAAACTGTGGTGAAACCTCCTGTTTGTGGCAGAACCATAATATTCGTGTACATTTTAAAAGGGATCTGTTTTTTTTTCCAAAACATGCAGTCCCAGGTACCATGAATGTCCATTTGTTTCTGTAATGTTAGGGCACTGAAGACTATGTTCTTATTTCCACCATGCCTCTGCCAAGGCCAAGGAGTTGTACACAGTGCTCAACATAAATTACAAGCAGGTTAGAGAGTCCACACTGTTTTACCTTGAGTTTCTCCTTGGAGGAGTTTTTTAGGAATCAGCAATAGGATTGAAGCCCCTAAAAAAATTATTCTTGCACTGTTGGGGCTTCACTTGGAATTTCACAGGGCAGTTTTTTTGGGGTATTTCTTGCTCTTTAGCCAGAAGACATCCCTGCAGCATTGTAGCTGTTGGCTATGGTTTTGCCTACACCACTAATGTGGGGTTGACTTTTTCCACAGAGCTAGTA
>JBBKCR010000001.1:29148160-29165032 GCA_037577295.1 Ladigesia roloffi
TATATATATATATATTACTAGCTCTGTGGAAAAAGTCAACCCCACATTAGTGGTGTAGGCAAAACCATAGCCAATATATATAAAGATATCATTCCCATTAACATAGAGCTGACCCAGACTGCTGGTTTTGTTTCCCTCATGAATTGTGGAGTTTCAGTACTTGGCTGCCTTATTCAGTATGTTTTCCCAAACCAGTCTTACAATTGCTGCATTATTATCTGGAGTGAGGTTTCAAGCCTTCAGCTTTTCCATTCACAGATCTGCCAGTATTCACATCCTTTTCAATGCAGCCTCTAAAGGCCCTCTTTGATGGGCCCAGCCCAGTTTTTCAGAGCACAGCACATTTCTCTTCTTTAACTTGACCGTGTTCCATTCTGTGTCCTTTTATAAATCCCTCTGTTTATATGCAGTTAACAGTGGGTTGGATGACTCATGAATATGCTCAAAGAAACAAAGGAAGAATAAAATGTTCTTCTGCCTACATGTCAAGACCATCCACTATAATGGCATCTCCTCTGATGACACACAAATGAATTCAGCCCAAAGATGCATGATCTGTAGATACTGGGTGTATTCAGCAGCTTGCGTATGTTTCTTATTACACATCAGGAAGAGATGTTTGCTTGAGACCTTTTGCCTTCTTGGCTGTATCCGTCATTCCTACAGTATGTGGAACCTGACAGAGAATGGACTTGGTGACTGGTAGTGAACATGGTGTATTTTGATGATCACAAATGCTCTAGTTAGGAAAAGGAAGGGAATGTAGATTGTCTGACCAGCAAGTAGTAAATGGAGGCAGATAGATATTATGAAATTTTCAGCAAAGACTCACGGGGCACACAGCCAAAATATAACTGCAAATTAGTTACATACAAGCACTCATAGTCGCCAAGCTGGGAGCGTTCAAAAAAGTGTGAGAGTGTGGAACAAAGCATGGCTACACATGTACGTTCTGCTTTGGCATGGTCAATAATAAATCTTCAGGCGTGAAATTTGTTCTAAAATATTTTGTATAAAATCTCACTTCAGCAGAGACATACATTACTAGGGCTCATCTAAGTAGCATTTTTCAGGCTTCAAATACTTTTTGATGATTTGAAACAAGTGTCCAAATGTACCACTCTTAATAATATTTAATTTCTATATCATAATCAATATTAGAGTATGTTTTCATGGTTAAGATTTAAAGATTTATGCATGTAAAGATGCAGATAGTAATATTAGCCTATGTTATGTAAATCAACGTTCCATCACATAAGGAAAGACTTTTTGCTAACTTAGATTTTACAAAAGTATGTTCAAGATCTCTCTTAACGATTTCATTTTCAGTTAAGCTGCTTTACCTTATTTAGCATTCAGAAACATAATCCTGCATAAATGGTACAGTGTTACATTCTGACTGCTGCACCATTTAAAGTGGATTCAGTTTCTGTCCATATGTTAAAAACGGAAACTAATACCAATATATCAAACATTTTGTTTGGACCTTTGTCTAATTGGTGAAATTACATTTAGCATTAGCCTAGTTAATGCCTAATTACACCTTTTTCATTAATTTTTTTTTACATGATATCTGTCTTATTATCAGGTCTTGGTATGTTATTAAAATGGTTGTTTAAAAGGCCACTAAGTGCATCATGATTTCTGTATCCAAATCCGAACCTCAGACCCTTCCCCACAGTGGGCAGTTAAACAGTGGGTTTGCCTGCCAGAAATGTTGACCACAGTGTAGCTTGTGTTTGGCAAGATGTTTGACCCAGCTTGTGGGCCAGGGCTTTTTGATGCACATTAAGAATTTTAGCACGGTATCTGCTTGCCAGACTTTTTAACTGAAAATTGCCCAGGAAAGTTGGGAAACGAGGGGTCCTTTGATGGCCAGCCACAGAATGACAAAATGACATAATATCAAGATGTGGTTATGCTACTCTGGACAGTAATTGTCTGCAGAAAAGAACAACTACACCTCAGGATGTACAGCATGGAAAAGGCAAAT
The DNA here is from genome assembly GCA_037577295.1 of Ladigesia roloffi. Taxonomy (NCBI): domain Eukaryota; kingdom Metazoa; phylum Chordata; class Actinopteri; order Characiformes; family Alestidae; genus Ladigesia; species Ladigesia roloffi. The sequence goes on from JBBKCR010000001.1 coordinate 29,150,154, forward strand.
GGGAGTTTGGGCCACATAATGAGACTCATGTATGTTACATGCAAATGGAAAAAGGTTTTAGAATATAATTAAGGTCACTGACAAAGTTTCCCATGCATTTTCGATCACTAGAGCAGTGTTAGATGTAACAAGGACAATCTATAATTAACATAATTACAAGGATGATAAATTGTTATTGGCCGGATTTCTTGTAATTTGAACATGTTTCTAAATATAGATCACGGGGAAGCGAGTTCATCATGTTCTTTATAAATGGGTTGAGGGCAGTGTGGGTTTATAAATGTTATGTGATCACAGACTAAAACGACTGCGTCAGTATGTGAATGGGTTCCAGATTAGAAAGGGAAAGATCTGGTTACGTGTTATTGTTTGCTTATTAAATTTCTAGGGTGAGATCACATGGGAAATAAAACAGATTTGATAAAGTGTTTAGATTGGTTGATTTATTTGACTATTTCCTTTTTATTTTTCTTACCATGAAGGAATTTATAGTATGGTATATTATTCTTTTATAATCTGCAGATGTTTACACCTAAACATGTCTGAACTGAGATATATATATGTGTATACTCAAAAATGTTTTTTACTTCACATCAGCTTCACATCTCCATCTCACCAAAAAATGTCAAGCTGAACATTGACTGCCAGGAGATCGCAGAGAAAGAGATCAAAGAGGCCAACAACATCACCACAGAAGGCTACGAAGTCCTTGGTAAAATGGCGAAGTCTGGTGGTGGAAAGAGACAATCAGCCACAGTAAGTGCAAATTAACTATGGACATGTAGGCACTAGAAAGGGGTAGATGTTGTAGAAGCACTACTTTTGTCCATGGATGGTTCTCTAACAAACATTTTTTATGTAAATAAGCCCCATTTTCAGCTAACATTTTTTTATTTGTTCAGATACTTATATTTGCATCGACTGCAGACAAACACCAAACATTTGTTTTGGTTCTACTCTTTGCTGCCTTTGGAGTGAGTGGTCATAAACCAGTGGAAACTCACTGAACATCTGTATAGAATAAAAAAATGTGGATGTTGCTGTCCCAATTCTTCTCTGTATCAAAACTATGAGTCCTTATGAATGGAGGAGTTTGTGCTGATTGTTGAGCTCTTCTGTGATCGTTTATGTTTTTTTCAGCTTGCTGTGGGTGCTGTGCTGGGCATGTTTTTTTTTTGTTTCTAAATCCTCGGGATTCAATGGAAGCCATCTGTAACATCCGTTTCTGTTCCTCTTTTTCTCTCTTGTAGTTCCAGCTCCAGATGTTTGATATTGTCTGCAGCTTGGGCTGGACAAGTCGAGACAAATGTTGTGACCTGCCGGCAACGGTAAGAGAATATTTAGGATCAACTGACCACAAGGAGGTTCACTTTTCTATGCCTTATGTTTGTCTCCATTTGTTGTTTGCATATGGCTGAATGTTATTGTGTTCTGTAGTATATCTTACACTATAGGCTCAATCAATCAACCTCCATCCAGCTCAGTGGGTTGAATTTTTGATACCGTAAAGATTTAATAACGAATCGTGCAAAACTCTAAACCGCTGCACATGTGCAGTTTCAAGTTGTCAGTAAAGCTATTCGGGTAGACAGGCTGTGCATTGAGGCATAAAAATTTTAATGAAATGCTTCTGTACTGTTGCCACTGTTCATACATCAGCTACAGCTATATGGAAAAATAGCTGATGTATGTGGTCTCCAAGTGGTCCCTATTTTTTTTGTATAATCAGTTGTATAATCAGTCTGTGAAATACAAAGCAGTAGGTAGGTAGGATACATGCCTCTGGACTATGAGGTTGGATTTGAACCCCAGACCCCAGAGCTTAACCCCAAGTTGCTCCAGGGAGACTGTCCCCTGTAGTTAGACCTATAAGTCACTTTGAATAAAAGAGTGTGCTAAATGCCTTAAATGTAAATGTACATTTTCCCTGTGGGATGTGGTTTATATGACCTTAAGGGTTAAGGCGCAATATAGAGATCCCATAATGAAAAGCATGTGTCATATTCCTAAATAATTATGTAATCATAGATAAGCATTCTTGATGTTATGACAATTTTGGGTAAGGGTCAGTGCAGGGTTTATTTCGTATAGCTTGGCTCATTGTGACCATATTTTACTGCACGACTACAAGATCTTACTCTGGTCATGTGGAGATCGGACACTATACAACTCCTGTTGCCTTTTTCTTGAAAATGTTTCAACATTTGTTGTATGAACCCCTCAGAGACAATAATGGTGAGTGACTGTTAAACTTATGTCCATGTTGTTAATTTTAGTGCAAACGGCTAGACGGCTATACTTTCCTGCTTGCTGTACTTATATTCCACCCCTCATTGCTAGTGCTTTGCCCCTTAAGTGTCAAGATCATACATTACCCAGTGGGGCCCTGCCTTTAGAGCTTCATTCCATTCGGTTGGTATAGCAGCTACCTTTCCCGTCTGTGAGCCTTTCTTTCTCTTTAAACAATGTACAAATGAGATTTGTCAGCATATGACTGTTTTTTCTTCACAGAGAGATGAAGCCAAATGTCCAGCTCTTCCCCACTCCTGCACATGTGCTCAGGATAGCATAGGCCCTCCAGGGCCTGCTGGTCCTCAGGTAAACCCATTAGTTCCTCATCGCCTTCCCTCAGTCTCTGAAGTCATTATGCTAGCACTGCAAATCTCGCCTCTGATGATGAAGACAGAAAAGTGTAGCATTTCAGGGATGGAGGGGCATTTCCCTTCCCTGTGCAGTAATTGCTGCTCTGCTCTTTGCATTAAATCTAGGCCTAAGAAAGAGGGGACACCTCTTTATTATTATTCTTGGATTAAAGTTAGTATGTTGGTGATGTTCATAAGCATAACAGTGTGGGCTCTTGAGTTGCAGCTTACGGGTGTATCATAAGATATCCTGCTGGAGCCAAAGAGAAGAAAACTGGAAGAGAAGCTTTGAAAAAAAGTTTTTGTTTTTTTTTCCAGGGAAATCCTGGTACAAAAGGCCCACGTGGTGATCGAGGAGAAACAGGCTCACCGGTAAGTTTATCCACTTCTGTTTTGACTTCATGCTTTTGTCATCTTAGTACTGATCCTGAACCAAATAAATAATGAGTATCCACTTCCTCAGTTTCTTAACCAGCTCCATCCACTTTAATTTTTGTAGTTCATTTCAGTATGACCACCTGCACTCAATCTTATCATGCCCTGTGGGCGAACTCCAAGAGATGATGAATGCTGTGAGTGCAAACCCTCTGACAAATTTTCTTTTCAATACAGGGTCCAATGGGCCAGCGTGGAGAGCTAGGTCCTCCTGGTCCGACAGGACCACCGGGTCCACAAGGCCCCAATGGTCTTTCTCTTCCTGGAGAACCTGTGAGTTTTTCTGACTGCATTTTCACGCTGTGCCAGTCCTAGTTCATGAACTTTTACACTTTTCCCAGATTTTCCTTATTAGCTTTTTCATTTCTCTCTCAGGAGGGGTTGCATGCTGTGTGCTGGTTTAAAATATGAGCCTAGCTACACTGCAGTGCCTGGGCCTGATTTATGGCCCAAATTACAGACCCATTTATTTTATCTTGTTATTCTCTTAAAATCGAGGAAAGGGTTTCAGGTTTGCTGGAGCTGATTTTTAATTCCAGTGTACAAGTTGAATTATTTTCTATCATTTCTAAGGGACGAGTAGGACCAAAGGGAGATCCTGGTGACCCAGGAGCACCTGGGCAGAGAGTAAGTGCTTCCTTCTTTTTAACTATTTTTGATTGTTAGTCTTGCATTGAAAAGATTTTATATCATCTCGTACTGAACTCTGGAGGTCTTCCACATGTTTTTATTAACATTTTACATGTATCAGATAGTGGTTGATACATTACAGGTTACATTTTACTGGGTCAACCTTGCTTTGTTAATGGCTGATAATTTACTGTTCATGTGTTATGATACTGCAAAAATAGATGCTATATAAACATATGAACACAGTGAGTCAGGAAATGGAAAGTTTTGAGGGAAGAGGAAAAGTGGTGGACTGGGCCCACACTTCATTTTATTGTCTTTGAGGTCCAAAAGGAATAAGACTGCATGGAAACATTTACATCTATCATTTATTGCCATTTGTCTACATATTTGGACATATTAGGGAAGTACAAACACCGTAGTTAATACAAGTACATCTGAATGCAGTTCATATAATGGTGTGTGCTATTTGCACACTTCACAGCATGAACCTTTGCAAAAAATTTATATTTTGAAAAGAATCATAGCATAAAGATGATAAAAACAATGACATTTCAATTTCTTTTTTCTATTCAAGGGACCTGTTGGTGCTTCAGGCCCCCCTGGTCCCATTGGGCCAGGTGGACAAAGAGTAAGACAGTCTTTTCTGTTCAAAAACTACATTACCCACACCCACACACAGTATTTTTGATTTTGGAGTTTGTCCAAAACATTAACAAGTAATGCTTCTTTTAATAACTATATATTATTGAGTAAAACTTTTCTTAGGGATATGTTCAAATGCTCTGCCTGACTAGGTGGTCTGTTCTTAGAGTTGTTTCCAAGTATGTTTTGCATCGTTTGCATTGGCCTGTGTTTTCTGTACAGGGACCACCAGGATCAGAAGGCCCATCTGGACCTAGAGGCCCAACAGGACAAATGGTGTGTAACAGTGAAACAGTGTTTTTCTATTCAGTTTCTATTCAGAATTAGTTTTCACTTCTAATGCTAATAAATCTGTTGTAACTTGCCCCAGGATTCAACAGCACCAACTGCAAAAAAAAAAAAAAAAGATGAATGATCCAGGGTGCTCCTTCTATAAACTGCACATGCAATTTTCTATTCTGTGGGTTACCCTTGACTCCACTTAATAAACCCACACTGCTATTGGGCATTTTGCCAGAATTTCATTCACATGCGTTTTTCAGTTGGACAAAAATGAAAATACTCCAGCTCCTATCTAGATACCCTCTCTCATATGTCTGTGGGCAGGATGAAGCTTGAATTACTGATCTGCATAAATCTCTTCTGTATAAATCTTTCCTCTTATACAATAAGACAACCAAAATGCGATGGGCGATTCTGTGTATATGATTGTATGGAAATGAGTATGGTGGTTATATGGTAGTTGTATCTTTTTAGGGAACCCCAGGAACCCCTGGAATGCCTGGAATCACTGGAAAATCTGGAAAACCTGGAGACCCAGGACTTCCAGTATGTAAATAATTATTGTAGAATATATATAATTCTATAGTCGAATATGTATAATAAGTATTGGTATAGTTTTTAAATATTTATAATTGTATGTCAAATTAATTTGAAGGCTAAAGCTGAGCGTTAACTGTGTAGAAAGATATATATAATTATATATATAATGATTTACCTCATTCACGGTACTCTTGTCTTTAAAGGGACCTGTTGGCATAAAAGGAGAAAAAGGGGAAAGGGTACGTGCCCCTGTAATTTACATTAACACAAAACAATTACTTATGGTCATGATATTTGCATTTGTATTTATTTTGCCTCGTCTTTATTCTGTAGGGAGATATGACTTCTCAAAACATGATGAGATCCATCGCAAGACAAGTCTGTGAACAAATAGTTAATAGTGAGTTATCCAAATGTTTATAATTTTTTTGATACATAATTGATGGAGCTGGTTATGTAATGGGATTCAAGTATGAACATATGTACAAAAACACCGGGGGGAAATTGCAATGTCTTTTATTTGCCTATAGGACAAATGAGCAGAATCGACATGATGCTAAACCAGATCCCCAGTGGATATCGTAACAACAATCCTGGGCCTGCTGGGCCTGCGGGACCTCCTGGACCACAGGGATCTCGTGGAGAACCTGGCCAGGCTGGCCGAAGTGGATTCCCAGGAAACCCTGGTATGCCAGGGCCTCAAGGAGAAAGAGGTAAAAATAACACTTTAGGTACTGCAAAAATGTAGGTTTTATTACCATTCCTTAATACATGTCCCAACATACTTCTGTGGACCACACTGACTGATGTGTCAACTATGATGACATTCTCTATGGTCTGGATTCTTTAAACATGCAGTCAGTACAGTGAAGTGATGGTTTATGATGGGACGTAATGCTAAAGTTAAGTCTAAAGGCTGCAAGACTAGGGCTTCTTAGGTAACAGTGTATCATTGTAAACAACACATCTTAGTGCCTAGAAATTTTATAGGTTTAAAAAGTGATTTATTCCTACCCAGTTTTCTTTATGTAATATGTCTGTGATTCATTACATATATGTAGTTTGAAAGGAAAGAAAAAGGCATTGTTCTATGAAAACTGGTCTACAATATTTGGTGCCTCTCCTTTGTGAAATATTCAGTTTGGACCAGATTGGTAGGTTAATTAGAATAGCACTACAGTTGTAATATAAATAAATGGTCCATTCTATGAAAACAACATGTTCCGAAAACTTATTCTCCCTGATATCATCCACACATTCCTTTTGCTGAATAATGTAGGTGGTTTTGCTGAAGTTCCAGTGTTTTCCGATGGCACATCTGTTTACATGTGATAGTTTTTTTGTGGTTCATATCACTGCTTGGTTAAGGTACCTCCCTGACATGCTGAAATGTTACAGGGATGCCAGGAGAAAAGGGTGAGAGAGGAAGTCCAGGCGTTGGCACCCGGGGACAAAGAGGATTACCCGGACCACCTGGTGCGTATTTGGCAAACTGATTGCAGCATCTAAGCTCTTCCAAATCTGTCTTGCAGCTGACTATTTGGGCAAGATTTGTTTTACACCATATTCATTGCATCTTCACACAAAAACAGGCTTGACCAAGTGGAAATGCTGTGCTGTTAAAGAGGACATATAATGGAAAAAATTCTTCTTGTTTGAATTGAAGGACATGAACAGCTTCAAAATGTACAAATCAGTGTGCTCTTCCTATAGGCTAAGATGTAAAATAATGGCTCTATTAGAATTTCTCTTTGTTGCAGTGATGCATAAGACACTCAGGACTCAAGCATCCAATGGAAGTTATGAATGAAATTCATAATAAATGAATTTCTGAAATAAATATGGCACTTGAGCTTGACTATGAAGAAGAAATTTTCTTATCTGAAGAAACATATCCACTTGTGTAATGTCTTAATGTGCTCAAAGTAGTATAATCTGGCCTCAAGCTGTGTAAAGTTTCTGTGCTAGTACTGACAGGTTTGTTGGGCGGAAACCGTCAATCACTCAGAATTACAGTGCAGTGATTTTGCTGTAAAAATTGTTTGTAAAAAACCCAGGGCAAGGTCCCATCCAGTGTGTTAAATGTATGGTTAGTTGGTTCTCAAGTTGCTCATTGATTCCTTTTAAAAACATTCTTCAGTGCTGGTGGCCATAACTGTACATTTTAGACCTGTCATGTCCTCCCCCTAAGGGAGCCGTACTCAGGGAGAGGGGTAGGCCACAGGCCTGAGATTTACCTTGGTGCATCTTATGAGCCTAAGCTTGGGCAGCTGTGCTTCCATAAATCCTTTCTTCATGTAGCCAAAGTATTCCCAGTAAAACACTTTTGTTCCTAAATTTATGTCAGGTCTGCTTGTGAGTGGTAGATGCAGATGTTTGCACACATTTCTGGAGTCAAAGTTTTCATTAATCCCCTCAGCCTTAGGTTTGGCCTTAGCTTTTTAATTTAAAACAGGAATTTTTCCCTTTAGTTATTGTACAATATTATTGTACAAAATGGCAGAGCATTTTATGTAATCAGGAGTATAGTCACTGATGCAGCCATCCTTTCAACAGAACAAGGGCTGGGATAAAAGATCAGCTCCACAGTAGAGCAATCTGCAGAGCAAACACTTCTCAGCATCTGGTGGTCCAAATTTTTGGCTCGGAGGCAGGTTAGCCTACATAGTGACCGAATTTAATTACTATTCAGTCCGCTACCCTGAAAACCCCAGCTCCCAGGGGTTGCCTATCGGTGAAACATGAGAAGAACTGCAAATGTCTGGCAATACACTAAAGCTGTTCTCCCTCGCACAAACCCAGCCAAGACCTCACTGTGAATGAAGTGAGACAAGGATTGTATAAGTACACTACAAGGGAGCTTGTGATGACTCACCTTTTGTAGTGGGGGGAGAGTCAGACTGTTGCAGAAAGTTTTCTCTCCAGGGGCCTCATTGACAACACATGTGCTGACTGCAGAGTATGTGAGACTAAAAGCAAGGGGGTGAAATCATTCCAAACTTGGTTTATGCTGTCTAGACAGAAAGGGGCGGGAGGGGAGGGCTCCAAAGAGCTCCAAGAGTTTTTCCCCCTACTCCCTTTTAATTGAGCAGTCAAAATATTTAAATTACAGTGCTGGAAACCAGTTTTCCCCTTTCCACTTCCATTTGAGATTTAAGAGTGATGTCAGTGGATCTCTGATGGTTTTGCCCCCTCCCCATTTCTTTTTGCCAGGGCCACCAGGAATTTCCCAGACTGGCCCCCCTGGTCCTTCAGGCTCAGCTGGGGCCCGAGGCCCACCAGGACGCCAGGGTATTTCAGGAGTCAGAGGACCACCTGGACCTCCTGGTTACTGTGACTCATCTCAGTGTGTAGGCATCCCTTACAACGGACAAGGATATGCAGGTAATACACACAAATTACAAAACATTGCAATTTGGGACATTAGAGGTTTTGATATGACAGTGACAACATGAGTGTTTGGTTAAAAATAACATGTGACTACTAGACCTGCATGTATGTAGTTTATTTCACTCATAAAGGACTACAATGTACTAACACCATCTTTAACCCATTTCAGGTTCGCCATAGTATTCTTTCTAAGCTGCCTGTCACCCTTAAACATTCAAATCCTGCAAAAAATCGTGTGTCTGAGAGATCGGCCCACTTTCTAATAAGCTTTTATGGGTAACCACCATGGATTTGATTAACGAACATTTGCTGACCAACTCTTAAACCCAATCAAACCAAAGAAAGGACTGGACTGCCACTAACACCAGCTCACTGCTACTCTATCAGGCAGGCGACAATGACAGCCACATACAGTGGCCTTGATGCATCTTGAACTCCAAAGCAACATACAGCAAGAGTGAGCTTCCTTTTGTGGAAGAAGCATGTAAAACTACTAACCATGAAGATTTCATTGCTGAGTTCAACAGTGGATGAGGGTGAGGTGTTTGTAAATAAACTAATTGTGCCTTGTACATGAGTTTCAGTTACATGATCAACTAAAATGGTTTAACATCTGTCACCAAGCTTGTGCCTTATAACTTGCTTCTTGCTGACTGCCAACATAACCTTTAAATGTTTTTTTTTTTCAATTATAATTTTTTTTGCTTTAATTGATGATTACAGGCTCCGCTCAGGTTAAAAATGTAGCATGTGCTATTTGTACATGTAACCACATTCTCCGTGATTGTTTTTGCAAAATGCTGTGTTCAGAAATTCACTTTTTGTTTTTGTAATTTATCTTTCCCTGTAATACCTCGGTGTACTATAAGAAGGAGCACTGTTGGCTCTAAAAACTAGTGGTAGTCTTGACTTGACATGACCACTTGGACTTCTGGTTTCTAGTTTTTCATTTTTTCGATATACTAAGTAGTAGGTCTAGCTTTTTGATGTAGAACCACAAATGATTGTAAACATATACCAAGACTATTTGCAGATGTAGTGAAAATAACATTGTATCCATTTATTAGCAAACCATTATTAAATACCACACTGCATATGTTCAATCGGCCAAATAATATTCCCAACCAGGCCGCTACCCACCTGAGCCTGGAACCTACGTAGTGCCAATTCCTGAGGAACCATCAGAAGAAACTGTGACAGAGATACAGTCGCCCGGTTTACAAAACCAGCGTGGAAAGAGATCACTATCAACACAGGAAACGAAAAGGATAGAAACATAAACCAAGAAGGAAGTGTATATAACTTCTGTTCGCATGAAGGACGACATCCGAAACTAAATGCCATCATGGAATCAAGCTTCATGCATATGCAAATCCTTAGCAAGGTTAAGAGGAAATAAGGCTGATATTCAACCCTCATTTCCTGTTTAGAAACCTGTGTATACTCTCCCTGTCCCCAAACACTTTTGGCTTTTTGGCTTGTAACATAACTGCCTTCTATGTTTATATAAGACTCCTGTGCAGTGCACTAACCCTAAGTTCAGTATGTGTGAAAGAGTAAGAGGTACGAACTGACCCAACGGAATCCTTACGGATCGATGCTAATTGTTCTAGAATGGACTCATTCCTTGCACTGCAGTTTTTTATGCCTTTCTTCTAATCGGTGAAGGCTATTGGTTGTAATTCCATCCTCGTTTCTAAAACCTTGTTAGACATGGCTTTTGTTTCATTATCCTAAATATTTATCTGTTGTATACCAACTCACAGCTCATTTTTACCAAAGATGGAATTGCATGACTGTGTTGTATATTTAGTAAGTACATCAGAATATAGTGTTTCCTTTTTTATCAATCTCAAATGCAGTTGGATATTGTTGCAAGACTATGGTTTTAGAATTGCGCGTGTACGTTTTAACTGCACATTGTGAATTCCACAGCCTTATTTTCTTATTTATTTCTGAATCAGAAGAGGCATTTTTCAATAAAACTACTGAAAATGTTGAACCTGTGTCATCTGTTGTGGCCATAGTGCTGATAGAACATTGTGTGGCATTACTTGAAAGATAAGGGTAAGTAAGAAACATGTCTTGATGTTTAGTTTGTAAATCTTGAAGAGTGTGGGTTTTTTTGCTTCACACACTGCACTGGACTAAATCAAATTTTAGCTGATGTATTTAATTTGTAATGGACTGTAGTTATTAATCAATAACAATACCCACGGAGCGCTCAGAATATCATAGTATGGCGTATTGTAACAATTATTACAATAACAATAGAAATCACTTTGCACAACTCTAGTCTAAGGAAACATCCCAGTGCCTCAATGAAGTAAAATTGATTTCTGAGAAAAACATGTCTGTTTTCCATCTTGAATCATGGTTGGGTTTAAACTTCGCAGGTACATCAGTACTAATCTTAATCTTAAATGTTTGGTTGAAAACATGTTGGTTAAATTCATGAAATGCCCAAAAGAAAATAACCCAATGAGGATTTTTCTTGTGTATGCTAACTATAGAGCTAACCCAGTTTTAGTACTGGTTAGGCCTTGTCTATTGGTTAAATGTCTCTTAGAATATCCAAATAAAATGTATGTTATATATTCTAAAATAATATAAGCGGGAACAAATTCATATTTCAAATCCTGGAATGTCATCTTCACACACTGGCTTTTGAAAACCTAGGATCTCTGAATGCCTTTATTATACAATGCCTTGGATTCAGAGCCAGATTTCTTATAAGACCAAGGTAATTCAGTACAAAGTGTAGCATGACTGAAATTCATAATGGCATTTTCTTTACATTCATCTCCTTCCAAAGTTCAAAGTATATGAAGTGCTCAATCAGCCTTGCACACCACATCCAATTCATGTTATTTTGTACTGATCGAAGGCTTTAACTATTATCTGATATCTGATTGTGCAAACACACCACTCTGGTTGCCAAAAATACAAGCTGGGTGAATTTTCATTTGAAGAAATATTAAACAAAGCTTTAGATTTCAGGCCATAGACAAAATGTTCATTACATGACCCTCTTCTTGTGAGTATTAATGATGACAGAAATAATTAGGAATCAAACATATACAGATCAGCTACAACATTAAAACCACTGACAGATGATATCACATTATAATGAGCCCTGTCAAAAGATGAGATATTTAATACCAAGTGATCTTTAATAAAGATTTGATTGGGGCAGCCATGAAAAAGCATTTTTACTGTGGAATACCAGTTGTGCTCATTGGTGGTAAAATGCCTGAATTGAAAAGTTTCCACTTAAAGAATAGTTAGAGATAGTTTTAGCTATAATCTTAGCTATTTTGGATACCCTGCTTTCATTACTGTGGAAATTTTCACCGTAAGGTCAACATTTTTCAAAACATGTGCTTGTTTAAGCTGGTTAACATACACATTTTGCACATTTCTTCAAAGTTTTTGGATAGTTCATTTTTTGTTTGTTTTTTTTCACAGGTACAAAAACTTAAATACACTGATTTTTCATTTATTTCCTCTTCATATATTTCCATGCAGAAAGTAATTAACATTTCACCAAACTCCGTCCGCCCTCCCCTAAAAGTGAATATCTAAAAGTGAAAGTGATCAGTCGGTCATCCGTGAACACGCCACTGCACACAGTGTGAACAGAACGAAAATCCTCATCTGCTTTTAAAATAACCCAAGTGAAGCAGAGGCAGCCAGGAACACGGCGCTAGGGGAGCAGTGTGTGGGGATGGTACTGTGCTCAGGGTAACCAAAGGAACAACCAGAGGTGCCTGGCAGTCTTCAGGATCGACCCACGACTTTCTGATAGCAGGCCAGTGCCCTAAACATGCGAGCGTGTACCGGGGGTGGGGGCGGGGTTCCCGAATACAAATATTTTAAAAAGTACTTGTCCGAATACCGCATTCGTTTAAAACATGAATACCGTATTCGGGTTCAACCCCACCCCTACTATATATACATACTGCATACATAGTTGCCATTGTATTGTGTTAGAGTACATAATAACATAACTGAAACCTCTAAAATTATCTTTGGAACACAGCTATGCAGAGTCAACATGTATTTACTTTTTGCAATAGTTTGGAGTGTAGTTTGTGTGTGTATTGTAACTGGCACCGGAAAGACTTCAGAATTTTGAAGATTCCTTGTAGACTCGTGTGGTCTACAGCCTGTGTGAACAGCCAACTGTGTTCGGTCTGTAACTGCTCAGTTTAACAGTCCATACGTGTCTTAGGACCCATTATTAGGAGTTTTATTTGGCCTTCAGGTAATGCAATGAATTTCGTGCCTAGGTTTATTTGATTTTACATGATCACTTAAAAAGCAACCTTCTGAGGGACAAAATAATGATGCTGCACAATAACACTTAATAAAACTGACATTTAAATTAACAAACATCACTGCATTTTTTTTGTAGGATATCTTTATGGCCTCATGCTGAATTTGCTAGTACACAAGTTATCACAATGTCCAAAGGGAAGATCTATTATATATTACAACCTCTGCGTATATATTCTCTGCTGAAATTCCACCGAGGACATGTGCTCTCAATTAGTGATGACTGTTTCATGTAGGCTATTTTCCAACATTTATCATCCAGTAAAGTTCCGGATTAGAAATAAGCATTTTCCTAGGACCATCACCTATCATTTTGACAAGATGGTGTTCTTTCTTCCGAGGTTGCAGAAGTGATTTGTAATTATGTGGGTGCATTTCAGTCCTGAGAAGGATGGGTAATGCCTTCCCTGTAAGGAACATTTAGCAAAAACTGCTCATTTTAGTGACAGTTAAGAACAATTGTATCCATGTACTGTTGGAAAATATAAGCACAAATAAAAGCACTGAAAAAAAACCTGACCTTGCATATTTGTTTTGGTTTAAATCATTGTAATGTGATTACTGCACTATATAGCACTGTATTGAATATGTAACACACTCACTACTACAATTCAAATGAATTAATTATGAAAACAAATTATTGTTAAGCAAAGTGAAAATTACTTTCCTTGAATAACAAAAGTCATAAAAAATGGGACTGGGGCAGGATACATCTTGGAGTAAAAATAATTACGTTGTTTCATTTACAGCATGTAACTCATAGTGCTTGACAAGCCGGAGAAATTGAAAATTCTCCCACTTACAGTAAACACGATATAAAAACCAAAAACAACCACAATTACATAAACATGTAAACCTGCAGGGTAGTATACTTTCAGTTAACAAAAATGCTAACTCTAGTGAAAGTGATCCCATACTCACACGGGACCCCTTATATTCACACACCACAGTACCGCATGAGCAACACATAAAAAAAATACATTGGGGAGCTGGCAACATGGCACCCTGAGGGCAGTGTGTGGGGACGGTACCTCAGTGGTGCCACAAGCAGTCCTGGGATTTGAACCCAAAGCCTTCCAATCACAACTCCCTAACCACCAGGCCACCATCTGCTAAATGGCAACATCAAATTTATAGTGAGCTGTGGAGGCTACTGGGAAAATGCAATTGTGCACAGGATCTCCAAAATACAGTTTAGTGCAACAGTGATATTGATGAGACAACCTGATCTTTTTGTGCACCAGTTAGTGCTGATACTGCACATTAAAATATATTGGGTAGTAAAACTTTGTCTTAGCCCCAAAAGGCTTGATCATGGCACATTTTGGAACAAAATGTATATCGTAATAGCTTCATGAAATCTTTGTTTTTTATGTGTGTATGCTATCTTGGTGCTAGGTAGCATATGCACACATTTCCCTTTACAGATTTTTTTCCAGATTTGATTTAGGTTTGAGAAAAGCTACTTCTGTCGTTTCATTATTATAAGTATTGTACAATAATGTAAGTATTGTTTTTAGACCATATTGGGGCACTTTGGTTTAAAGATATCCAATGAGACATGACTAACAATATGAGTAAAATGTGCTTAGCTTGTATACTGATGTGCAGTCCTACAGTGAGAAGATCTTGCAAAGGAAACCATTCCAATTCAATATAACTGCTTTGTGAACCCACTTGAGAATATTTGTGGCATTTGTGGCATTCAGAGTCTGAACTGATGGGGGATAAAGCTCTGAAAGTTGCACAAGCAATAGAAATTCTCTTAAGATATGCATAATTTGCTGATTTGCATAGACAAAGTACATTAAGGAGTTTTTTGTGTCATCAGGTGGGAATGGCAAACTAACCAAAGAACTAAATGCAAGATCCACAAGTAATTTTTAGGCAGCACGTGCTACAGATAGGGTGACCACCCCCAGACAGACAAAATGTGGGACAAGTACCAAGTTTAAGTGGGACAGTGTGGGACAGGCG
>JBBKCR010000001.1:29166575-29194169 GCA_037577295.1 Ladigesia roloffi
TTGCGTGAGGCGTGAAATAGGGTGAAATTGCTGTACAGTGCAACGTAAAGCGGGACAGGTGGTCACTCTAGCTACAGATGCGGAGGTGATCAAAGAACTGCCCTTTTCTGAAGAAATGTGTCATATTAGGAAAGTATGTAGAATTAAATTGCCTGTGGAATGGTTTCAACCTTTGTGGGGAGAAAATAAATCGCAGGATCAGATGGAGAAATAGTTGACAGCTTACCACATTAGTGAACACCCTAAGACCATAAATGTGAGGAGATATTTACCACACACATTTTTACTCATGCAAACATTCTCTGGGAACTGCCTATCACTTTGTGGCTAAGAGTAATGCAGATCTATATTTTCAAGAGAACACAGGGGATGATTAAAGAGCAGCTGGTTATGACCTAGGGTGCCCTAAACCAGATTGATAGAGCTGGAATGACGCTACAAGGATTGCGAGGGTACATATGAGCATGTGTTCAAAGGAGAGTTAGCAACATGGTGAAGCCTACCTCAGTAGATAAAGGCAAAATAGTTCATTGAGCAGCTTATTTGTTCCGTGTCTGTCCATGTTGCTGTAAGACACCAAAATGGAAGTCAAATTGGATCAGCTGAAATAACAAGGATGTGAATGCTGAACTCTGTAACGGTGGAGGACAATTTAATGATTTCCCTTCTCGTACACACCTAATAATCATGGATGGCAGTCATACGGTGTTTTTTAGTTTTTTCCCTCATGCATTCTTGGCTAACTATTTTATACACTTTAACTTCACTAATCCACATGAGAGTAGCTCCACATGACTTGTACATAATAAGAGATTTGTGTCCCTAGGTGGGCATGTCCTTTCGTGCTTGTGGGGTATGAGGTGTGCATAAAGTATTTTTGGGTGAAAGCCCAAGAACCATTTAGCTAAAAAAGCTGACAAATGTGTGACAATGTGACCATAGCTCATTATGGCTCATTTGTGAAGTGTAACGTCTATTAAAAAATGTGTTTCACTGGTCAATATCACTACCCCAGGCTTTGGGGTTGACTTGACTTGACTTTGGCAGCATGCCAAATTACACTCCGCATGGGTGCCGCAGTTGGCACAATTCAATATCTTACAAAGCGTAAAAGATTTGTAAAAAATTAACATTGATATGCTTACACTTGGCTACATTTGCTAATGTTAAATAAAAATTAAGATGCCTGTACATGCCACTGCCAATAAGGTGATGTAAGGGTACGCCCTACATCACTACTACATTCTTTCGAGGCACACAATATTTAATCATAAATTGACTTAAGGAGGCAATGCCACTGACACATTTTAGTCTCTTAATATGCCTGTGCCAATATCTTGGGATGTAAAAGTTCAAATTTTGTAATTTGAACACTCTCTGAGCGATTTTATGAGTTCCCAGTTTTGAAGCCTGGTGCTTATGTAAGAATTTACAGATATCCCACACACACTTTAAATTTAATTGCAATCAGAACAGTATCCAGTCCTCAAGGAACAGTTTGACAAGTAGCACTTAAATCACAGCTACAGTAGGATTTGCTCATAGTGAATCCCCTACTGTTTGGAGTTTCTGGTAATGTTCCAGGGCATTAGGACAACCCGAGTCTTAGGAATCATTTATACAGTCATATATCTATCTGGACATTGATCTGGCAGGAAAGACCACAAACACCTGCAAACAGCTCACTGAGTGAGACTGGATGAACCAGGCTTAGGCTTTATAAGAAGTAACTGATAATTCTTGGGTAAAGAGTTCCAAGAAGCCACAAAAATGCAAATTGCAAAAGCAAAGTCAAACTAAATTTACCCTTCAAAACCAGTATGGAAGAATCAAAGGCATGAGTAGGACTATGGATTTACCTAATCTGACAGTCATTTGGCATCGGTACATAAACTCCATTACATTCCATTACATTCTTTTTTTTTCATTACATACTCTTTTAAAAAATCCATAAACCTCACTGAGTCTTCAAATAATCTCATAAAGTGAAATAATGACATTCTGGTATTTATGGCAACCAGTGGAAGTTATTTCACCCTGTTGTTTCTTCAGATGCCCAAAGAAGAAGAAAGTTCTGAACTGGCAGCTTGGCTCCAATAGCCTTGCTTCCACCAAGGGAATGCTTCCACCAAGCCAGTGCTAGAGCAGTTACATTCGTGTCATTCTGGTACTTCTTTAATGAAGGCATTATTTAGGATTTACTTCTGGTTGAACTTGATCAGGACATTAAAATAATGGTCAAACATTTTGGGAGGCACAAGTTTGAGCCTTTCTTGACTTTTGGGAGTGGTTGGACAAGCCATGGAAAAGGCGACACAGACTTGGCTGGGACTTTGGGGCATGGGGCATATTGTTCTTATAGTCTACACTGCTCATTGAAAATAACTCGCTGTATAACCAGTATGTTCTGGCTCTGGAAGGTTTCAAACATTTTACAGATAGTTTTGATGGCTTTTTTATTTATTTGAAATAGTGTAAGCGCTACAGAAATTCCTGTTTAAAAGCTAATTGGTCAGGGCATCCTTTCACTTCTCTGAAAAGGAATAGCACTAGTAATAATTTAGCATTGTCATTTTTAGGAAGATTTCAGGCATCAAAACCCTCATGCTTCTCAAAATGGAGCTGTTGTCTTCACTACAAATGAATTTTTTTTTCCAATCATTTTAGAAGTGGCCCACATGTCTCTGAGCAAAAAACTTGTATGTTAAAAATGTAAGTAACCAGGAGAAAGAGTATCTTTTGGTTGTGCTTAGGATATATTTTACAAGGTAAGTAGGAATGAAATTTTATAGATTTGTTTTTCATGTTGAGAGGTAACAACCACAGGCTCCAGATGCATATGCCACATTTAGAAAGAATTCTTTTTATGTTGTGCATGAACATTTACATAGCTGGCCAACAAGGGAGCTAAACTGTCTAAAATTAGTTTTGGTCCCCTGAAATGCCTGTAATTCCTACACATGTTGCCCAGTATGGATATACCTACTCTCAAATTAAAGGTGACAATGTGCACTTCTAATTTGCACTAATTTCATTTCAAATCCAATGTGCTTCAGTATGCCAAAACAGTCAATATCTAAATTCTTAGAAGCAGCTGCCTGCTTCTAATATTATGCTGGCATTTAAATTTACGCTTTACATAAAACTGTTAACAGTTCCACACATTTTTTTTATGTGGGATGTTAAAAATGTTTTATGCTCCTGTTTACATGTTAGGGCTCCTATGTGGTCAGTTCTCAGAACACATGATAGCAGAGGGGGAAACTATCTGCAATAGAAACTACCGAGAAATGTGTGACCTAACAACAGTAATGATTAATGACTTGACATTAAAACTTTCCATGGGAGTTGTGAAACATCTGATTTTAACTGAAGCAGTGATCTCGTCTTAGTCTGTTAAAGTGACTCAGATCATCAGTGTTGTGTCTGGGATGATAGTCAAAACATGTAAAAAGCTCTTTGAAGCTTTGGAAAAATGGTTCAGTTCATAGTCACGAAGTTACTCATGATGTTGAACTGTGCTGAACCTTTTTTAGTGACTTTGAACCTAATAATGATCCATTTTATGATTTTTTTCATACATAGGAAAAATGGGTTAAGAGACTCACAAATTACACCTGTGTAAATATAATTGGGAAACCAATGCACACTAAATCAACACACAGAGAAAGACAAGGTCCCGCTGCTACAATGTTAGCCTAGTTCCTCTTCTCTTGTTCATTAGCTTCACAGCTAGTGAACACTACCTGCAGCCCATGTACATTAATATATTGAACTTATACTAATATTGTGGAAGCTATTAGGGTCTACTGTGTAATAGAGGTTTTTAGAGAGTATGGGAAATTCCCATTAATTTTCATCCAGACACATTTACATTCATGCTACAGAGTCATTAGAACAACCACCCAAAAACCATGGATAAACATTTGTACTCAACATTTATTTGCCATCAAATTTCAACTGGTCAGGAGGTAGTGATTGTTTCATGTTGTAAACTGAGACTGGGATATGACATTTACCATCGCTACAAGGACCAACAAACATGCACATTTCATATTTTAATATCTCTATTATTTGGTATATATCAAGGGTAAGGGTGCTGTTCTCAGTGCCAATTGAAATGAATAATCTGACGGAACATAGAAGAAATTAGAAATATTTCTCTCCTGAGGAATTAAAATGAGTTTTAGTTCTGTTTTGCTGGCATATGACGGGTTCAGGCTTTTTGGCTAATATGTTACTTTTTCCCAGGTGTTGCATCTAAGGCAAAAGAAATATTATAACAACAACTCATTTTTCTTACATTTCAAGTAAACCAATACTTCTTCATTTTCATTCCCTGAGTTGGTTGTAACTGCTAATTATAACATTATAGCTAAACAACAAATTTGTTGTTTAATTTTTCCAGTGCCTCTACAGGCGGGCATATGACTTGTATTAAAATGGTAAATGAACTAAACAATGTAGTCGCTTTGCAAGAGTTCCCTGTGTCATTTAGTATACATATGGATGAAAAATCATGTATGTTGATTGCTTGTGGTCACATTATTACTGTCTTTTGATTAAGGCTTAACTATTACACCTGAATACAAAGCAACCAGTGCAAAATGTACTGTTTTCCCTGGATCTACTGAGAAGAGATTCAAAGATTTGGCATTTTCATACAGTAGATCTGTGTGCTGTTTTTAAGCTGTTAGGTCAGAGGATGATTTATTTAAAGTTTGGTGGGTATGACACATTAAAGACCTGCTTGATCAGTCCAGTACAGTACAGCATAAGATTAGTGTAAATAGTATTATTTCTTTGCAAGTGGATAAAAAACAGTAATATGCCTCTCTAGATGCCCCTTCCCTCTGGAACACCCTACCACAACACATCGGACAATGTACAGACCTGGCAACTTTCAACTTAAAACCCATCTCTTCAAATCTGCTTATAGTCACTAACCACAGCTCTTTCACATACATGCATGTGTTCATCTGATCCATTTGTTTGTTCTTATTTGTGCAGTCTTCCTATGTAAATTTAAAATACATTTTGTTTTAAACATTCTGATTATATGTAATTTTTAATGTAAATGTATTATTTTATTGTATCTCCAATTCTGTGTAAAATGTCTGTGAGTATCTTTAAAAGTGCTATATAAATAAAATGTATTATTATTTATTATTTTATGATATCTTAAAAAACCTTCAGTAAGTTTCATGAACAATGTGTCGACAGGTCAAGGCTGTTAGTCAATTCAAGTAGAGCTTTATTGTAATTCCTGCCAAAATGATTTGATCTACTTGAGGAGGTTAGGTTAGTGTAACATGGTGGACCTATAGTTAGCGGTAAACAGTGCTTTCCATGATGTTGCAGCTCAGCAGGTTTGTTGATGTGGCACTTTTAGCTCAGATGAGCTCAGACAGAAAGCTTTCAGCTGCACTTTGACTCTGACCAAACCGGTGCTGTGGAAAAATTCTTCTGGCCTGGTTCATGGCATCATGTGTGAATCATGGAAAAGGCAGAGCAAAGCTGAGGGCAGCCGTACCACTCGGTGGTTTGGTTGTATGACAACAGCACTTTGATGAATGCCTCCGTGAGAGTATTGTTAGAAACTATACAGTTTAAGAGCCTGTAATGCAAAGATATTAACTGGCTGCCGTCTGGAAATCCTCACCCCTAATAAATGTCTCTTCAAAAAACGCATCCACTTATATGGTCAAAGGTATGTGGACATGCTTTGTTACTAATGAATTCAGATATTTTAGCCTTGCAAGATCTGCCAAAGCTGAATGTATGTTCTTCCGTTGTGAAAAGGAAGTGTCTAGGAGCAACATCTCAAACATGTAGAGCAGAGCTGCAGAATTTTCAAGGGTACAGCACATAAAAATTAGCTATCCTCGTTTGCATCACACACTATCAAGTTTCAAACTTCAGCACATTAACTATTTAATCTTGAAATGGGTGTCCATGGCCAAACAGCTGCACACAGAGCTGGCTGGTGTGAAACATGCCACCACTTGACCCTGAAGCAGTGGAAACATGTTCTCTAGAGTAATGAATCACTCTCCACTATGGTAGTCTGATTAATCTGGCTTTAGAGACTGCCAAGAGAACAATACCTACCTCAGTGCGAACATAATGCAAACAGTAAAGTATAGTGGATTAAGTATAATGGACCTGGGTTTTTCAGACGTGGACCTTTGGTTGTTAATTCTACAGCATACAAAGACATTTTAGACAATTATATGCTTCTAACTTCGTGGCAACAGTTTATGGAATGCCCTTTCCATCCTGTACACAAATCATCCCTGTACACAAATCATCCCTGTACACAAATCATGTTCCATAAATACATGATGTGTAGAGCCCTGACGCCAGCTCAATTAAACACCTTTGGGATGTATTGGAAAGTTGTTTGCAAGCCAGGCTCACCCAACACCAGTGCCTGACTTCACAAATACCCTCTTGACAGAATGAGTGCATATTCCACCAGACATACTCCAGAATCTTGAGAAAAGCCTTTTGAGAAGCCTGGATGCTGTTATAGCCGCAAAGGGGGGTGCAGGTACTATTTAACGTAGATGGCCTTTTAATGGGATACCAATCTAGCAAAATAAAGCAAAAGTATGTGAAGTGTCATTAACAATTGCCAGAATCCTATAGGCTCTATAACTGTAAATATACTTTGAATTAGGTGCAGCAGTTAAAGACATGAATGCTAATTCTTCTAGTAGTACACAAAGGCGAAAGTAAAAAAAAAAATACTTAAACATATTTTTAATTTAATTTTTTGGGTTTTTTTGGGGGTTTTTTGTTTCATTGGCATGTAACTATTCAGCTTTACATCATGGTATTTTAAAAACTGAGTCTCATAAGGGTTTAAAGAGACATAAATGCATACATTAACAATATACAAATGAGAGAGCATGAGGTAGCTGTGTGCCAGATGTATATCTTGCACAACTGTTATTGAATAAAAACATTTGCCTGCCTCTGAACATCCAAAGTCACACAGTAGAATAAGTGTTTCATATGCGGACACCGATGGTCACTGTCTAGTTGTTATTGGAACTAAGCAAGTTTTCCAAAGTTAGGCTGAGTGTATGACAGCTAAAAAATCACAGAATAGAGCTGTCAATTCCTTATTATCAGCCTAAACAATCATGCAGTTATTTGTACATAGTACAAAGAATCAAAGAAATTGACTTTTTTGGGGGCAAATGTAAACTCCAATTCTCTTCACAAATATAAATTAGCCTTATAAAAATTAAGTACTGTATATATTTTTACAATAAATATCATCACATTCATGTAGAAGTACCTCAGTTCATTTTTATTTGTATGTTTACTTAAAGGTATTAAAATGGCTTATTTCAAATGAGATCACATTTATAGAATTAATATTATAGATTCATATTATAAATATTATTATTATTATAATACATTCATTTAACAAGACGCTTTCTTTATTCCAAATGAAATACTTATTTTGCATTTAGTGTTGATAGCACATGTTAATTGCTGTACAGAAGAGAGTTCTGAGAGTAGTTTTAATATTTAGAATGTCTGAAATGCTGTTTCTACTGTTATTTTTATCAAATCCACTTCTCCCTGGGCATGTTTAAAACAATTGTTAAGCAGTAAGTCTAGCGTCGCTGTATCATTATGTGGTACATACACTTTTTTGTTGATGCAACTTCCTTGTTGAAGTAAACCACTCAATTTTTTCCCACCTACATTTCATTTTCTATGAGCCTGCAGATATAGACAGTGCTAAATTCTACTGTCTGGTAAGTGTCCACTCTCAGAGAGACTCCCTGAGGAGCATTTTACTGTGTGCTGGCAATCTGAACATTTCTTTGTTTGTAGTAGAATGTACAGTGTACTTTGGGACTCTTGCAATCAGTCATCTACAGTGGTTTGTTGAGAAACTCATAACTGTTTTAGTGTCATTATTTTCAACAAAATGTTCTTTAAATTTCAGATACTTTCTTTTACTTGGAGTATGTCTAAAAGTGCAATGAGGGCAACCTTTATGTCTTTCCACTGCTGACTAGGGTCACTCTTGCCTGTTAAACTGGCTGAACTGTGATGTAAATGTTAGATAATTGAGAGTGTAATGAGTGTGGAACAAGTAGCCCATGGCAAATATTCAAGTAACTGTCAGGACACACTTTTTTCAGATTCTCTGTAGTTTCCTGCTGAAGCTTTGTCTGTGGGAGTGCTGCTGAAAAGTGCCCTACCAAGAAAAAATTCTCTGCACAGCAGTTCCAACCACCTCAGCAATTTTATTCCTGACTTCATATCTGAAAGTCAGCAAGTCAGTCTACAGAATACAAGTTCTGTGAGAAAACTGGGACATCATATTTTACTGAACCTGATATCAATACTAAAAACGGTTAAGAATGTTCTGTCTGAATAATGATGAACTCCAAGTCTCTAAGAAGTAAATCTGCTTTTCTAGCAATATTCATTGGAGATCTTGTTGGTTATGTTTGACATGTTTGTAAATGTCAGCATGGGCTGGATGTTAAACATCTGGTTTCAAATGCTGGACAATAGTGAATACACTGACATGAGTTCAAGGTAGTACAGTCATGAGAATTTCAAACATTCCTCAAACACTCATTCTGCTTTCCTTAGACCCATTCATAGTTCTTTACGATGACAATTTTTTTTCACTCCTTAGCAGAAGCCCTTTTCCATATTTAAACAAGGCCACCACAGTATGACATCCTGTTAAAGCAGTGTGTAGGATGGCCATGTAATGTTACATCTGGTCTGGAATTTATTTTAGTCTGGGACTTTTATTTTGACATGGATTGTGTTGTCTTTCTTCTCAGTTCAGATGTTCGAGTTCGAGTGATTGGGCTTTTGTTTTGTCTTGGTTCATGTGTTCAGCTGTGTTGTGTTAGGGTTAAGTAATTGAGGTTTCTCATTGGTTTGTGTCCGAGTGTGTTCTAGTATTTAAGTTTTGTATGTTCTAGTTGTAAGGCAGGGTTATTCAATTAAAAGTCACCGAGGTCCAGTTTTTACATTTCCTCCCAGTGGAAGGTCTGAACTGAAGTCTATCTTGTGTCTTATAGCCGTCCCGTATGTCCACATTTTCATGTAGTTTACTCAAAATGTATTGTTCATTTCCAATGCAGAAAATGAACTGAGTGCGCAACTAACTCTTTTACCATAAATAAAAGTAGTCCCAGGCAAATACATTTAAGTTACAAAAAACATTCCATTATAGATCTTTTTACAGCTTGAAAACTACATATCATTTTAATGTTCCTTTTCAAGGTATTTAGCAGTTATAAGGGTCTGTTTGCAGTATAATGTGTTAAATATAACCCTCCTGAATGATATCAAGCAAGTTAATCTAGGCGCTACAGCTTTGAGCAGCTGAGCGGGCTCAGAAAAAAATGTAACATCTTAGAACCTGCACTCTGCACCTCGCCTCACTTCCCCAGCACCCCCCGACGTGACAGGTCAGGTATAGGGAATTAGAGTTCACCATGATATCTGCGCAATGATGCCTGTTCCAGTAAAGATTTGAATAGAAAGACAACTGCAGTAACACCTTATTAATCCTACAGGGTTCTGGACATGGCTGTTGGTTAATTCTTTTGTTCCGGGATCTATCTTTGAGGTAAAATTTCCGTCTTGCCTCAGAGACAGGAAGCAGCTGGAAGTCATTTGGAAATATCTAAGCTATCTGGTGGTTCATGACCATGAAGAAAAATGCTTAGATTATTTCACTGTGGGTGCTTGGTTATCAGTGTTAAACATCTCTTCTCTCCTGCGGCGTGACTCATGCTGTTCCGTCTCAAGATGTCATCAGTGAGTCAGCAGCAGAGCTTCCTTCTAAGGGCTATCCTGGCCTCTGGCCATGGTGCTTGGGCCATAAGGCTTGCATAAGTTTACGACTGGACCAACTCGGAGTGCCGCTGAATGATACAGGAAAGAGCTGTGCTGCCTCCCAGTGTTTCATATTCAGGAAAACCTGATTGAACCTGCAATGCTCTCCCTGTGTTATCTGATTTGGGTGACTTTGAGGGACCCCTTCATATTTTTGGTGCAGTATTGCATTTTGCACAAAGAATGGAAGGGTGACCATCTTTGAAAAACAAAGTGCAAGGGTTTTCCTTGGACATTTTTCATTTGAATCATTGAGAAAATCATGCTCTTTTGGTAAACTTCCTCTAAGGCTAAAATGGTTAATAAGGCTAGTATGATTAACCAAAATAATGTAATGTGTTGTTGTTCTGACCCTTAAACACATGAAATATTGTCCTGATATAATAACCCGAGGGACATTTCAACATAAAGTGTTGTATCAATTTGTCATACTTGAATACAACACAGCAGAGGACAGAGTGTGAATGGGTTAAATCTAAAAATTTTGTGCAATGAAGTGGGCAATCAGGAACACAGTGCCTAGGGAGCAGTGTGTGGGCATAGTACCTTGTTCAAGGGTACAACACAGGTGCCACTGGCAGCCCTGGGATTCAACCCATACCTTTTTGATCACTGGGGAAACACACTAACCACCAGGCCACCAGCTGGTGACAAGATAGTTGTTTCTTGTTTCTAGTTTTAGTAGTTCTTGGTTTTATTCGACAATTGAATTAAGCTGAATACAATACATTGTATTATACTGGTTAGAAGTAAATAATCTCAGTAGACATTTTTAGACATGTATACAGTTTTGGAAGTAGCTAGTTTCTGCAAATGTAATTATAAATGCTTTCCAGTAGAATCTGTCAGTTATGTTTGAATGGTATTCACATCTATGTTATAATATATCACATTCATGTTTTGAAAAATACACTTGTATTAAACACACATGGTTAGACACTTTGAGGTTTCAGCAAATCATTTTTAGAGATGTAGATCAGCTGTTTTTTCCCAAGCTCCCTCTGCAGTGCAATGCTTTGATATTATGATATGGCCCCTCTGACTGGAGTCAAGAGCTTCTATGAACAACACAGCCACAGCTCAGCTATAGTAAATACAAAGCGGTTTTCTTCCTTAAAAAGCTAATGAATAAATGTATAGTGGTTGAAGTGTTCAGTTTGATTGTATATACAAATTTGAATTAATTAATGAAGAAAAAAAAACAAGCAAACAAAACATAAATTAAACACAAGGAAATTTGTGGAAACGACTGAGCAAAAAATAAGACTAACAATAGTTAAATGGTTATATCATGTTTTCTTGATGATTTTAAGATATAGAAGGATATGCCATTTTTATGTTGGTCCAGCATTAGTAATGTATTTTATGACAGTGTAGCTTCATGGCTCTTGGTGAAAGTTTCTGCTCAACGGCGTACTTCATTGCTGACTGCAATTTTTTTTATAGAGAATAAATCAGCATTACTATGATTCTTTTTTATAATTGAATGTATATGCTACTTTAAAAAAGACAGTTGTGATATTTAAAACTGTAATTGTAAACCGGCCCCAAAGTGGTGCAATAGGTAGCACTTTTGCCTCACACATCTAAGGTTAGTGGTTAGAATCCAGGTCCTTGTCTTGTGTGAGTGAAGTTTGCATGTTCTCCTCGTGGCGGTGTGTGTTTCCTCCAGGGTCTACAGTCTCTCCCATAATTCAAATGCATGTCAGGTGAAGTTAGGATTCTAAATTGACCGTAGGTGTGAGTGTGTGACTGCCCTGTGGTGGGCTGGCACCCTTCCAGAGTGAGTCCCCGCCTCATGCCTGTAGACCCCAGGATAGGCTCCAGGGTCCCACAACATATCCTGTCACCTGTGGCAGAAAATGAATGAAGAAATATAGTTAATGTTACAGGTTACAGTTTAGGTTCTTAGCATTATAAAACATGTCCTATTCCTGGCTCAGATGTCTGAATTTTGATAGTAGGTCAAAAACTTGGAATAGGAAAAGGGACTGAGAAAAGTATATGAGCCTAGGAATTGCCATGTAGAAATGATGGTCACAGTAGCAGTTTTTACGAACCTACCAGAATCAACATAAAGGCGCTGGAATGGCAGCAAAGACAGAAGCAGCGGAAGCCAGGTGTGATAGAAGAGGCAGAGGAAGCCACAGTGTTTAGGGTCAGAGAAGCTTAAGTACTGAATGCCAGACAAGCTAGAGAGACTCTAACGTACTGAATTCCAGACAACCAGGTGTCAGAGGCACAAGATTGAAAGAGGCCAGAAGAGCGGGAGTATCGCTGGATAGTAGAACTGGAGCAGATCCAGCTGGAGGGACTGAAGGAACTCTGACAAGAATTGTACCAATAGAGAATGGAAGAGAGGAAACAGAGTCGAGGCCTGTGCCAAATCCACAACCACCAGGCATGGCTACTGGGACTAGAACTGGATTGTATCTGGAAGCTGGAGCCAAATACTCTGAAACAGGAACACAATTAGGAACTGTAACTAATGCATGTGGTGGTGGAGCATTTTTGTCAGAAACGTGGCACTTCCATTTAGGGTAGGTAGAGAGCTGTAGAGTGAAATACAATTCAATTCAATTTTATTTCTATAGCGCTTTTTACAACAAGGTTGTCACAAAGCAGCTTTACAGAGCACAGGTCCGAGCCCCTAGTGAGTGAGCCGAGGCGACAGAGGCGAGGAAAAACTCCCTCAAATGGAGGATGAAACCTCGGGAGGAACCGAGACTCAAAGGCAGTTACTTATTGCAAAGATTACAAAGCATGGATACTGGTAGCTTGTTCATCAGAAAGAACAGGAGGGTGGCCGGTGACACCTTCTGTGAACTTCTTCATCCACCCCAGTCTTCAAATCCTCTCATCATCTCAGGATTTCCCAAAGTGTTTGGCGGCAGGAGGAACCCCATCCTCTGTGCCAGTAGTAGTCATCTTATCTAAGGAACTGACATTGACTCCATAGTGAAATTTCAGCCATTCCCCTTAAGTGACCCCTTCAAATGGCAGCCAAACCTTGTACAGAGACAGGGCTTCATGTCACTAATCTGTTCCTTGATTAAGGCAGAAATCTAATTATAATGCTTACCAGTGACCTCAGATATAATATACAATTTACTTTTGCAGGAAGAAAAGTTCCTGCCGGGTGAGATAACACTTTAACCACTGGGAGAGCTGTTGTATTGTTTCTCATTCTGGAGAAAGTTAGCTAGGTACTTATAATATAGACAGGAAAATATTTTCTCTTTCTCTCACTGTATACTTACACTATGCAATTTGTGCTGTGCTGAAGCACCTCTGACACCCAAGTCCAATTAATTTGGTGATTGTGATCACTACCAAGTGCACTCTTCCCCATGCCCATTTGAGGGGGCAGGCTCAGTCACATTTCGTTTCACATTTCGGTCAATAAGAAAGAGTCATGTGTCACTGCAACCAAAATGACTCCCTGTAAACCAGAAAGTAAGCAAAGTCTCCTGAACCCCATTGTCCTATGAGCGGGTAATTATCAACTGTTAAAGTTGCATCTTAATGACTAATGACTAATAAGTACTTTAATATGTAATATGTTCTTCTCTAAATGGTGCTAAATGGTGCTATCATTTTTTTGCAATATCTTACTTGAAGTAGCCTTCATGTGCAATATAACTACTTGGTCAATACTTGCATTGTTTAATATTACTTAATAGCTCTTCATTACTACTGATCATAGAGCAATAATGCAATAAAACATTTCCAAAACCACCATTTGTGTCAATAGTTGCTCAGCTGCATTACTTACCTATAGATAGATGGATGTACAAAGCATTTCTGTATATAGCATAGTCTATGCATATTGTGGTTGGTTTCTTTCTATAGATGTATTTATTTGGATTTATTTAGATTTTATTTAGACTAATTTTATTTACAGTATTCTTGTGTTTCTTGTGTGTCTGTGTCATTCAATAACATTTTTTTAAATTCTCAATTGGACGTCCAAAGGCCAGCACTGTGAGTGAAGCCAGACATTATTAGGCTAAAGGACAAAATTCATTGCAAAAAAATTGCTCAAACATAAGGTATGGCCAAATCAACTCTTCTGAATCTTTAAAAAAATAATGAAAAAAACATAAAGAAGGCACTCAGAAACCAAAAGACCTGAGCTGTGGTCAATCAACAAACAAAATCTTTCCCTGGGGAAGGAAAAAAGCCTCACAATGATTGTCCAGATCAAGAATCCCTTCCAGAATGTAGATGTATCAATGTTATAAGTTAAATACTGTGGGATTTTGATAAGGGATGTAAACATTTACCTTAAAATCAAGACAACCACATTATCAAAAACACCTAAAAAACTGTATAGTTCTGGAACATATAGATTAATTTATGTTATGGGCAGATGTGACAAATATGTCCATATACCAAAATGATTCATGATCATGAAACAAGTTGGAGTTGGTGTTAGGACATGCATGTTTGTCTGCCAAAGGAACCAGTTATTTAACTGTGGACCAAACAGCAGTATAAACTGATGAATTCTGAAGTGTATATGCTACAATGTCTACAGAGATCAGACAAATGCTTCAAAACTCATAGTACTGTGCTCAGTGCCATACACAAGGTAAAAGCTACCCAAGATATTTCAAAGGCAAAATTTAGAATCCAGTCACCTGGAATATCAACTGCCTCACCTCAATCCAGCTGCAGGCTCTATACTTCCTGATGACAGCACTAAAACCCAGAGAACATGCATGAACAAAGCCAACTACAATAAAGACTGGCGGAGCATCACTGGGGAAGACACCCAAAATCCTATATGTAATTGTGTGTAATTTCTGACCAGTCATTGAATGCACAGGATATCCAAACAATTTTAAAAACAACTGTTTAATTGGTTATTTTTAGTTTGTCCACTATAGGGATGTGGGCATGTGTGTTCTTCTTATACCAGTTACCTGGTGAGGTCACCTGTGCTAATATTAAATGCTGGAATGATAAATTAAGGGTATGATTATGTTATGGGGTGACGTTTGTAAAAACAGCTTCACAAATTTAGAGGTGTTATTTTTTCAACATTTAGCACAATGTTCAGATAATTTTTACACATTTAGAGCAAAATGTGTTTAAAAACAGTGTTAGATTTTGGTCCATATTCTTGCTGTTTAATTGTTAAATGTTAAATCTAAATGTAAATGGTAAATGTTAAATCTAAATGTTAAATGTTAAATCTAATTGTTTAATGTTAAATCTAAATGTTAAATCTAAATCTAACTGTTAAATCTAAATCTAAATGTTAAATGTTAAATGTAAATTTGAAATCTAAATGTAAATCTTAAATCTTAAATCTAAATGTTAAATCTAAATCTAAATGTTAAATCCTATATCTAAATGTTAAATCCTATATCTAAATGTTAAATCCTATATCTAAATGTTAAATCTAAATGTTAAATCTAAATATAAATCCTAAACCACAGGTGTCAAACCTGTCCAGAAAGGGCCGTGTGTGTGCAGGTTTTCACTCCAACCTAGCAGGAGGCACACCTGATTCCACCTCTGTACTCAGTTGGTCTTGGTTTTCAGTTACTCAGGTGTGGCTTCTTCTTGTTTGGAACGAAAACCTGCACACACAGCGGCCCTTTCTGGACAGGTTTGACACCTGTGTCTTAAACCTTATATCTAAATGTTAAATCTAAATCTAAAGGTTAAATGTTAAATGTGAATCTAAATGTTGCTTTTACAAACCCGGGAGATATGCTAATTGGCCATGCCCTGTGATTACAATTGGCTGGAACTTAGCAGGGGGCTGGACTGAGTGCTGTGTTATTCCCTCACCAACATGGAGTATAAATATTAAATATATCTGGCACTTTAAATGTTAAACTTCACAGTTAGATTGGGCTCAGTAACACATTTTTAATAAAAGAAAATACATTTATTATCAGAGAACTTTTCACCTCACTCTGGTACAGTACTTTATTCACCCATGGAAAATGCTCGCGTCTTTTCTAGATGGGGCATCCACCAATCTCCGGGAATATTCAGATTTAAATAGGGCTCAAGGAGAGCTTTTCAAAGACCCCTGTTTGCGATAATTCCGCCCGGCAAGCCGGAATTTTTAAGACGAAGAGAATCGCTTTTAGAGTACGAAATATATTGTTCATATATATCGTTTAGATTTGAGATCATTAAAGTCAAGTCCGTCATGTTGGTGAGGGAATATCACAGCACTCAGTGCTAAGTACCAGCCAATTGTAATCACGGGGCGTGGTCAATTTGCATATCACACGCCATTTGTAAAACCAACATTTAGATTTAGATTAAACATTTAAGATTTTGATTTTGATTCAACATTTACATTTAACATTCAAGATTTAGATTTAGATTTAACATTTAGATTCAGATTTAACATTTAGATATAAGATTTATGATTTTGATTTAGATTTAAAATTTAGATTTTGATTTAACATTTAGATTTTGATTAAATATTTAGATATAGTATTTAACATTTTGATTTAGATTTAACATTTAGATCTAACATTTAACATTTAGATTTAGACTTAACATTTAACAATAACACAGCAAGAAAATGTACCAAAACCTAACACTGTTTTTTTAAAACACATTTAGCTCTAAATGTGTGAAAATTGTGTGACCATTGTGCTAAATGATGAAAAAACGACACCTCTAAATTTGTGAAGCTGTTTTTACAAACTGTTTTTACAAACGGCACCCCAGTATGTCACTTAATGGCAATTAAAAGATAGCAAATAAAATAATTTTCATAAATTGCTTAATTTCAGGTTAAACTATTTTGAAACATGTCAGAGGTATCTCACAGTGATACCTCTGACAGATACTACAGTTTTTTACAGCTTTTGTGATCATGCTTCTGGCAGAGTTAAGAGGAATGATGCCTTTATTTTGGAATTGCTTAATGGAATAGAACAAATTGTGGGCCCCTAGCAGACAACAGCCCTTCAATTTCATATGGAAAAAATGCATAAATACGAGCAAATAGTTTCAGTAAGAATGACTCATTTCTGGATCACCCTCCCTTAATACCAGTTACTCAACATAAAAAAATTAAGCAAGCCAAATACTACCCAACTCTTCATTTAGAAGGCTATAGAAGCAAAAATTGCAAATGGAATTAAACTGATTAAGTCCAACACATTGCTCCACCCTATTTAATTTTCAATTAGTTTTTTTCTTAAAGAAAGTAAGTGTTTAACACAAATTGTGTGGCCTTGACATGCTTTGCATATGAAGTATAACTTGAGTGGTTGTGGATATTATTTGATGAAATTAATGACCTTTTAATGTGACTTAAACTGTTTTATTTCCCTGTCACTTTAGAAAATCAGCTCCACCTGCACAGCTACATCTGCAGCCAGAAATGTTTGCACTTTTATACAATATCCAGGGACTCAGTTAAAAGCAGTGACTTTGGGAAAAATTGGAGAGCAGACTCGCTCAGCTCAAGGGAAAACATTTGTGTTGTAAGTCTTTTTCATAAAAGCACCTCTCCAAACCAGCAAGGACACTTTTCTGCAAGGTTAGTGAGTGTTCATGTAATGAATGTCTGAACAAAATGTCATGTTTCCAATTTTTATTTCTTGGCATAATCTGTATGCCAGCTGTGTCAAAATGCCATGACTAATAGACCTGTAAAAATGGTCCAAAATGAAAGAATTACTTACGTCAAAAGGTCACCATCTTTTTCAGATACCTTTCTAAATATATACAGTTTTGAACTATTTGGTAAGCAACCAGGGAAGTACAGAATCATGTATCTTTGAGAATCCAAACAACCATGCAAAATGACTAATTCAATATATTGTGCAGTTTTTTTTATGGTTTACTTAACAAAGCTTTGCCTTTTTCATATTATTCAAAGGGAAATATCATAGAATCGATGTCTTACTTTTGTTTTCTGTGTGTTCATTTGTTTTCTTCACTTACTTGCTGAAGTTTGTCTTTGTAGTAGCATTATCTACAAGTTCAGATAAATAATATTTAGGTGTTTATGACTTCACCAAAAGAAATTGCATCTATTGAGCAATGGTTGCAGCCATAATTTGTTGTAATGTTGGCCATGCACGGTATGATTCAGCTGCATTAAATTTACCAGGCCTCCATTACATATATAGATGATTAATAATGCAATTAGAGGTTGTGGGATGTATACATTATGCCAATACAGGGAGCCTGTGAACTTTCAAACCATAATTATGTTCAAACCAGTTCCTCTTACAGGCAATGATTCTGAACAATGAGGTTTTCCTTTAGTGGAAAAATAAAGTGCCCACCCTCTGCTGAGTAAAAGCTGAGGGTAGAAAACTCTCATGCCATTTGTTTACAAACCACAGGGCTCCATTCTTTACTTCTGCTTAGATCTTTCTGAAGCTCCACGGACTATTCACATTCCTCGGGCCTAATACATTTCCCCACAATGTTATGCTATAAGGGCAGATAAAACCCCTTCAAATTTGGTTAGACCTTCACATAATCATAGCTAAAATGTACTTACACACTGAAGCCATCCCTGCAGTTTCTCTTGTAAAAATCTAAATGATTAATCATCTCCAGACTGGATAAATAGATGGATATGTAAAAAGATGCGCATTCACATTGAGCTATGGCCAGAATCCATGTATGCGTCAAACTGAGACACTGAGTGATCCGTTTCTTTGTTAAAACTGATTAGTTCTGTGTCATTTCAGCCAGTACAACAGATTTATTGAGCATGCATTATCATTTTTAGATGTGAATGGTTCACTGCTGGTCTTATTTTTTCATTCAGTTTCTGACCTCATATTACCCATCAACTATTTGTAGCACCATAAAAGTTTTACAATTTGTGCCACATGCATGCTGTAAATGAAAGTTTCCTGGTTATTTTCTAAGGTCATAGTTTTATTAATCAGTGTTCTGCTTCAGACTAACTAGATGATTCAATGAATTATTTATAAGGGACACCACATATTTAAGGACATTCACTGGTGTGAAATAACATAATTATGTAGATGTTAACTTTGGATATGCTGACAATAGCTGTAATGTTGAATGCATAATAATGTAGGAGTTTTTCATGTTTTTTCAAATGAACATTTCCATGTCAAGTGTTAAATTATCTGTTTGTTTGTTGTTGTTTCATACTTTCTTAAATAAAATCTGGAAAACACACTACACACACATTCTAACAACAGTTCTAAAAAAGCAGAACAATATTATAAATACTTGTTGATATAAACAATGTATAACTTTTAATGCTGTAATGGAAAATATGTATTCATTTCAATAACTCTAAAGAATGTATCTCAAAGGCTTGCTGATGAACTGGTGGCTTTTTTATAGCTTGTAACCTAGATCTCTGTGGTGAGAGAGGAGATTGCAAGAGGCCATTAAGCAGGCATGTCCTTAGATGGCATTGTTGGGTCTGCTTATGGCTGGCTTACTATTTCAGAATGCCATCCTGTGAGAAACACAGGGCTTTCTTCTAACGAGAAACTCATGATTCTCTGGTCTCACCAGTCTTTTTCTCAAAAATGCACTGAACTCCCAGCTTTCTTAATCAAACATTCAGTAATGTCTGTTCTTTACCCATTTAGTCCCACCGGCAACAATATTTTTTAAGTTTTAAAAAAGGTGGTAACTTCTGAATTGTATCAATGTCATGTGACTTGTGTGAATAGAGACATGACCAGGCCCTTTTACATCCTGCCTGCACCTCTGGAAAGAAAAGTCTGCCGTAAATCATGTAAAAGTGGAATTAAATAAAATAACAAATATTACTTAAATATTTTGCACACATATTTTCTTAAGTGTATAATACTAATATTTAATGAGAATTCTATGGCTGCATGCATATTTTCACCATAAGAGTAAATGTAAGCGCGGCAACATTTGTTGACGCTAGCATAACACATAATCCTGGTGCTAATTATGCTAGCTTTCAAAGGTTTTGTCTGTTTTCTTTTCTACACAGCTTAAAACGATCACAGGTCAGGCCTGGGGGTGTTACATGAGACACAAGTTTCTGACCATGAGGAAGACTGCTTAGGAGAACCGTTTAGCCAGCGGGAGATGATTACACTGCTGACTTTCACATTCTTGCTTGTTTGTATGGTTTCAAAAAATAAAAAGGTAATTGCAAAAAATTATAATCATAGGTTTTCTTGTTTGAAATAATAATGTGTTAAAATGCAGTGTTTGATTGTGGAAATAAACATACAGTAGGTAAGGGGCATGTCTCACAAAGCACATTCAGCCATTCAGCAAGATTTCCCATGAAATGGTAACTTCATCATGAAAAAAAAAAAACAGTGTTTTTTTTCATGATGCTGGTTAATAGCTTTTTGCTGCTGACACAGTTGCAGTTACCCTATGATGAATTAATCCTTAATAAAAGTTAAGACAAACAGGCAATTGTATTGAACAATCAAGAAAGGAAGAAATATGAAATACTGCTAAGCACATTCGTGTAAAGTAGCGTGTAAAGTTCAGTAACCTCTACTAAACACATACTGTCTGAAAAGTTCTCATATACAGTATCACTGCCCGCAGATCTGAAGAATAGCACACGCACACAAGCGGTCTCTTAAACAATCTAAAATTTCCAATGATTTATTTTATAATATTTGAGACATGGTAGGAGACATGGAAATAGCAGTGTACCATCACCCTTCTAGTCTTAGATGAGGAAATTTGTCAGTCCAGAGCGATTTACAATCATTAGCTACAGGGGTGACCACCCTGGAGCAGTTGAGAGCTAAATGTCTTGCTCAAGAACACAATGATGATAGAAAGGGTGAGGGGGGTTGAACATGCAGCTTTGAGGTCATAATTTTTACAGGCAAGGACTTTACTCACAAGGCTACTACCACAATAGCAGCTGATATGGGGTCCTGGGGAACACTGCTGTCCTTCACCCAGAAGACCACCCTAGTTTGTTAAAGAACCAAGGGTCCACATCCAACAGAAGAGCTGTTGATCATCATGAATTCCAAATGTAACCTTTATCTGCAGAGAAAGTGTGCAGCATAAGATGGCATGGTGAAATGGCTTGACCAAAAAGTGATCCACTGTCAAGATACAGAAACTTTAGGGTTAGATTAAAGTCTAAATATATAAAAAAGTGAAGTATACTCACAAATGCTGGGGTATAGATAAGTAAATTACAGTTAAGTAGACATACTAGATTGCTAGTCTCATTCACTTAATGTCTGAGATGTTTAAGGGCAATAAAATGCCTCTGTTGGTGCTAATTCTGGTCCCATTTCTCTGAGATGATTATACATATTTAGCTGAGAGATGTAACACCATAGACCATGAGCTGTTAAATAACAGGACCCGAACTGTTATACCAAATAAGTTTACAATTTTCTAAGGACTGCAGAATCCTGCCTTTTAGGGTCTGTTCTGTGTGATGCTGTTTAATGCCACTTTAAATGTGTCTGACGAAATTAGAACTTTTATAAGAGTTCAATAAATGTATTAACTGACTACTTAACTCTGTTTAATTGTGTCCCATATAGAAACAGTGATGTTACAGAGCTATATTTTCTGTGTATGGCATTGAGCAGTTTTCAGCCTGAGTATTTTTGTTGCATAAATGGACACAGATTTTCCACAAAGATCAGTCTGCAGTGGATGAGTGAAAGTCTGCCTGGGCTGCATCCAATAAAGGAAGATTCCAGATTAGTCCTCTTGCCAGTAATTTAATTCAGACCACATGTGTCTGGGGGTGGGGAGCTTATGGCCTGTAAGGACAACACGAGAGAAAAACAAAGCTACCACTCGTAGACCTCTTAGACCTCTTAGACTTTACGAATTATTTTGCGTATCATATGTAAATCTAATATACTTTACACATATGTACTTATATAGCACAATTAGTTAATTTCTGCCCTTAATTATAAATGTATTCATATTGCTGTATGTATTCATAAACATAAAGATATGTATACACATACAGTCTTGTGGAAAAGCCTGAAAATTTGTAACATGAGCCACAATAATAAATAGCACATTTTGATGCGTTAAAGACATTTAGCAAGAGAGCTGTCCCACATGAGCCTGGGGATTTGCTCAACGTTTCTCAATAACAATAATTACCAGGCAGAAACACATTAACAATGGCTGTGTTATAAAAAGGTTACATTTGAATTATGGTGTGAAAAGCTTAGACTAACTTATGTTTGCATTTTCTCATTCCATCTCTCTGAGTGGCCTTAGTATACTACACACTTCTTTTTCTCTTTCATAGTAGCAAGGAGGCAAGTCATTTAAATTGGGGCCTGATGTTAAAACATTTTTTACTTACTGCTATATAATTAAACATGTTTTGATGTTGTGATAGCAAGTGTAGTATGTTCAATAAGTCCTTTTGTTAAACTTAAAGGAAGTTTTACTGAAATAATTTTTATCATAGGCAAATTGGTTTCAAAATCTCTTGAGACTCAAATCCAAATTCAATTCAGTTGTTAACTGTGGTACAAACTCACACGGCTATAAATCTGGCAGATATCTAATCTTTCTTATAGTATTACAGTCTGTGGAAAGACATTCAAGTAAAAATGTCATTGTTCGTATTACAATACATTTTAGAATATTTCACCTTAAATCTAGGAAGATGAAAAGGAAAAGTGATGCTTTATTTACCACTACTTGCCTTTATGTGAGCCCAATGCACTGAACTGTGAGCACTTTTCTGCTTTCTGTTCTTGCCTGGTTCTGCACACAATTTGTGTAAGAGCTCCAGTTGTGTTTGGCAATGTGCTGCCAGAAGTAACAGTTGAACATGAACATCAGGAAATCATTTTATAAAATCTGATTGATGATAAAATGTAAGAGAGAGCGGGTAATTCATCCGTAACACCTAATCATTATACAGCATTTAGCTTCATTTTAGTAATGTGAAGCCTGTATATAGATACAGACTGACAGATGAAGGAGCACAGATTTCCAATGCTGTTGACAAGGAATGTGCTTCTTATACATAATTTTTCTACACTATGTGCGCTGTAGTGTTAATTAACTACACCTGGAAGTTGGAGAAACATAAAACTATATCTCCATAAAGCTTTACTGAATACCTACAGTGAAGTACATGTGAATTACAGCTCTTATTGTGCTCAGAAAAAGTATATTAAATCCCAAAGTGTATTATGTAGCATATCCTTAAATTTATTTTTAAATCCTCAGTTTTAAAGGCATATATGTGATGAGTAATGACATTGATGGCTGCAGTTCAATCAGTGCTGTTCTTTACAATTTCCAAACACAGATTTTACTCGCTTCTGCAACTGTTGTTTGCTAGTAAACCAGTGCAGCTGGATATGTGCTAAATGCAGTATGTGAGATTGCTTTGATGAATAAGCCTTTGATTGTATTACAAAGATGTTTAATGACCTTAGATGCTGTTTATCCTTCATTTGGGTTGCCATATCGATTTATTTTCCTCTGGGGGGTTTTGGTTTTGGCACTAGCTTGATTCAGAAGCATTGCAGTGTTAGCTTGCATGAATATCTAACTGATGTAATTCAGAAAAGCCAGGGGATAAACTAGGCCCTGCGAGCACCTTCTCTTTCATGTTTAAAAACATGGATGCAATTAAACTCTACCAGCATGTTGCTCCAGTCATGTTTCCTTTGTTGATGTGTAATTCTCGACTACCATTTGCAGAGAAACATCTCCATAACATGAAGCTTAAACCACCGTCCTTTACAGTGTGTGTGGTGTCCTTGGGATCATTTGTGCAATCCTTCTTTCTCCAAAACTGACCTGTAGTATCGCCAGAAACTTTTTTATTTGACCACTGTACATTAATTTGACACTGTGCAATCTGTGTTGAATTGGACTACTGTACATTGTTGCAAAACAGTTCTGGTTATTTTTCTTAAAGCATTATATCACAAAAATAACAACTTGGAAAAACAATTTGAAAAAGGGGTGGGACACTCTACTAGCTACACTCAGTAGAGTCACTGCCCTAGGCATTATGTTAGTTTAATTGTGGCAAATGAAAATGAGACTATGAGTAGTCCACTTATTCTATGAGTCATTTGATTTATGAACATGAAATAGACCTTTGATTGTGAAGTACTCCAAAAAATACAGTCCAGTGGTTTTGGAAAATGTGGCATTCCAGTTTTAGGATTGGCCCTGAATTATAATCTTTAAACTAGCGTGCCTTGGTGAGATCTACCATGACCCTGGGAGTGACGCTGCTCTTTGGACATGAGTGAGCTGGACTAAAAAACCTGATTCTCAAACTGTGTTCCAAGCAGTGAGTAATCCACTGGCTTTCCAGTATCAGGGGTCTCAACCCTAATTCCCAACCCACACCCTCATCCCCACCCCCGTTTTTTTCTCCCCCTTTTTCAGCTGCAAGGAATGTATGTGAGAGTCTTTCCCAAAATCCAAGCCAAAGAACATCTAGCAACACCTGGTGGAGCTCAAAAGGCTAGTAAGGTTTGATTATTCACTGCTTCTTCTTCCTATGAAGTCAGAGCTGCTTTTCCTTAGTCCTTCTCAGTTGTGAGCCCATGGGTCAAGTTCATAAAGTGGTGCACATCTGAGAAAGTTTGTGGGTTCCATTCTTGTCATTAAAGTAATGACATAAATATTTGTCATTATTTAGCACTGTTTGTCTGGAAAGTATCGTGCTGTTGTCTGCCTGGCCTTCTGTATAATTGAGAAAATGAAAGGCAGAGGTGCAGCTGTTTATTTAGCCATTTTCAGTTAAGGGCCTGCTACAACAGATTGCAGACAGAGTTGATACATAAAAAGTATACAAGCATTCTTAGAACCTCATAAAATTACCACAGTTTGATGGTACTTCAGGGATGGCTTATCTAAAGAGGTGGTAATGTTAACTGCTGGTACTAACAGCACTTAGCAAAAGTACCTGAACACCTGTTTCAGAAATCAAAGAACCACAATTAAATATAATCTCTTGCTGCATTTGCTCCAGCTTGATCCAGACCCTCTCCACTTCTCTATGGTATCCCCCTATCATGGTTCTGAACTTTGGATCTACCTCTGAGAGCATTACATGCTCACCTGTTGCTGATCAGTGTCTCTGGTCCAAGTAATCTTGTTCTGTTTAGTTCTCTGCATCAGGGGGTCTTTTGTTTGTTCCTTTGTATGCAGAGTTGTTTATCTGTTCTTCTGTGTTTTGGGATGGCCAGAGGAAGGAGAACTGAACCAGCAAATAGAAAGCCAGTGGTTCTCCTGGTTGTGCCCTTGAAGGCTTGTAAAAGCCTCTCTGCAGATGACAGTGTTTTACTCCCGGGCATTAAATTGCATTTTTGTTTGGCAAAATTAATAAAGTAATAATAAATAAATCTATGATTTATTGCTAATTCAATTTTATATCTTAACTTATGTTTATGTATATTTGGCTGGCTGTCCTTAGTTCATATCTTGCCCCTTCAAAGCAGTGGTCCCCAACATTTTTTGCCCCACAGACAAGTTTCATGTAAAACAATATTTGCACAGGCAGGTATAAATACTAATAAAAACAAAGTGTGTAAAAATATGAATAAGCTCCCCAAAGGGTTTTTTTACTCATTTTTGCTAGCTTGGGGGGTAATTTTTATTTTACAAGAACAAGACCACTAACATTTAAGTGTCTTCTTGAAGTATAATGGCCCTATTGACCTCTTCATTTAAGATCCCATTTAATTTGTATCTCAATGCAGTTCCAATTAAATTTGCCCTTATTTACATTCATAAGAAAATTAAACAATTCTAAGAGGATCGAGTTCCTGAATAAGATTGCAAATGAAAATTTTCAACTTGAGAGAAATTCATGTTACTGATGCTGTCATTTTACAATTCACAGTGATTAAGATAAAATTATGTTCACATTTCCTATTCATGATGATTTAAAAGAAATTATTCATTGATTTTGTGACTAATTCATTCTGCCCCTGTTAAAAACATCTTACTGGAACAAATGTCAAGCCATCACCTTATATGTACAAAAAAATCTGAACGAAAATGTGTTATTATATCAAAACTTTCCTCATGTGGCAAGTCGGCCATTGTCTGAATGCCAAAGTGGTAGGAAAGTTCTGGGAGATGAATGAACAAATATCCAAGATCAACATGCCTTGATGAGAATTCCAGGTGATTTTGTGTTTGGTGAAAACAGCCTCACCTAGAAGCTTAGTAACATGAGGAGAAACAGAACTTGGGAGCCACACTGTCTGGGTTTATCTACCACTTTAAGAACACTTTCGAAGTAAAGAGAAACCCAGTGATCACTTATATGTATAGTGAAAATATAAATCATGTCTGGTTTGCACTAATGTTGTCATTACAGTTTTATTCATGTCCGATTTCTGCCAGATTGTGCCTTGAGTGTTTAGGACAGAAAATGCAAAGCTATATTTGACATAAAAAATACACACCAGGTGTTTTGAGTTAAAAACATTTTTCATTGACATTATATGTTTCAGTTCATCTAGTGATTAATCATTTCCTAGAAAGCCTATTCTAAGATGATGACTTTTCAGTGGGAAGCTCATATATTACCTGCAATTCCTGTAACCCCCCCCCCCCCATTTCTGTAATATGTGAACAATCCATATTATGTTGGTGCCATCAGGGTAAGTGAAAATCTTTATCTGTATCACAGCCCATTTAAATGGGATGTCTTAAACAGAGAGGGTCTCTGGCTGTTTTCACTCAGTTATTTGCCAGAAGGGGACAAAACATCTTAGCCGGTTAATATTGTTGTGTATTCTTTTTTACTGCCTACTTATGCAAAATGACAGACAAAATGTGATTTTTTTAAAAAGACAGCCAGAAGTCATGACATTTCAATGGAAGATTACATTAACACACAGTTTGTCTTTTACATAATATGGTATGATGGTCATGCTTAATATGACCAGGGACATGATCTGACAAGGTTAAAAATGTTAGTTATGAGTTCAGGCACATTTTTCTGCAACAGACAGATGTTTTTTCCATAATGTGGTCAATGACGAAACACCTGACTTTAGTGTAACTTCATCTCCCTCTATATAGACTTTCTTGGAATTGTGTGAGTGTGCTCGCTATAATGGCAGTGAATGACATGAGAGCACAATTTGATAGTCTTAAAATATTTTCTGATCCCTGTGGGCATATTTAAATAAAAAAATAAATGTACAGGACAATTACTGCTGTTTTCAGTGAAACAAAATCTCTCACTCAAAGTGGCACTCACACAAAGTCCTTAAATGTGAAATTATTTCTCTTTAACCTATTCACCAAGTGAAGCAGTGAGCTGCCAGTGATTTTATACTGGGGAGTATAGTGTGTGGGGATAATATCTTGCTCAAGGATACCTTAGTGCCTGGAAATTAAACCCATGACCTTCTTATCACAGGGGCAACTCAACAATTAGGCCAACAGCAGTTACCATGTGTGGCAAGCCATCAATATTTTTTACCAGCTCATGAATTACAAATGGGGCAAAAAGTCTTGCTAGTCACTCTCTGCTAATGAAATTTGCAACATTTTATCCTATCCAAAGTAATCCCACAACTGAGGTCAATTTGGCCTATTTTCCAGACCTTTGAGAAAGACTAAGATTTTTCTCCCAGGTTGCCTCTAGGTTGAGTTTAAAGCGACAGTTCACCCAAAAATTAAAATTTGATGTTTATTTGCTTACCCCCAGGGCATCCAAGTCGAAAGTGACTTTGTTTTCTCAGCAGAACACAAACG
>JBBKCR010000001.1:29194269-29205071 GCA_037577295.1 Ladigesia roloffi
TAGTGTCATTCTTCCTGAAATAATGCCTTCCCTGAAAAAGACATTGTGTAGATGGCAGTATATATATATATATATATATAGGTTTTAGAGCAACATATACTGCCATCTACACAATGTCTTTTTCAGGGAAGGCATTATTTCAGGAAGAATGACACTATGTGAATCACATTCTGCACATATTAAACAAGCTTGGGCCTCCAGCACAGCATAAAGTGGACAGTACTAGACTGCAAATTGTTCACAGCTATCCTTTTCCAAAAAACTGCATGTGTTTTTTTCTGTGGGATTCTTGTCTTCACCTCTTTGGAAACAGGGTTGTAAGAATTTAATGTGGGCCGCTTTAGTAGGCCATATTTTGTCCACAACAAGGCAAATAAAAACCTTAACTTTTATAATATAAATTGTGTGGACACCTAAAACTACTTGACACTTTCTTACAATAAATTTCAACACATATAATATGATTATCTGTTTTTTTCCACTCAAAAACAGCACTGATGTAATTCACTGCTCAAGTTATTAACACATTGCAAATCACTGTTTTAGTGACACTTTATTTCACATAGTGTCATTCTTACATATTACTCCAAGAACCAAGGGCACAGATCCAATCAAAGACAAGTCATACAAACTTAGACACTTATATAAGTCTCCTCTTTATATATAAAAGCAGAATCAGTTATACAGTGTGTTTCATTCATCTTGAAAAGCATTGTTAGGTGAACATTCAGCCAGATACATTATATATATGAAAGAGTTTTAACTGTAGTGTGCAGAGTGTAGTGCCGCCATCAAAAATGTAAATCACACAGTCTTGTCTATAGTAAGATTAATCCCAACATACGTTAGTAATCATACACCTAGAGGATTAATCACTGCTGTGTAATATGTTCAATATGGCCATTAACAGAGAGTAACTCTCCATATAGTGACATCATACCACATACAATTACCCAGAGCTTTGTGCTCCCATGAATGTCTATACCAGCACAGTATTATACAGTAAAAGTAGTATTCAGAGACCTGTCTGTATATTATTCATAAATACTTACTATAAACCAGCCCAAAAAAAGCCTACTAATCACCCCAGAACCAATAATAGACCTTAATTAAAGAATATGCTTTGTTTTATCAAGTGTACACAATGTGTTATAAAAAGCTGCTCTCCTAGCGGTAGCACTGTCGATATTATTTGCTTATTTCACATGGGTTCATAAATGTTACAAGACAAACTTTCTATTTGTTAGAATGCTACAAGACAAAAGCATTTCTATTTGTTAATTCATTATGAAACTTACGCTTGGTATCAAAATGAGGTCAGTTCCAGCGGGGCTACTGTGGTTTCAGTTGGTCTGAGAAGGTATGATGTGCATCCCAATTAAGCAATTACTAAGATGGCAACTTTTCCATGACTCAGTTGGTGTTATTTCTCCCCCTTGGCTCCGGAGTGTCTGCGGAAGCCTGAGAACGGAGGACATGTTCTGATACAGATGGCTCTTTACTGAGACCTCCTGAGGCCTTTGTGGTCAGTGCAATGGTCCATGCATCAGGGGCTGTCTAGACAAGATAATGGCCTCTGTGCTTCAGATATGCAGGAACATGTTCTCTGCTTGATACATCTTCTCCCTCTTTGCAGCTTATCTGTGT
Organism: Ladigesia roloffi; assembly: GCA_037577295.1. NCBI lineage: Eukaryota > Metazoa > Chordata > Actinopteri > Characiformes > Alestidae > Ladigesia > Ladigesia roloffi. The sequence continues at coordinate 29,195,917 of JBBKCR010000001.1, forward strand.
CTATTATGGGTGGATTGCCAGCTGTCGCTCAACTCCTGAACCCAGATTTGGAGCATCAAAGCAGGTTATACCTCTTTGCCTGAGGTGTGCAGTTCAAAAAGTGAACCATTAGGCTTGAACGCTGCTGAGGTTTTAGGTCAATAGAAAAGAATAAAATCACTCAGCGATTAGTGGTGTGAATCTAAGGTGAGCCTTATCACATGTTTGAGCAGGATTCTCTGACAAGATCTATTTCAACAGTGCCCTGCTTAGGCTGGTTAGTATCAACAGAAGCTTTAGGATTATCCCTCTGAATCTGAGAGTTTTTACTTTTGTTTTGAGTTGCAAATTAAATACAGTTATATGATGATGCATTTTATAATATAGTGAGTTACTCTATAAGTTACACATATATTCTAATTACATTTAGCTTGAACCACTTTTCTGGACATTAAAATCTTTGAAAATTGTAAACAATGTAGTTATTTTCTGCAGAGAGCAAGGCTGAACACACCTCAGAATCTTCCAGTCAAATAAAAAATATGGAAATACAGATGCACTGAAATGAACTATTACACTCTAATAATAAATTAATTAAAAAGATTTCCAACACATTCAGTGTTCTCAAAGGCTAAAATTAATTATTGTGAGGAAATTAGAAAATAATAGAATATAATTAAATAGAATATAACTCTTTTCTAACATTGCAAGATATAAGATATCTTAAATAAAGTGTTTTTTTCATTATTTGTGACAGAGAAAACTACAGGACAGATGTGTAGGGGTGTAGACTGGTTTAAATTACACTCCAATGTGTTAAAAGTATCCAGTATTAAATGAGAATGTAATAAAATACCCCTGGCTCAGGACCTGTATACAAAAAATGACACACTTGTTCTAAGAGTATCGCTCTATGTTTTAAATGTTTCTTTACGCAGCATCATATTTTTGTTTTAATAGTCTCAGAAAATAATCAAAAACATGAAAGACTTGGTGGGAGTTTAGGGGGATGCCTAATTTAAGACCAAATTACCCATTCAGGAGTCATTAAAATAATGCAGTAGTATAGCTATCAGTTCATATTTTCCTTTCAGATTAAAAGCAATGTGATCCTTTCAGATCTCATGACTGCTGTCTGAGTCAGAATCAATACAAAATACCAAGCATTGCTCAATAATGCAGGTTTCATGTGGAGATCAGATGTTTGAAACGAGCTATCCAAAGGAAATTCCATGAACTACATATTTTGGCAAAAATCCTCAGTTCCTGGTCTATGGCAGTTCATCAGATAGGAGAAAATAATTTGTCGCTAAAGAGAAAAGAAAGCCGTTCAGTGTGCTGTGAGGATACAAATGAATGATCAGTGACATTATGGGCATGCATAGTGTCAAGCAGCCTGAATATGTTCTTTTAATTTATTCTTTTTTCTCCTCGGCTCTCAGGACTGGGAAATTAGACGTGTCGTTCCCATAGTGAACATACTCAATTCTTTTTTTGTCTACAACAGTAATTCCTTTCCAAGTGTCAACCTTGTCACTGGAACTACAATTCCATCTTACTATAATTTCTTCAATTCAAAGATGATAATGTGATACTTGTTCTCATAATATCCTCTGGTTACTCCCTAAATAGCGCTTACAAAGAACACGTGTCTCTTTTGTTTTAAACCAATAAAACGTCTTCAGGCAACCACATGAAAATTGATTGCCTCTGGATGAAAGCCTTGCAGGGTGGAGTCTGAAGAAAGGCCTGGTTTGATGCCAGAAGAGACACTAGAGAGTGCAGACAAACACTTGTTGGTGTGGTGCTGCCTGACATTCATAAATCCACATGTGTCTGCATAAAAAAATGCTTTTGGCTCAGAATAAGTCATTTAAATTTGGAAGTTAAAATTATGCAAAATGATACATTTATTAGAGGACAGTGCTTTTGGGCCATTTTCTGAATGGTTACCTATCAGCTGACAATTTCATAACTGCCACACCAATGAAACAGGAAAGACATTATCATTTGTATTTGACATGGTGACACAGTCCAACATATTTCTTCTGTCATCAAATTTTTGAAAACGATGATCTTGAGCCAGTGTTTGAACCTTTAATGAATGAGGGTCTTATGAAATGAGCAGCGAGGTTGCCAAGCACGTTCATATGGCCATTCTATGATGGAATGTTATTTACGAAGTAATCAAGTGCACATAATCTGAATGACAGAAATACTGAGTAAATAATAACCTTTCCCATATGCCTGTAGTGCTCTGGTCACTAATAAATGTCAGAGTTTGTTACCACTGGCTGGATATTTATATTTCAGGTATGTGACATACTCATTATGAGGTTCACTCAGCTTTAAGGAGGTAAAATATCTCTAGTTATTCTTGATTAGGGTTAAATTCCTGACATGAAACTGATTTATACATATTCCTCATTAGGGCCTGAAGGCAACAACACCTTAAACATCTCAGTCTGAATTTAAAACTAAAGAAGTCATTCTCATAGAAGGAGACCAAGCTGGAAAAATAACAGCTTTCTCCTTAATATTCCTCTAGAATATGATGCAGAGATGAAGGCTCCTTCGGCTAAATCTCCAGGTCTTTCAAAACGATGAAAATAAAAATCATAGCAGCGAGATTTATGCTCCATCACTATTCCTGCAGAAGTCTTTAAGCTGTGACAGGCAATATTTAGATAAAAGCCTGGCCCTGTCAGCCTGGAGCAGAAGCAGTGGTCCCTGAAGAAGCTGGGCAGGATGGCGGAGGAAAAGGAAGAAAACTGTGTCTGCTGTCTGACTGGGGGAAATTATTTTCGCACTGCCCTTTCCCTCTTTTGCTGAATTTCAGCGGTTTGTAGGTTCCTTGTTATCATCCAGCACATACGTCATTGTGAAAACGACTAGCGGAGGTTTATTTTAACAGCACAGCCATTCATCAGTGCTCTGTTCCCTACTACGCCATATAGATTTCAAGCTCATTCCAGCCCAACTCAGCTAGCCCTTATAGTTCTTGACATGTTTCATGACAGGTCAACCTGAAACCACGAATGCTGGGCTCACATCTACAGTCATCACACACCAAGAGCACCCTGATGAAATTCAAACAAGAGAGGAGCAGTGGCTTACTTTTTCCACTAGCAATATGTGTGCAGTCCCACATGCCACTCACAGCTCTGGAGTCTTACTGGGACCCACCTGTTTCTGATTAGACTAATTGGCCATTGTGGTAAGGGAAGTGTGTGGCGTCTGTCTGAATTTGGACCCAAATATTGGCACTGGGGGAAACGTAAACTGAGAGCCCCCGGAAACCTCAGCTGGGTTGTTTCTACAGAGAAAGATTTCACCTCTAAAATCCATTGCATAAGCCCATAATCAGCTAGCTATTTTTGGGGTTGTTTCACCTGCCAGTTATCTATTGCAAATGATTCCTTGTATATTTATTATTTTAAGTTATTTATGCACAGTAGTTCTTTGCTCTGTCTCAGGGAAGATATCTGTGAAGGCCATAGAAACAGAGTAAAATTTATGAGTGACCTCATATTCTGGGTCTCGGGTGTTTAAATCTCATTTAGATGGCAAATAAAATGTCTAAAATCCATTTTAGGCTGTTCAGGTTTCTGTTGACAAGGACTGCATTACCAGCCGATTGTGTCATCTGGATCTGAAACTGCTCCACTGAGCTGAGATCACCTTTCTCCTCGTATTATCCCTGAATGCAAAAGACATACTGTACTTCCAATGGTATTAAATGCATTTATTATTGGCGTTAAACACATTTATCAGTGTTATTAAACTCAGTATTCTCCCATATCTATTTTTGGACTGTAATCATACCATGGGAGAATGTCTGAGGGATATATATGAGGCATTGCTAAACAACAAAGATAATTTTACTATCAGCCAGTGATCTGGCATTTTATTGTGTGCTGCTTGGAAGCAATCATGTTTCAAAGAGAAGCAGATTTGTGAAATAAGATCCTAATAACTAACAAACTGTGTCATGGCCTTTGCACATTTCCAACTATGTTTTGAGTAACGGGGAAAGCTGAATAATTTATAGGAAATGCAAAGCTTTAACTTAGAAAAAAAACAAAACAACAATCAGTCACAGCCATGGCTCCATCTCATGGCCTGACTGGCTCTGTTGGTTTTAAAGCAAATGGAGCTTGAAAGAGGTCATGTCACCCCTCTCTTTACCATGGCCTGTGTAAAATGACTGCTGAGAATGTTGGATAGAAGGTGCTGAGTGAGTCTTTGTGGTTCCTTAACAGCTGGCATTTTCTGATCAGCAGAGCTGTGAGTGAAAGCACAACGCCTCCACCGAACAATCTACATATGTCCACACAGGCACCCTGCCATATACACGTCATCGCCAGAGCACATACATTCATTCTCCAGACTGTGAGGCACAGGATTACTCACACAGCCCAGACAGAGGAAAGAGGGGAGGGCGGGGCTGTGAAACACCAATGGGTCTGCCCTGTTCCCCCAAACCATTTGGGAGTGAAAGGGTTAAAAAGGTCCACATACTGGAATTAAGGTTTGTTTTTGTTCTTTAACCACACTGTGGAAGTCTGAAATGAATGGAAAAGTACTTCAAAAACACAGAATATCACAGCTGGAGTCATAAAACATAGCCAATATTTACACTTACTACATTTGTTGATTTTTTGAGTGAAAAGAAGAAAAAGTGAATAAAAAGTGAATAAAATCTGCAGAGTAAAAAAAAGATGAAATTAAAATGAGTCATGTGCAAAAGACTTTGGCAATGGCTTATATTCATACATTTATACAGATTATTAGACGCTCAGGATATTGTACTGATACTCACACCAATGTGCAAAGCAAAGGAAGATGGAAAAAAAAATCCTACATACTTAAAACTACATACAGCTTAACACTTAACTAGGACGACACAGCCCCTACTATGGTTTGTGTGTTTTCTGTATGTGAATGTATATATGCTACAGATATAGCATAGCGTAGCTATCTCTGAGGGCCTCTGCAGGACTCTGCATGATGACGAGACTCTGTAAACAGGCAGGCTGGGTGGGATGAAGGCTCAAAGGATTTTCCGTGACGATTCCTGATGACTTTAGCATGTCCCACCAAACAGACACATCAAAGACAGTGCAGTGCTTTCCTAGAATTTGCTGTTATTGTTTAGGCTCAGTGTAGTCTTTTGGAACGACTGGTGTAATGTGCTGTATAGACTGTTTCCAACTCTTTGATTTTACCTACATCAAATACATTTTAATAAATGTTTATTTAAATGTGCTGTATGGAAACACAAAAAATGAAGAAGCCCTCTGGCCTCAAGTCTGATTTCTCTAAATAAGTAGATGTGTTGTTTAGTTTTTATATATTTACAGGAGACGAATCTGTAAAATAAGTTGGTTATGGTACTGATGCTAAACTCTGTGTCTTTTTTCAACAAATAGAATAAGGAGGAAGTACAGAAGTGTAAGAATGAATGAGTTTATCCGATATAAACCGTTTTAAGGTGGAATTTTATACCATTGTTATATAAAAAAATAATTTAGTGCTATGGTGTCTGTAATTGCCGAGCGATGGTGATCATTTTTCACATGGGTTCAAGCTAGACTTTTATGTTGAATGCGGCTGTATCTGTGCTTTAGTTCTGCTTCACACACCTCACTTCTGTCTTTTAAATATCAGAAGGCTTGGTCAGTACTGAATCTCAGTTGTATGTGATATTTCATGATAGACCAGATTTTTTTTCAAATAATTGTATGTGTCTGATTCCCTAGATCATCTGGCCTTGTCCAGTAATTATTTAGGAACATTTGGTTTTTAATTGTGCCAGCATGAATTTAGAATTATTTGGTCACTTAAAATAGGTTAGACAAGAAAATGGACATGAAAAATGACTGCGCAGATAATTCAAAACAGTTATACCACACAGATGTTAATTAGAGAGCAATGGAAGGCCTACATTTACCAGTGTGTTTCTGGGGGTTACAGCAGTGTGTTCCCTGACTGAACACATTGCAGGATTTTATCAGTGATTCACCTCAATCCAGCCAAAAAGGATCATTTCACTGATGGTAGGAGGACATTCTGCACTGCCACCTAGTGTCATTAAGCACTCCAGTTATATTATTGTTGCAAGCTTTGAGAGTGTTTTAAAAGATCATATCAGTTCTCAGATATTTAGAATCCTCTGATAAATACTGTGAATAATAGCATTATATTTTACTACAATGATTAAGATATTTTTAACATTTAACATTGATGTTTTAACACAAAAGTAAACTTATAGTGAATACATCAAGTTCACTTTACTGGGAAAGCTGGGAAACTGATTGAGCTACCTTATTATGGTAAGTAATATATGTCTAAAAGTTGATGATTGAACATTTAATTCTAGTACATAAATCCTGAAGTTTAGTAAAAAAAGAAGCAATCTTCAATCTTTCAACAGTAAAATGTTGTCAAAGGTTTTCATTACTATCATTTGCAGAGCACTGCTTCAATATATACATTTTTTAATCTGAAGTTCATAATTTAGGTTCTATTTATGAGTTAACGTTAAATTAAAATCATATTGTAGACATAACTTAAAATTATGAAGTTAGCATCAATGAAACCAAGACATGAAGATTCAAATAGAAGAATGTGCTAGGCATAATTATTTTAAACAACACAGGAAAATATATTGCTGTCATCTCTGGTTGGTTTTATTGACCGCATCATGCTGTTTTTAATTATATAGTGCTGTAAATAGTGCCATATGTCCAAAAGTACCCAGAAACACTTTCTAATTAGTGAATTCTGCTGCTTTAAGGCACACCCATTGGGACATGGGCAAACATAATATGCATTATCTCTATTGAAACGAAACACCAATAGAGTAGGAGCTGCTACACATGAGTCTAAGATCACCATGCCCAGTGTAAAGCAATAGCTAGTGAGAAAAAATAGCAAGGAAGTTAATTTGCTTCTCTTAGTTTGCTTTAAGCTTAAATATAAAAACAAATTAAAACACAAAAGAACAACATCTGGCAAAGTCCACCATCTGTGTTGTTAGACACACTGCTAAGGTTTTCCATAGAAGTTCTATATCAAATACGTTAATCAGATTTTTTTGGTCTGAAAGAAGGGATTTTTTTCTAGACTATATTTACTTCTCATAAAGATTCACCCCAGAATAGATTTAGACTGTACCATCCACCTCTGATGACATCTGAAGCAAAGAATATAGGTATGATCAAGGTTCTTAGTCAGTAGTTTGCTTTTCACGACAGAAACCTCTGGCACACCCAACAAATCAAAAAACCTCCAGCAGAGGTGTTTCAGCCCCTGCATCGCTTCTGCTCTGTTGTTTAAACCCAAAGCATTACCCTGCTGACTAAACAGCCATCCCTTTCCAAACTGTTAATGGTGAGTGGAACACAGTATGCTAAACCGACCACTCACCCTGCACATATGTGCTCCTAATGTGGCCCTGTGTTTGGTCTTCACTGTAAGTGGCTTTGATGAGGGGCAGATTCCCTGCTTCCTCACTGCTGTTTACATTTTCCAAGGCTTCTCATGCTGAGCCAGCATAGCTGAGGGTGCAATGTGTTTTGGAAGGTGGTGCCTTTTTTTACTGTGTGGTCACTCCATTGTTTTATCCTGCATGCAGCTGAAACCATGTACATGCCAGCTAAACATTAGTTTTACACTATTGCTATGGGAGTTGCAAATAAGTAGCTTTAGTAAGTCAATAGAACACATCTTCAGTCCCATCAAACTTAATGTAATATGACTGCATTTAAATATATAGTTTAAGGAGTGAGTTTTTTAAATCAGTGCTGTTCCCAGGAGATCATTTTTCACAATTCTTTCACAATTCTTTCACAATTCCACACAAACTAATTTGGTAGTTAAAATAAGAGCCCAAGTGTAACATTCATGTGCTAAAACCAAACCCTCTGTTATCTGACATTTTAATCACATTCTTGTCATGAAAAACCTTGAAGGCTTAACTGACAAACAAAATGTATTAATGAAAAACACAATAAAATGTAAAGGAGTCAATATATTCACATAGAAGAAAAAACAACAAAAGGTAAAGATGCTATGTCACCTAAATGTACCCTTGAGAACAGTAGCTTCATGACAGAGTGTGTGCTTTGTACAGATTAGTACCTTGTTTTCTGTGTAAAGAAGACATAGAACAAAACATCAGCAGGAGATTTATTGAAATGAGTCACATTAGCAACACATCAAGGTCTGCCCAATACTCGCTACAACTTGCATAGCATGTTAAGTGGCCTTTTATATTTGCCATGCATGCCAACACTGCTAGGGTGTGCACAAAGTTTAGTTTCTCAGAGTTAATTGTTTCTGGCCAATAAGGAACTGTATTAAAAACAGTCGATTTGGTTGGACATGGTGGATGAGTGGTACTTCCCCTCTTAATGGTCTACTGTCACTGGGCCAAAGTTCTAATCCAGACTAAGAGATAATGCATCCTTGGCAGTCTTTTATCTTAAAAGACTGACTAATTGACAAACACAAGTCCACCATAAGGAATTTATTGCATTTGCTAAAACATAATTAAACACTTAATAAATGTCATTTGTGCATACCATTAATTTACTAAGAAATAGAAACCCCAAAATATGGTAATTTCAGCAATATTTGTCTCCTACTAAACTGTATGTTTGTATGAGGTATTATGTGACTTTGATCATAATGCTGACTGAGACGCTGCCCATCTGTTTTGCAGAAGGGGCTTGTTTTTGTTTATTTGAAGGTTTGGTGTTGCCCTTTCCAGTTATTTAGCAGGGATGGAAATGGGTTGATTTGATCTGATGGTATCAAAGTGCAGCCACCCTGAGGCTAATTGTAAGCAGCTCAGGTTAAGAAGCTGTGAAAGCCTGCAGCATGCTCAGCCAGGCCATGGAGCTCACAGATGAAAAACAACAAACAGCAAAACAGCCCTGGCACACCAGTCAGCTACTCAGATATCTCTCACAGAGTGTTAATCTGTTACTTTAATTTTGGTAACAAAAAATATCTGTGGAACAGAAGGCGAGATTTGAGTCATTAGTTTCTACAGACAACATTATGCTCTGATTTTGGACAGAGAGAGAGAGAGAGAGAGAGGGAGAGAGAGAGAGAGTGATAAAGTGGCTTCATAGTGAGAGGTAGGTTCATTAATATTCATTATGAAT
>JBBKCR010000001.1:29209528-29223032 GCA_037577295.1 Ladigesia roloffi
GCAAGTTTCTCTGAGAAGTTCCTTTGTTCCCTTTCTAGAACAAAGACGTTAGGATGTTTTGTCTTCTTCCAGACTAAGGATGGTGGCATCCCTTGGGAGGTCTGCCTTGATCTGGAGACACTGCAGAGAGAGCTTTTTCATGGGTTGGACATATATTTTTGAGAAACTTGAGGTCAGACTTTGCTCCCCCAAGAACATACTCCATCCTAAGACTTGAATTGTGCATTTTTGTTGGCACTGCCACATGTTGGATTGGGTGGGTACACACTCTGTGACACATTGAGTTTGAACACACTTCAATCATAAGTGAGCATGCATTTTTTTGGCAATTTGAGTTACAATAACTCGTCTATGGTTTGCCTGTCCAGCCACCACCCCCTCCACACACACTTAGCAGCTAGCCAAGACCCTACTGCTGGTTCACTAGTTTTCCTAACCACTGTTGGAAGGTATTACTGTTTACACACTGCCAGCCTTTGAGACTGTAACAATATAATCAATGTCATTCACATCACCTTCATCAACCTGCTTGTGGCTCATGTTTGCACACGTCACTGTAATATATGTAATACCCACAACCACCAGAAGAGGGCAAGCTCATTCATGTGTACAGTCAGATTACATCACCATGGGTTTCGTTTATTATACTTTATTAACAGGCGCGGTTCACTATCTCCCATCCACATACACAAACAAAGCATATTTCTTCTCCAACACGGAAGGTTTTATAAAGCAAGTACAAGGTTCCACATGATTTGCCTTCATGGCAGATTTGTCCAAAACTGGCACGTATGCCTGATAGCCTTTAAAAAAGCGGAAAGGGCCGGTATTAATTTGAATCTAAATGGAATTATATCTAGGAAAAAACATATCTCTGAGTGGCACGCATTAGGCTCAGCTGCCTTTCTCTGTTCCAGTAAATCCCAGCATGTGTGCCAGGGCTAAGTGAAGGCAGAGAGGGAGAGAGCCTGGGGTGTGTGAGGATGGCTTCAGCAGGATGAAGGCATCTCCAGGGACAGTGTGATCCTTTCAGCTTTCAGAGGGCCTGCTAATCCTCCTCCACTCCTCACGAAGAACAGCTCTGCTGAATACACGGCCACCATAACAAAACCCACTCACATTAGCTGTTTGAGCGAACTTCCCAGCTCCTTATGCCCTGTCCAATACTGATTAGAGATTAGTCTCTCTCTCTCTCTCTCTCTCTCTCTCTCTCTCTCTCTCTCTCATTCTCTCTCTCATTCTCTCTCTCTCTCTCTCTCTTTTTCAGAAGTGACTTCTCTTACCAATGTGTCAAAACCTCACAGCAGTGCTGAGATATTTATTGATTGTTCTCAAATGTACATTAATGCAAAGAAATGCTAAAAATCTATTCGATTATGTGGGAAAATATATGTGGGCGTCATTTCAACTTTAAGTTGATCAGATTTCACAACAGCTGACATGAACAGAATTTTTTTTTTTATGAAAAAAGAAAGGACCCAAATACTTCAAAGAAAAAAAGCTCCTCCTACAGCCCTCTTGTTTCCCTTTCCATTCCCATAGTGACAGTAATGTAATTACCCTACTAATTAGCTTCATTAGAGCTCGCAGCTGTAGACAGTTCATAGCTAGGCTCTGAAAGCCTTGTTTTCAGAAAACAACCAAACCAGGCCCTCACTCACCCTGAAAGTCCTGCTGAATTCACTCATTTTTAGAGGCGTCACGTGTATCCTTTAACCCACTAAGCTAATACTCACACTGAAATTCCCACTGATCACCACACGAGGGAGCCAAATTCTAAAGACTAACAAGAGACTGACAAACTATTATCTTCTGACCATTTATCAGTCATACATGGAGTCCCTGCTACAATATTCAGTCCACCATATAACTGAAAGAGCCATTTGTTGCCAACAGTCCATGAAAGCCCAAATGTAAATTTATTCATTGTGTACATCCTCACTGCCATCCCTGAGAATAATGTAGAATTAATAAGCAAGGAACAGAACATTTTCACGAGCTGGTCTGCATCTCCTGAGATTGCTTTTTTTTTATTGGCCGCGCCTTCTGACAAGAGGCAACCTGTATGAGGCTTGGTCATAGTGTGTATGGGGAGGTAAATGTCATGCACTGCTTGTCTTTATTAGAGGCTGCAGTGCAATCTGCCCTTTTCCGTTCCTGGGCCCTTTTGTTTAAATAGGAGCTTTTAATGCTAGGCACCAGATGGGCTCTCAAACAAGTGTGGACTGAGGCATGTTTACCGCTCTGTGGTGTACGTGTGCAGAACAGGTGAAAATATCAAATCCCCCCGCACCGATGGCCGAGTGCCAGATGCCATGCCTCCGCCTGTAAAGCTTTATGGAGCATGTGCAATTGTTTGGGTGATATTAGCTCAGAGCTGGTAGGACTGCATCAGATCTGTGTGATGATTTAAACAACTCTGGTGTGAGTTTGGGGTAGCGCTTGTCAGGCTGAAAGGAGTCATTCTTGTATGTCTAACAAATGCAATACTTTGTAAAAATATCAATTTGTTGGTTTCATAAGATATGAAGTTTTACTTGTCGGGCTGTGGTCCCTGGGTGGTGCTACCTTTTTTAATCGCCGGAATATGCAATGGGAAAGATATCTAACTTATCCTGGGACACATATTGTATAAGGTGAGTGCGTTAGTGCAGGCCAGAAAGCGCACTGTTTTCTTTTTTTATCTTTTACTTCTTGTCAAATGTCTTGTCAAATATACGAGCTGCGTGTGTAAATATATGACCACCTGGCTCTTTCTGTCAGCACAGGATCAGATTATTGTGTACATGGCAGATCACACAGCCGGCCACGCAGAGCACCACAAAAGCCTGCACAATTTCCTGTAATTAAAGCTAACGGCCAGTCCATAACACACCATACCTTTGATTGTAGTGCCTCACAGTCCTTTGATAAGTGATTTGAGGGGGCCTGTTTAATGTAATGCAGGCTACTGCACTGATACGCTTTAGGTGTATTCTGCTGATGATCTACAACCAGAACCACAGGCATATGCCCTTTAGAGAAATGACAGATCTTGTGTACTCTTACAAAATAAAATGAAACGGTCACTTCAGAGCAGTGCCATGGAAGTGCACACTTTGGGTTCATTAAGGATGACTAATGGATGTTTGTTTAAGGAATATTTCTGTAAATGAAATATGTGTGAGGAACCTTTTAAGGTTTAAAGAACTTCTACTTAATGGTCTAGACAACTGCTTGTGTACAAAAAAACAAATCAATGCCTGGAGCTGCTCTTACTGCAAAATAATAAAAGAAAATGATATTTGGAAGTAGCAACAACAGCAATTGTGGTAAGAGTGAGGTTTACTGGGTGATTTAAATGAATAAAAGCCACAGAGCTAAGACCTCGAACATCCTGTAGCGTCAGTAAAATTATATTTAAGTGAAATGTTAATGTAACCACAACTAATATTAATACTACCTTAAATACCTACATCAGCCTAATTTCAAAGAATGCAAGAGAGAAGCCAGTGTTACAATCATATATGTCTAAACTCCTTTCCTCTATTTAAAAGAAGAAGACTTCTCCTGGCTAAATGTTTCATTTATACTGATCAGTATAATTATATTTCAGTGAAATTTTTCCTTTATTTTGGAGCAACATACTCTGACTAGACAACAAAAATAGAAATAAGTGACGATAACTGGCAATAATTCACCTTGACCTTTTTGGAAAAGAAGGTCTGTGATCACAGGGGATGAACACCATACCCACACTGAAGTATGGAGGTGGGAGCATCATTATATTAGACTTCTAGTAAGTATATTTAATAACACAAAACAAATGTTCTGTTTACCTTCACTGTAAAATGACGCTCATTTATATTACAGCTGATTTAATTTAACTTTTGTTATTTGGCACAGACTAATTGATCGTGCACCTAGGAATATGTCTATTAAGTAATATGAGGCCTATAGCTATTTATATATTGCAAACATACAACCCTAGCTAACCTTGTTTTACAGCTAGTGAGTCACACTTAAATTATACCACCATCCCACAATCATGACAAACGTATAAACACGCATGCAAAACACGTCTCCTTTAGCTTTACCAGCTGCTCCTGACCTCTGATCATGGCCTGTTCATTCTGACCATGTGCAGAGATCTAGTGAGGTCCCCTGCCATCATTCACAAGGACAGCTCCCCTCTCCAGCAGAATCAATCGCACGTCCCCTCCCCTGACCCTCTAGGACAGAGACGGATGGGCTCCCCGCTGACCTGGCACCTTCTCCCTCCAGCCCCTGTCACAATGGGCATCTGTCACTGGCTAATAATGGGCTGTAGTCAACAGCATAGAGATCAGGTCAAGTTGGGGGTTTTCCACATGGGGCCACCATCAAATGCATCAAATCCATCACATTGCGCATTGAGGCTATCAGAGCGGAGCATTCAGATGGATGTTCCTCAACTTAATGGACTGGCCTGAGAGATTTGACACTGCAGTTTGTTGTCCAACTTGTCTGTAGCATGTCGAGATATAATTGGAGTGAGAGTCTGTTTAATGGACTACTTGCATACTGGAATGAAGAAGGAAAATTATCAAACATGTTTAGGACAAATATCAAAAACACTGGCTTATTCCAATCCTACAAATTTATTAAAATAAAAAAAGACCCATCAACAACAACATACTGTTTGCAATGTGGACCATGTCAGATAATCCATTAATCCTCTACTGTGTTAAAGACACTGCGTTGACACTCAAATAAACTGGTCCAACATTCAAATAAAACTTGGGTGATCCAAAATTTAATCATGGGCAGGGTAGACTGAACAAGTAAAGGTGTGGTGATTGGCTTACTACATCCAGTAATGCCATTGAAAGAATAAAAAACACATGTTAAAGAGATTAGTGAGTGTAAAGGTTGTACTTAAATATTATGTTTTTTTTATATAGTGGTTGATTACATTCTACAAATTTAATTTGGAAAAAATGTTCTCAAAATAGACATCCACTGGGGTTTTTGATATCTCCATGACATGGTGTAAAGAATGTTCTGAACTCTACAAGGAAATACTCCTACAAGGTTTGTTTCGTGGCACTAATTTTCAATCTTTAACAAGGTTCTTAATTAGTTGGTGGTATGACTATGTAGTTATAACAAAACTTTTAGTTGCTGTAGAGGAAAATCAAAATGTTCTCATTCAATGTGATATGTAAACAATAACAAAGTTTGAAAACAGACCGCTCTCAGTCCATAATCCTCTATTCTATTGGAAAAAGATCACATAAAAAAAACTATTCCTTCCATTGAAAGGTATTTTATGAACCAAAATAGATCCTTCTATTGCTCCCTTTCTGGCCAGTTTATTTGTAAGAATGTAGATGAAGGCTGAAATATACAAAGAGCACCAATGTGGTGGGAGTACCTGATATATTGGGCAAAACATACAGCCACAAGTCACAATATATCCAATAACTCTACCTTATAAACTGGCAAGTCAGTGTAATAGTGTCTGTTTTGTATGTTGTGCTCTGATGTAAAATCACGTAGGCTTTCTGTACAACATCACAGTCTGTTCCCATTTGTGGGCATGGGCAAAGATGTGTGCAGCATCCCTCCGTCTCCCTTGCCCACTCTCATCTCGCCCAACATCTGTCGGCTCGGCTGGCCCACTGTCGAGCACGCTGGAGGAATGCAGCGGCAGATTAGACCCACCTGCCAGGCTGAGATACCACAGCACTACACCACTGACATTTCACCATGACATTTCAGATCCTGTCTCTGTCTCTCTGAGGCAGGCTCTGGAGAACACTTCCCTTGTACTCTGCCACATTGTTTTGAGACTAGATCAGACCAGAAAATAATGAACACCAGCACATTTGGGAACCACATCATGCTTGAGATGAAAGCAAGCATTGTACACTATCTGACACATCAGCGTATATTTTTCATTTAATTTTCCTTTGCAGGGAAGACCAACACACTAAAACACATGAAAAATGCAAAAGCAACAGGCAACAAATAATAAACACTTTACAACATTAAAAGCAAACTCAGATTCAGCTTTACATATTTTCTTTCTGTTTTACATAATAATACTAACATGTTTCATCTATTTTTAAAGAGCTAGAAGAGATGCAATTTTATTGCAGGTGAAAACACTCTTTTTGTTTTAGTGATTTACTTTACACATGGCCCCTGGTGGGGTTAAATTTGGAAAAAACATTTGTCTGTTGCCTTCTTGGTTTTTTCCCTTTTTTGTTTGTATATTTTTACCATTTGTGTTTACTTTATATTGGTTTCTTGCTGTTGCCAGAGTGGAGTTGAGAGTGGATTCTCCACTTCTCCCTCCAGTATTGTTGTTCTTCTCTTTCAATCTTCTCTAAACAGGTGTTTTTATTTACATGTCACAAGAGAACAAACATCAAGCACAGATCAAACAAAAGAGGATGATTTTACAGCACAGTTAATCAATAACAGTGCACAATTCAACTATAACTATGTAATAGTTTATAGTTATAGCAATAACTATAAAACAACAAATAATTATACAAATGTGACTTGTAGAAATGTTGAAAATACATAAAATAACTTGTTTTAGTGAGTCTTTTGGGGAACACAGTTATTTTGTATAGCACAGTACAGGGCCATAGCGACACAGCAGTACCTATATGCAAATGATTATGTCAGGGGTGAAACCTGATATAATTTCAAAATAGAATAAAGGTCCACAGTGAAACAAGATAAACAAAATGACAGTGTTGCTTTGGGTTGATTACCTAATCACCCTCTTTGTACTTCCCATCAGTCCTTTGAAATGATGCTACTGCAGCTCATCATGGCTGCTCTTGTGAAAGATGGAGGCCAGGAAGAAATCAGCCCAGAGAATCTCAAGATCTGAGCAGAGAATGGAAGTGATTAGCAGAACAACAATGAGGAGAAGTTTATTGTAGCACAACTGCCATCACATACTCAGCAAGGAAGGCTTGAGCAGGTATGAAATGATAAGGAATGATAAGGTTTTTGCATGTTAAGGTGGACCCATCACATACAGACTTAATAATGCTGATAAATAAAAGAGCTCTTATCCTGCCATTCCTGTGACGGTCCTATCTTTCCTCTGTCTGACTGATTTAATTTCTTAAAAAAAAAGGTTCTTGGCTTGGAAATGGAAAACCTTTGACTAATACAGAACTTTTACATTCTCACTCACTAAAATATAAAGTTCTAATAAGTTACATTAATAATGTTTATCTTGCTGATCTATCAGTCAAACTAGTGAGCCTGGTTTAAAAATGAAATTGTCCTAAAAATGTTGTCCTGTTACCCCTAAGCATTAACACTATGTTAATAGTGAAAGTTGAAAATGTGACTAATAAGAGTATGTTGTTGCACCTGCTTGATTAAAAGAGTCAATTTTCCCCATTGATTAAGTTTGGCTTAACTCGGGAAGTATTTTGAGTTTAAACATCACCAGTGGGAACAGGTGGACTTACATATTCAGCTCTAGGCTAAATATGTAAAAGAATTCAAATTTAAATCAAGCCATTTTAAAGTTTAATTTTCATATGGAGACTGTATGAACTGAGAAATTATAAAACCAAACATGTTTACACCACATCAAAGTATCATTTTAAAATGATGGTGTTTTATGACATTGCCCTTTAGGATAGTAAATGTGTGAAACTGTGTTTCCACTGGTTTCCAACTCAACTACAGTTGTTTAGCACAGAATTCCGGTGCTAAGTTCTAGTACTGTATATTTTGCTTTGTAACTGTGATCTAGGGCTCCACATACATGACTCAGGTTGACAGACACTTAGTGACTCCCACTCTGCACCATGTGTGTGTTGGATGAGTTCATGAGGGAGATGTAAAGGCATTGCCTGGAGCATAGCGTCTGATCTCATTTGCTGCCTCTTATTATGCAAACCACTCCCTGACGCCCACCCACTAATTAGGCCTAAATTAATTTGAGTCCAATCTTTCATGTCTCAGGCCCGGGCTGTGCCTCTTCCCTCCATTTACAGAATCATATTAATGTTCGTGTGGGAACACTACTCCTGCAGATGAAAAGACTGATACAATTAATTAAGTCCTGCCTCTGTTTTTCCCTCCTCTCCGAGGAGAAATGATAAGTGTGATGAGCAGGCTCTGATTAACCCCATTATATGGGCTAATAAGGAAGATCATATAAAAATCAAGGAAGCTGCACAATTATGGGGGAATGCAAATTACGTACGCTAACGAGCTGCATGTCAATTTAGGAAATGCTTTGTTTGGAAAATGTGACGTTCAGCATTCTCAACACAGGGTCATTTATTCGTTTGTGTGTGCATGCATAATTGCAAAGAGGCACACGAGTGTGTGCATGAGCGCTTTATATTCTTTTTGCAGTTCCCTCATGCTGAGTCTCTGCGGTGGGGAACATCAGTATGATAGCGAAGTTAGTGACCAGCATGCTTTCAGAACCATGGACAGCAGCTTCAGCGTTGCTTAGGATCAACATGGTGCTGAAACAGCCTGGTCTCAGGTAGGAAACCTGTGGCAATATAAATCTACATTCAGGTTTAGGTGGGTCCTTACATTCCATAGCATTTCTACATTTCTTCACTTTATATACATACAGCAACTTTTGTACCTTTCCCCATGAAAATGCACATTTTTTGTGGAAAAAAGAGATTTTCACTCAATAAAGGTCATGTGACAGATCACATGACCTTTATTGAGTGAAATTCTCTTTTTTCCCCCTGAAAGGTTCTTCCAAGCTCGGTAACTTGCAGACTGGATTAATTACAATATCTAAAAAGGCCCAAATCGTACAAAAACAAATGTTCCTATTTTGTATACATGGTACCAGCTTTAGGAAGTGAGGTTGCTTTACTGTCCAATATATACCGTCCATAAATGTGAGCTCTGGTTCTAGCCTGTTTTGAAATAACTGTTTGATATATGTTTTTTTATATATTGGACACTTTTACAAATCAAGAACAATACAACCAATTAAAACAGAATTAATTTACATATATCTATCTTAACTCTTTGAAAAGTACAATCCTGAATACGTTATGAGCTCTGGCTGGTCACAGGGGAGTACCATCAAAAATATGTGATTAGAACATTAGAGAATTCTAGAAAAAATAGAAAAACTGCCCTTTTGGAAAAGGGTTAAAGGCACAGTAAAAACAATTTGTTTGATCATAAGGGATGCAGGACGAATTATGGCTGTTTTTGCATAAACGGTATATTCACTGTTTCTACACTCAGAGGAATGTAAGTGGCTTAACTTAAACATTCACACAAGCTTATGTGTGTGTGTGAATTTGTATTATTATATTTATCTATATGTCCACTCTGTACATATATACATACATATGCTCACTGTGTACATACATACATACATATCAAAGATTACATTCATATATAAATATATGAATGTTCTCTAATGTTCTAAGTGTCTGTCCTCTAATGTTCTAATCACATATTTTTGATGGTAGTCCCCCGTGACCAGCCAGAGCTCATAACATATTCATGATTGCACTTTTCAAAGTGTTAAGACGGATTTATGTAAATTAACTCTGTTCTAATTGGTTATGTTGTTCTTGATTTGTAAAACAATCCAAGCTAAAACACTTATATATAAAAAACATATGTGAATAAATCAGTTATTTCTAAACAGGCTAGAATCAGAGCTCCCATTTATGGACTCTATATATTGGACAATACAGCAACCTCACTTTCTATGGCTATTTATATTTATTTGTACAATACACATGCACATATTGTACACAGTCCTGTTGGTGTAGTATTTTTTTCTACTTTATACTCTTCCACTGTTTGTCATTTTTTTCTACTCTTTGTTTCTGTCCACTTTCTGCCGTGACAATGCAAATGTCCCACTTGTAAAGGTTCATCTCCTATGATTCAGATTAATAGACTCTGCTTCATCTCAAGTGTTTGTTCTGTCTACTGAAAAATATATAGGGTGGCAATAGCTCGTCATATTTCTTTGCATGCGACATTTGAAACTGAATCCTTCACTGGCTTTTATCCACAAACCAATGACCAAATTACTCAAGTGAACTGAGCGGATGAGCTGTCCTATCACAGTAATTGACTGGCACGGGTATTGTGGGGGATCATTTGGAGAAAAAATGACTCCTCAGTGTCTACGTATGAGCTGGTGGCTCTGGACAGATATGATACATTGTGTCCAGTGGTATGAACTTCCTGTAGTGATGCATTGAAATGGAAGCTGACTGACAAACATTACAGCATGCACTTTGTTCTTACCTACCCACAGAAACAGTCTGTCAATGTTCTACAGCAAAACTGAACACGGTTTCTATTCTATCATTCTTTCACATTGTATGTTATGTGCAATGTTTAGGATATTTTGGAATTCCTCTCTAATAAATTCAGCATCTTCCTTGACATAATCCTAAAAGATGTTTGAGAAAAATGTTTAAAGTATAAAAAGTGGATCCGTTATACAAATGTTCAGTTTACACGTTATGCAGGTTTCATGTATGTATTTGAACTTGAAGATACCTGAAACGTTTTATTTTTACTGTAGTTTGTTTAGTAGATGGTGTATTTGTGTGTGTGTGTGTATGTGTGTGTGTTAGAGAGAGAGTGTTCCAGGGGGAAAGAAAGAGGGAGAGAGAGAGGGAGAGATTGTGTGTGTGTTTTAGGGTGGACTGAGAGTGAGGTTGAGAGAGAGTGTGTATGTGTGTGTGTGTTGAGGGGGAGCGGGCAGCTGTATGTAAATCAGAAGCCCATCTTTCTGTGTCCTTGCTCAGACAAGCACGCGCCATGGAGCAAAACGACACGCATATTGCCAGCACTGGGGCAACAGGGGCACAAGACCCCCCCTCCCCCCACACATACACATGCACACGGATATAACCTACAATACGAATATGAAGATCTGACCTTACTTCCTTTAGTAAAACACTGCTTAATATCAAACATATTTTAAATAAATAAATATGACAATCATTAAAAACACTTAATATTATGTAAGTCCACCGTGTGCCACCAAAACTGTTCTCACCTGACATGACATGAACCTAATAGACCCCTGATGGTGTGAAACTATGGTATTTGTCACCAAGATGTCAGCAACAGATACTTTATATCCTATAAGTTGTGTGGTGCGGCCTTCAAGGATCAGGATAGTGTGTCATCCACATGCTACAGATGCCCAATCGGATTAGGATCTGGGAAATCATACCAGGCCAACTTCATTCTTTGCTCCTTGGCCCAGTTCTGATGATCGTATACCCAATTTAAGTACCCTTTCTGTGGTGAACAGTGGTCAGCAAGGGCAATCCATTTAATTAATAACTGACAGCTCATTTACTGCATATCATATCCTGCCTTTGACAAGTGCCACTGTAAGTTTACTTAGTAAAATTTATAACTGACATTTAATGTTCAACTGGAAGGTTCCTTCAAGCTTTCCATAAATATATTTATGAACTATAACCATAAACTTGCAGAGAGGAATAATCACAAGATATAAAACAGTTTAAATTAAAAACTTGCTATACTATCCAGTCTACATACAAATATATATATATATATGTGTATGTATGTATGTATGTATATCAGCCAAATCACAGCCAAAGTTTGAAGGGGTATTTTACCTTGGGCTGCTTTATAAACCAGGAAAAATACACCCAGTTAGAATGGTGTGAATTTACATAGATGTTTTCACACTCTGAGGAGTACAATCATGACGAATATGGGATGAGCTCTGGATGGTCACTGGGGAGTTCCATTACAAATGTGTGATTAGAACATAAGAAAACACAGTTCTGTATTATAATGTGATAATTACACTCAAAGGCTTTGTCACAGTAAAGAGATTGTTGATGTTATTCACTTCGCCTCTCACCTGGCTGACTGGTGTAAACAGGTAAATAAGAAACTGATTTTTCTTAAAGTAACTGTAAAATTCCAATTTTTTTAGATTGTTTCTCATACAGAAGATATTTGGCCTCTGCAAAGATTTAAATACATTGTCTCTGTCTCACATAAATTCACAGAAATACACACCTACACACAAACATACACAGGCTTCTCAACGTGGCATTTAAAGTAAAAAGCAGTGCACAAATCTGCCGACTGATTGGACAGTAGCAGTAAAGGTGTAAAGAATGTGATGTGGGGGTTATAAAGATAGTAAAAAAGGTACACTACAGTAGTTCACACTCATATCAGCCCCTTGTGGTTGTGTGGCACAGGAGGAAAAGTAAGGTCTCAGCCCTGTGAGTAAAAGCATTCCGCCTTTAATAAGTAATGAACCCTGAACAATAAGCAGTGAATGGTCAGTAAGCCTTAACTTTAGGCCTGATAAGAGGCCAATGTGTGTGTGCATGTGTTTGTGTGCACTTGTGTGTGTGATCAGCTATGTTGCTGACATACAGCAGCTTTATGCTAATGAGGGGAACAATACTCGCTCATGCCTGGAGATTCATTCAGCTAGAGGTTTCCCCAAAGACCTCACCCTCAGCTCCACCCTGCACAGCCACATCACACTCATAAATAGCTTATAGCACTCTTAGTACTTACAAAGGTATTTCACTGCCTTCTCTGTGTGTGAAATATTGACTTAAAGCATTCAGCTTCTAAAGCTCTACTTCAATACATTTCTAATAGCTTCCTCATTAGGACCTTATAAGGTAACAGTACATCTTGTCATTATTTAATCAGCCTTAAATGCCCTTTTCACTACTTGCTCACAGAAATTAAACCATATCCACTGCTACTACTGTGAAAAAGTGTAAATATACTAGTTACGTGTACAGGTTAAATGAATGAATGGAATGAAGACACTTTTATATGATTTATCAGACACAAGGCCATAAGAAATATTAAGAGACTGTAGGCTTATATTCATTCTCCTGAAAGAGTCTATACTTGGTGGCAGTGATGATAGAAATGCTGGCCTTGTAGTAAAGGAAGCAGGCTGAAGTATTCTTTGCTTAATCCTTGAGCTTGTGGGTCTTTAATGGTGCTGCTGACCTCTAGGTCGTGGCTCGTGCTTGCTAGGTTGATTTGCCCCAGCACGCGCCCGCCTCTGGCCCGCCGTGGCCGTGTGCGTCCCGTTTCACAGTGGAGAGGTCAATTTGCTTTTCAAACGCAAAAAGCCTGTGACGACTGGGCAGACGCTGCCATTGTGCTCGGAGATGAGAGCCCTTCTTATTACTTATGTATGCGCGAGCCAGCTGATTGCTAAGTCGAGTTAAACTACCGAGACAAACACGTGCCCATTAAACAAGGGCCCCGCGTGCAACAGCTTCGGTTATTTATGGCGCCGGTAAATCAAGCAAAAGCTACAGGAGGCAAACACACTCTGCTACGATGATCACACACAGTTAGCGTCTTTCAGGCACTGTCCAAAAAAAAACACTGGAGACGGCCAAAATAATCTTTACATCTCAATTTCTTTCATCTTAAGTCATTTTGGAGAATTTCACTCAGATTCAAGGGCTGCTAATTTGTTCAGATGGTTTCGAAATAAATG
>JBBKCR010000001.1:29233482-29269574 GCA_037577295.1 Ladigesia roloffi
CATTTTATTATTCATTTTTAGCATACCACTTACCACTTACAATATAGGCAAGCTTTGTTGAATGAAAGATTTAGAACATGATTTGTTTGAGCTTGAAGGACCAATATACTATAATATTCAACCAGAAAAAAACAACAGAAAATTTTACATTCTTTGCAAAATCTTGGCATGTTCATTGCTTAGTTAAACGGTTAGTTGTAGCTTCTGATCATGTTCAACACTTATCAGTAACTACGGATACCTTACTGAAGTTTGAGCACAGGTAAAAAGTTGTGTACCAAGGCTGCATCATTACCCATCATTTGGTATACTCTATCCTAGTTTTACAGAGGTTTAGTACCAAAATTGTTTTAATTGAATATTTACAACGTAAACATCATCATTTAGAGTGGTCTAAAATATTTAAAAACAGCTGGTGATAGGAAGTAGATGTTAAACGTGAGACTCTAAAAGCTCACAGAGAAATTAGTAATCAGATAAAACATTTCATATAAAACTAAGAAGGTGTGTGGCTTCACTGGTCATTTACAATAGTACATAAAATATCTACATTTGACTAAAAGCATTGTTAACGCTAGCATTCATAACATGGCGAGCCCTCTTGGGTTTTCTCGACAGCAGAACAGTTACCGTTAAAGCTTACCGATAATTCGGTCTTTAAAAATTAGGCACTGGAGCCGAGTAAGTACCGGTTTCGGTACCCATCCCTAGCTGCAGGTAAGTACTGAATTCATAGTGTCACAGCTGAGAGTACATGCAGGGTGAACCAAACTGGAGCGTACTTGAAGGAGAGAGGGGGTTTGTTTAATGGGGTGTACAGGGGTGACATGCCTAAATGAAAAAAACGGAAAGTCTTACACTCCAGTCTAGCCCAAGAGTAATCCATGTCCCAAACCATGCCTGGCCAACGCCTGCCTGCCATCATGGATGAGATGTTAGTGAAGAATGAAGCAGGGATACACACGCACACACACACACACACACTACTACACACATTAAGCGCAAGAAGGCATAATAGGAGCAGATACTGTCTGTACAGCTGTGGCATTGTAGCTAAAAACACTCTCAATAAACAAGTTCCAGTCACAGATAATTCTAACTTTTCTGGATAAAATGAATTCCATGTGTACATGTACTTGGTATGGTGTGGAGTAAGTAGTCATAATGCAATATATATATATGAAACCAGCTTCAGAATACAGATTACATTTGTTTCTGAAACCTTATTTTTATAAGACATTTTCAGTATTATTTTCCAATTAAAAATTAAATTTAGAGAGAAAGAGATTTTTATCAAAGCAACATTATTTGCACATACAGAACTCTCAACAAACCAGAAAAGCTGGTTCCATTAAATTTCAATTACACTACAAAATATTATTTTTATATTTGGTGCTGCATTATATTCAGGAAACCTTGGCTTTGGCAATAACAACTGGGAAATGGCTGCATGCAACCTGACCAGGGTCCTCTGACAGCAGATAAATGTGATCTGAGCAAAAATGCTCAGCCTCCGCTCAGCTTGGTGAGCTTCCTTTCTTAGATTTGGCCTAGAATAAAACTACTAGAGTAAAGGCAGCCATGATAGAGGGTTTTACCTCTCTGTATGTTTCTTGTTTGCCCTTCTCTAGAAAATAATATAGAATTATTATACTAGTATAAAGTACAGTAATACAGAAATACTGCAGAAATAGACCATAATGGGCTGCTTATTGGACACTTCTTCTGTGGTGGGCTTACAGCAAAGCAGGTATGAAAGCATATATTTTAGGCAACTTATGTAAACATATAGGCAAACATGCTGAAAAAATAACTGAACACATTTAACATTACATTAAAGATTGCACTCCATTAATCCTTAACAT
Source organism: Ladigesia roloffi (assembly GCA_037577295.1). Classification (NCBI taxonomy): domain Eukaryota; kingdom Metazoa; phylum Chordata; class Actinopteri; order Characiformes; family Alestidae; genus Ladigesia; species Ladigesia roloffi. Next base: position 29,235,348 of record JBBKCR010000001.1, read on the forward strand.
AAGAAGCTATTTTTCAATTTCACACAATAATTGAAAGCACTGAGCAAAAACATCAAATATTCCTTGCAATTTTCTGTAAAAGGAACAGAGCTTTCCTAATAATAACACTGTTTCCCCATTTGCTTTAAAATAATAAGGACTGGTTGACATTAATTTAGCAATTTTATGGCTGGACAAGCATTTCCCTTTCATTTAGTGTACAGGCTTAATCTAGATATGCCGTATTCTAGCAGCATAATCCAACTTCAGGAATGCCGGACACTTGTCTGATATTTCTCCTGTGTGTCTGTTGCACATATGCAGCACTGTGGTTTGGTATCAAAATTACCTTCATTTGGATGCTCAGGCTGTTTGATCTCTGACATATTATTAAAAAGGCCCTGTGAACATGTGAGCTGTGATTACCAGGGTTCTTATGGCCTTTTCACATTCACTTGCAGGATTGAGCAAGGCTCTCAAAAGCTTAAACTCCAGGCCTAACAGTAAAGCAAAATGTAGTTTTTGGTTTTGTCAGGGATGCATGACAATGTTTTGCGGCACTTATTATCATGGGGTGGGGAAACAAAACAAAGCATGATGTAGTTGGTGAGGCTCCAATAAATGTTAGAAGTAAAAAGTAATAATGCTCTATTAGGAGAAATAAATGTTTTTAAAGAAATTAACAGACAGTCTAATATTCTAAATGTCATTCGATTAACTGTGGAGATCACAAAGCTACTTTTCACAGGAGGAAATAAAAAGTTAACGTTTAGCACAATGCTTTTAAATGTGAAGTGGATTAAGCATACAGGTATTTGCTTTTTCCTCACAAGTTGACACTATACTAACATGGCAAACAGTGAGGGAGAGGTAATATCATCTGTATGCATCACATCACTTAATGAATCCTGTATTTTCATCTACAAAAGCTGCTTAGTTGAATTCCTGTAAGTCAGCTGCGCTGCAGGCACGCACCAGTCTTACTATAGTGAGGAAAATCCTAAAAAGCAGGAAGACAGTGCAGCAGAAACCAGAGGTGCAGTAAGGATGAGTTATGAGTCAGAGGCATACAGAGAAAAGCCGAAAGAGCCTCTTACCTGTACCACTCATTGGATAGTAGGTGGGGGAAGGAGAGAAGACCTGGGCGGCAAAGTCCTCAAACATCATGTTTTCCTTGTGGTTTAAAATGATGGCCTCGAGATAGAGAGCCCGCTCCTCATAGCTGAGAGAGAACTTGTAAAGGAGAACAAGGCTTGCAGAAAGAACTAGCAACTTATATACAGACTTCTGTTCAGCAACATAAACAAGGGAAGAGAACTTTAATTGAATATAAAATAACCTTCAAGAGATCTAAAAAAGAAGTCAGACACAATCCAAGTTTTCCAACAATCCAACATTCAGGTAAAATAGGTCAAAAATGAAACCTGAATTCATGATAACCTCTCCACTAAGAATTTATTATTTAATTCAAATACTACGCTTAGTCTGTGTTTATGACAGTTTTAATCTGGGCTCCATCTCTATTTCACTTTCTAAGCAGCTATGGTAGTTTTTTTTTTTTACTTTTTCCTCAAGAGAGAAAAATGCAAAATACTTTACATGAGCTTAATAAGCTTTAATTATGTCTTTAACATTAATGGGTGTCATATTTTGTTCCTTTCTCTAATCCCAAGTCTGGAACAACAGTGAATGATCATGAAGTAATGAAAGACAGTGAAAGTAGAGCATGCTTGTGAGAGAGAAAGAATCTTGTTTTCCACTAATGAAATTTAATCAAGCTCTCGCAGCCACTGGCCTCTGAGTCATTCCAGACATGAGGCGAGTGGCTACGTTTACAGTGAGAGAGACAGTTAACCGTCCAAACATATGGAGGAGCAGGTGTTTCTGTTGGGCCACTACATGAACTGCTACCACACTCTATCATCCTCCATGCTTGCTCAACTCACTGCAAGCTGTGCTACAACTGAGCCAGGCAATAATTTACGCCACTTTGCACAGTAATGAACAGCATGCCTCCAAGAAGTGTAGAGGAAATGTCTAAATTCATTTAAAACATAATTAAAATAAAGTTTAGATACACAATTAATGGACTGCAATATGGAAGGAACTTTTCACTAAAGACCAATTCACACTGCATGGCAGTACATCCAGTTAAACCAGCCTGAGAAAGGATTTAATAAAACCTTATAGGCCACTTCAGGACCTCCTCTAAAGCTATTTCTAAGAAACATAAATGTTTAAAAATGTTCATGCCACCCATGATATGCTCACAAAAATGTTACTAAGATATAAGTGTTAACATTATACTGTAAATTTGCACATAACTACACTAAATGGCACAGTATTGATATGCACAGGCGTGTGTGTATGTATTTGTGCAAAGTCTGTGGTCATGGCTGGCTGTTGCTGATGACTCTTTAATGGCTCTGCTGCTGGAGTGCAGGCTGGGGCTGTCCACACGCCTGCCTCCTGAATTTCTGAAGGGCCCACTGATGCCATTCCCAACTCATTAAGGAGGCTGCTTATGCAGCCAGGAGCTAGGCTGTTGCCAAGGCCCCTGCACTCCATCATGACCATGCTGCTTGTCACACACCCCTCTGAGTGTGCAAGTGTGTATGTGTGCGTATTGTGTGTGCGTGCCACGTGCCGGCGCAGCAGGGGCTGAGGCAGCCGTGACAAAATGTTGAAAAGGTCCGTCTGAACCCAGCACTGACAAGCACCTGAGCCTGAGGGCTGGACACAGTGAGAGAGCAATCTGCTCCACTCCTGCTCTCTTTTTCTCTTCATCCCTCTATCACCATGCAGAGAGAGAGTGAGAGAGAGTAAGAGCGAGAGAGAGCGAGAAAAGAGGAAGGAGCATGTCAGATTTTTGCAAGAAAAAGACCACATCCAATATTAGCATGGTCATGACCAGCTGAGCCTTAGCATGAAAACACTGCCTGATCATATATTTGAGCTCAGTCTTATGATTTCTTATATTTGTGAGAACTTCTAAAACACTGCTAGCTTAGCTGCTATAACAGTCATCTTACAGGAGACAAGGAATTGGTATGGATGATACACATACAGCTGGAATTATTTATCCTTGAGTTGGAAACGTTCAAATTATACATACTAGACACAAGCAAACGAGAGAAAAACCCACCATGTACACCAAATAAGGTGTACAAGAGTAATAAAAAAAAAAAGCAGGTAATGCGAATAGGAATAAGGCAGAGGGATAATAACCCTGAGCTCACTAGGTCAACACAGCCATATGGTGCTCCATTATGGGCTATCCAGATGACTCAAGCGTGGACCTGCTATTGAGATTCCTAAAACAAACATTGACTTAAGCAAGAGGCACTACTGGGTTGCAATCCCCAAACTGAACTCTGCTTTCTGTGTGCTCGGTCACATTTTTTAGATGAGCGGAGGCAGAACACAGTGAATTGAGAAAAAGAGATGATCTATTATGATAAACAAGTTATCAAGTAAGTTGTTACACTGAATCTGCTCTATTCTGAAGCCCAATTTGATGCCATGAGGCTTTTCTTAAGTCACTCCCATCTTCCCCCACCCCCTCTTACACTCTGTCACTCTAATTGCTCTGCGGTGGGTACAGCCTGTTCTGTTGAATACATGTGTTGAGCTCATGAGTTGGATGCTGGCGGTGTGGACTAATTCAATAAAGTGGAGGATAGTGACGCAGACTACAGAGCAACTATCAGTACACACCAACCTGCATCTGATGCTATCTGCCAGTAGCCAAAATATCAGCAACAGTATCACACGGCAGTGTGCAAGGTATATAGCAATATGCTGCTGACAGACATTCTGAATTTGCATACAAATTTCAACAAAAACCATAGGAGCCAAGAAACATTTGTATCTCAGCATGCTACTAAAAGCTAATATAGGCTCTGCATGAATAAAAACACAACAGAAGGTTTGGGATTTACCAGTGCTCTGTAATCTAAGTCATCCTTAAAGCATCTGGGGAGGAGAAGCTCATTCTCCACTTCAGCTGGTAGCTAAGGCAGGTGTGAGGGGGAATTTCCGAAAGCATCCATGACAACGATGCAACACCTCCTCCACATTTCCACGTCGAATGTTCCGAAGGCAAAAATGAAATGTCCTCATCTGAAACATGGACAGCCATGGCCATGGTGACCAGAGCACAAATTTAAAACCACCCTGCCATGTAAAATAATGTGATGACCTCACTCGCGCACAGGTCAGCCTGTGGGGAGATGGGAAGCAAGAGGGAAGGGAAATACAGAATAAAAACACAATGGCACTGTTATAGCGAAAGAAAAAAAGAGACAGCTTAAATCCACTTAATGGAGAAAAAGGCCTCTAAGCATTTTGCACAAGGACTTGAACAGACAATGCCCTTTTTTCTTTCTTGGCGGGCCCTTTGCCACCCTGTGGTGCACCAGGTGACAAAGGGAAGGCATTAAGTACCAGATAAAGCAGCAGCCTTGGGAACATCTCTGACTCATTCACAGATGGGCACAAACAAACACAGCTACATCTGTTTAAATTAGTCAGAGCAGGATATAGCAGGATCATACCACAGATAACACTATTAGCAGCAAATGGAAAAAACTAAAACGGTCAGAATAAAGTTTTATGTAAACACACACACACACACGTTAGGGGTGTGCACAGCTGCCGCTATTCGTATCTGTATTTGTGTTCATTAAAAGGGAAAAATATTTGTATTCGTGTTATTTGTATTCAAGTTCAATTCATAATGCAGCATGCAAACTTCATCCAGAGTATCTAAAACTTAATTTGATCAATCGGTCATACATAAACTCACTTACACAATCAATCTGTCATGTATATATATACATATACACACACACACCCACATACAATGCAATTAATCACGATTAATCACAGAAAACAAACCATGCAATATAGTGCAATAAAAAAAATTGTATCAATTCCCAGCATTGCGTATATATGTATACATATAAATAAAATATGTACATCAAGTCTAAAGTATCACCTCAACGCAAAGTATTTAGGAGCTAAACCAGCGGTCCCTGACAAAAACACTGTTGTTGAGCTTATTTTGTCACTTATATTAATGGAGAAATAGTGTGAAATGATTTTATTCTATTGTTACTTCTAGGTTAGAATTGTGGCTTGAGATTTCTTGTATGCATGGACCAGAAACATTATATTAGGAGGTGACTTTTAAAAATCATAGGTTTTCGTCCCCCACAATTATCCACTGAGTGATATATAAATATATTAGGGGTGTGCAGAGCGGTCGTTATTTGTACCTGTATTTGTATTTGTTGAAGGGTTGTTGAAGAGTTGTTGAAGTGGATTTAAGGTATGAGTGTGAAACCCCTCAATCCAAACTATAAGACATTTTCTTCAGGAGGCTCGGTTATTTAAGGGGCACATTTTAAAAATAAGGGAAAATTTCAGTAGTTTAACCCATTATGCAGACTTAATCTGTGCACTTTTTTACTTAATTTTCCTTACTCTCCTGGAAATTAAGGAAAAAATTAAGGTTATATTAAGGGGTAAAATTAGGAGGTTTGGTTTCGTAGTGCATTGGCAGGCACGACTGGACGTGGACCGGGGTGTGGGGTGGTGGGTTTATGGCTTTTGGCACTTGCTGGCTGATTTTTTTGTTCCACCTTAAATGTTGCTCTCCAGGCTGCAGGCTGCAATAGCGCCATTTCGCCTGTAGGGGTGGGGATTTACAGAGGTAAAGAAATACCGATATTGCCGCCTGGAGAGCAGCCTTTAAGGTGGAACGGATATTTTGAATGGGAGCTGTAGAAAAGGAGATACCTTTAGCGTCGTACGGACGTTCACGAATTTTCCAGTACGAACAAGTTCCAGTCCACTCCTACATATGAGCGACGCATTGTGGGGGGCTTTTAAATGCCTTCTAATGCCCCCCTTGGCGCCGGCACTGGACAGGAGTATCTATTCCCAAACGGGAGCCTGGGACGTGTACTGGGGGGGCGTGGTTTCCCGAATACAAATATTTTAAAAAGTATTTGTCCCAATACCGTATTCGTAAAAAACACGTTATTTGTGCCAATCCGAATACCGTATTTGTATTCGGCTACACCCCTAATATATATATATATATTTACAAATATTCTACTGGACTGACTGTCCTAATGAATTGTGCGTTTTCATGTGTTTGTCCATGAGAGTGTGAGAGGGTTTGTGAGACTGAGAGTTTGTGGTGATGTCCAGATGGTTAGGGGTGGCCAGTAGGGAATTGAGAGGTCAATCTGTTTGGCGGATCAAAGCCAAGGTCAGGTAGCAGTGGTGGCCATGTTCAAGGTGCACAGGGACTCAGAGGGGACTGCAGAGGGACTCAGATGGCCTCTCATTAGCAGTCCGCTCAGGACCCAGACCCCTGGGACAGACTTCTGAGCCCAACCCACCCTACACCCCCTCCCTATGGTCCTCTCTCACACTCTAACAATAGAGCTTACCACACTGGAGACGAGGGCCTGGATACAACCATCGACACAGGGTCACAAAGCCAACTAGACAACGCACATAAACCTGTCATTAGAATGTATGCATTAAAAAGATTATTGTCACTAAAACAAACAACTGGAGAAAAGACTCACGATTAAAGAACAAAAAGTTATAAAATTTGCTCTTCTTGAAATGAGTTAAAAACCACAATGAAATTGCCAGTCCCATTAACACTACCCTTGAAAATGTCTATTCTTCAGAGAGTATAGTGGGGGGTATCCAGAGGAATGAAGAAATGAGGATTCAATAAAAAAACGCAAGGCTTAGAAGTGGCCAGTCAGCATTCACAGGGGAAAAGCAGAGCTTTTTCTAGCTAACAGGCCAGGCCTGGTCAAAATAGAGTCCATAATAGAAACAGAAAGAGCCTTTGTAGCAATGGCCTGAGGGTTTGTGGTCAGTTACGTCTCTCTAAGCTTGTTTTCAGTTTCAGTCCTAATGAAACCAATCATATTCTACCATCAACATTCTGTTAAACTGGGGATTTTAGATGATGCAACTATTGGTTTACATTTCACTTCATTCATAAAAAAAAACTGTTGACATCACAACAGAGAAGAGAAAAAATAGCTTTTAAAGCAAGTCTTACACAAAACAAATTATATACTGAATATTTATCTGTAAACACATCATGCTTAACACGCTACCGAGTGACAGCAGAAAAATTTGTGTTTAAGACTTAAATAAAATTGCACATTCTGACTGCAATGTATTAAGCATTTTGCTTTAATTTCAGAAGCAAATCAGAAGCAAGTTTGTTTTTATTTAAACAAATATGGTTTTCATATAAACTACAAATTGTGTTCACACTATGAGCAAATGGAAGAAAATTATTGTGCAAAGTCTTAGACAGCCACTCCCACTACTTTGAAATGGATTCTGGGAAACTTGACTACCCAAATTTAAAAAGTAATTTGATTTCACAAGTCCATGAGAAAGAAAATATAGAGAAGAATACCAAGAAAAAAATGAGAAATGCACAAATTCCACATTATTTACTCAAGTTCGATTGCTTGAGGTGTCTACTACTTGATTTAAACCGCAGGTGTGATTCTGCATTTGGGTGCTAAAACCTCTGTTATTGAAACAGATTCTGAAACAATGTCACTGTTTAAACTCTTGATCAGTTACATGTGTGAGAGGAAACAGCACAGAATATGCTGTGATTTAGCATCAATTTGAGTACACAGTTAGTGCTTCTTAAACGAAGGGACCCCTCAATAATATTTTGGTGGGAAAGTACCAATCATATTCGGTTTTGTCTCGAGATTGATGATGATTATTTCACTGAGCTTTTAAAACTCTGCATCTCCTGTGTGTGCAGTTAGAAAATTGCATATATAACTCAAGCACTACATTTAAGCATATTATAAGTGCATATGCCTGAGTACATATGTATATGTCCCTCTTTGTGCAAATGAATGATATCATGTCAGTGGTGAAAACCCTTTTGAACAGAACTCCTGTGAATAAAAATTAGTAACCCAAAAGTAGCTTCCTTTGACAACAGAAGTTGAGAATAAGCCTCAATCTAAATGAAACTTAATGAAGATAGGACACTAAAATGCAATGTAGTTAAGAATTCTAAATGATTCGTCAATTTAGTAATTGAAGAGTTACGCCTACATTAGGCATTTGCAGAGCAAAGAGACGGGGGAAATACTTCACTTTTACTTGCAGCCATTACAATGAGCAATGCCAAGGTTAACAACACATTTCCTTTTTCCTTCTCTCTGCTACTGACTGAATGGGCTCTCATGTGAAGAGTGAGAAGTTGAAGAAGAAGTGGAGAGTGGCCGTGCATGCTCGACCTCCACTCCAGCCAAGCACCAGCCATTAACCTCAGCCAATCACACTGACCTTGCTGTCCGGCTGTGGAAGAGGATAATTGGCCAATAGAGCAGGGGGGGGAGCCAAGGCACTTTTGGGATACTGGCTGGGCAGGCATACCACCCATCCTGAAAGGAATATTCTGCATAGTCGTTAATATTGCCACGTGCATTTTTCCTGTGCTTTGGCTTCTAATGAGGTGGTAATGCAGAATGTGGAGTCAGATTGAAAAGCATTAGCCACTGTCACAGAGTTCCATTCCACAAACAGAGCAATCACACAGCAGATTCCAGCTGAAAATCAACTGAACTAAGGCCACATATATGTCATTTTTACTATTTGAAGAATCACATTCAAAGAGACGGACATTGCACAATTAGCAACCTACCGGTTCTGTCTTCAAGCTAAGCTCTGACAAACACTATAATTAACAACATACTGTGCTCAAAATCCTTTATAGAAATCCAAAATAATATATATACTTAAATAAATGTGTAAACATTTTAATAAACAATTATAATTAAGTAAATACACACTTTGGCAGCCAGTCTGTTTTGAGAGTTGAGAACTGTAAATAGCAACTATTCAGTTAAGTCCTTACAAACAACATGATTACAAAGCACTCATTAAACAATTTTTTTCCACATTTACATGTAAATAGCTTTACGAGAAAAGAAACTGTATCATCTGTTTAGTCTTAACTGAGCTTATGATAAAAGAAATGCATTTTAAGACAAAGTAATCCTACCCAGTACCAAGTAGAGCAGTACTACAATCAGGTTTCCTTTTTATGTAACATAAGGCCATATTTCACCATCATTTCAAAAACTTGCAGCCTTTGAAAATGCAAGCCAAATCCTAAACTGATTCAGCTAAAATTCCAAAATCATAAACTGTATTCACAAACCTATAAACTGAACTTTTTATATTGCACATTCATTAAACCCTCACTTATTGCAGAGGTTATGTTTCCAGCGCATCAGGATGTAGTGAAAAAATACATTGTTGTGATATGATAAATTAAAAAAAGCGATAAAAATGCCTATTTTATAGTTTAAACCATAAATATGCCCTCAAACATGCTCCCAAAACACTTTAAAGTTTACACTGAACTCTGGCAATGTTAGAGAGTAAAATAACAGACTGCACTGTACAGGGGTTTTCTTCAGAACGCACCGTGATTTTCTTTGGTATGAGTAGGGTAAATACAGTAATAAATTCCTTTAAATTACAGTAATAAAAATAGAGGCTGTATGAAGAAGAAAATTAAATACACGAGAACCCTCAAGATGCTCCCCGGGGGAAATTCTGGACTGCAGCTGCGTTGAAGGGCAGCAGCCAATCAGCAGCAAGGAGAAATAAATGTTCTCGGATTGGCTACTTAGAAAATTCCCATTCCAAGTTGCACATTCTTTGTGTTTTCTGGACAGTACCAAAAAATGTGACTGATCTGCATTAAAGTGAGGGTTTACTGTATACATACCGCACATTCTCCCTATCCAAGTCATCTGCCTGAAACAACCTACACCCTGAATGTCATTGTAAATTTCCCCTGTATTTAATATATTTTTCACATTCACTTACCTGTCATTAATTGCACAATGATTTATTGCTGTCTACTTCAATATTTGCATTTTGTTCTTAATATGTAAAAAGGATGTCCTAATAATATATTCATCCAAACTTGTACTGCATCTGCTTTTGTTGACTAGAGTAAATGTTGTATTTGATCCTGTTTGCACTTAGAATATCCTGTAGTATAGTGTTGTTCTGTTTTTATTCCTGGAGGAATGTTGGTTCTGGAGGGAATTTGATTTATTCTAATATGCACTGTGTATAAAGCTGAAATAAACATTTGCTACATCATATGAAAAATATAAAGAACAACTGGGGAACATCTCATTATGCTACAAAATATTAAAGTTTAAAAATGTAAACAAGTAAAGTAGCTTTATAATGCACTCACTCGTGTATAACTATTACTTTTATTCATCCAGGTGAGCAGATGAGTATAGAAAAATGTGGAGAGAAGGAAATGATTGTAAGAGAGAAGGAGATAAAGACACTGGACTATATGGCAGTTTCTGTCAGCTATGGGAGCCCATGGGACAGCAGGTGTTGATTGGTGAATTTCTGGGCCACTGCTGCAAGGGTACCTGTTGTCACGCCATTGGACTGAGGCGTGAAGCTCGTCCCAGTGGAAAAAACCAAGAGGAGGTGTGAGGTGATTACAACCAGTAATGTTGGCTCAAGAGAAATGTATGTGTGTGTGTCTTTACACACACTTGTACTAATTAAACCCTGTACTGAGGGGTTGGAGGCCCTGGGGGAGGACTGGGGGGTGAGGGTAAGGACAGGTTAATTGAACCTCCAGGGGGACGTTCACTCTTGGGGGTGTCCTTTGCATTTCACCTCACCAGCATCCATCTGAAAGCCAGACGCAAAGAAATGGAATTATGAGCATGACATCACTGCCAGCGTGGATTCCCACAAAGACCCGACAGACTGGGCTGACATGGACACAGATTTACAACATTGCTAAATCAAATGTCTGCCATGTGGTGACCATTAACACTCCTAACAGCCAAGTAACTATTGATCTGATTTGGGGTGCAAAGGAAAGGGCTTGTCAGCATAGACTGAGAATGGAAAAGGTCAACAGGTCGCACCACATTGATAGCGCCACTGAAGAGACCTGGAGTGCGCTGATGTACTACATCCTAGAAGAAAGGATGATCAAAGAAACGTGTCATGACTAAGCAATCTTCACGCAGGAAGTGGCACTACACCAAAATGTTAAACCTTTATAACTTTATGAAAATGCCATCTGCCCTTTATAATGTAAACAATTCATGTTCTGTTCACCAAAAGAAAAGCTTTAAAATATCATAAAACTTAAACTATCTGTATAATACAGTGTAGCTGACCCTTGTGCCACCAAAACAGTTCAGACCAGTTCCAGTTTGGACTCCATAAGACCTCAGAAGGTGTGCTGTTGTTTCTGACACAAAGATGTTAGTGGTAGATCCTTCAAAACCTGTAGGTCGTGAGGTGGGGAGTATTTTGATTGAGCTAGTTTGTTCAGCACATTCCACAGATGCTTGACTGCACCAAGATACAGTGGCTCTTCTGTAAGAACATGCCGGATGGGATATCATTCACACCTCACAAGCGCATAGGGCACCCATGACCCTGTTTGCACTTCCTTGGACAACTTTTAGTAGGTAATACTGGAAACACTCCACAAGACCTGACATGCTCTGAAGCAGCTGTCTAGTCAAAGTGCACAGATCCTTATATTTTCCTGTTTTCAACACATCAACCTCAAAAACTAATTATGCATTATGCATCTCATTATTCCAACTGATTTTATTAAACAACATTTCCCCATCATCTACAACCTAACTTTTTAAGTGATCCAGATATGCTTTGGGTCATATGCAGGGAATGAAGACAGGGCATCCAAAACAAATAAATAAATAAATAAATGCTGAGAGAAAATAAGCCTAGAAAGAAAATTTCCTAGGACGTCTAGAAGAGGTCTATTCAGTTTATTCTGGGGCCAAACTTGAATTTACATAAGATTTGCTTCCAATAAGGGCATTGCCTCCTGCGGATTCAAATGAGCTTCCAAACGCCTTCACTGCTCTTTTACAAGGGATCTGTATTGACAAGAGCAAAGCAGGGCCTTAGATGTGGGACACAATGGAAAAATAATTAAGCAAACAAGCTGAAAAAATAAAAGGCAATCTGTGGTAACCAACGCATTAAAAGGAAGTTACAACAAGATGAATCCATCAATGGTGGATACATCTCAAATCAGGGGCGGGCAGTGCAGACCTCTGAAGAGCTCTTTTATATCAGACACTGGGCTCCTCAGGATGAAAAGCTCCACCATTCACAACACTCTCTTCATTAAAACAATGGGATTATTTCATAAGCCACTGAATGCATTGAGATCTGAATAATGAACCTAATATGTTTCTATAGGCCCAATAAGGAGTCTGTCAAAGCCGAAAAACTATTTAAAAAGTCCTCATGCCTCACGAATTGATAATTCATTAAAACTTGCAAATAAACAACAGATTAATAACATGTTACATGTTATAACAAGTAAAATGAAGATGAAATTTTAGAGATTGTGCCTAGCTAAATATTCCGTTTTGTGACATTGATCATGCCAAGATCTTTAAGGTCAGATTGTTTTCTGAGTGTTGTCCCTTCCATTAAAGAAAACTCAGGTAGATATGTGTGTTGGGGTGGTTGAAGAGGTCTAAATAATATTTTGGACCTCACTGTAGCCAAGTGTAACCTTCTGTAGAAAAGTGCAGGCTTACAAACATGCCCTCAGTAAGAGATTGGTGCTGAAGACAGCTCCTCTGAAACTCACATAGTAAAGGAGAGCATTTAGGGGCAGAGCCTCCAGACTAAGCAAAGCAGGCCCAAGATGCAATGCTAAGATAGATGAAAATCCACTAATCCTGCAGCTTGTGGATGAAAAGACTTGGCTTAGTGTCAAAACAGAGAGGGCCAGTCCTACCTGAAAAGATTAAAAGTGAGGGAAAAGCAAGAATACATTACATGTGAGAAAGGGAAAAAAGGAAGCCAGAAATCGGACTTCTGGTTTGGCAACAGCTTTTCTTCTTCTTCATTTTCTTTTCTTTCTTAATCCTCGCCTCGAGGCGTTCTGTGCAGTCAAGCGTACTATTACGCGGCAACAATTAGCCAGGCTGTGGATGCTGGCACCTGGTCCGAGGCATTCAGGGGCTTTCAGCAGCAGCTGACTGTACAGCCCCCCCCCACCAGGTGGTCCTCCTTCAATGACATTAGCTAGTCATTCCAGTCACTCCAGGGTTAATCAAGAGCCCGTCCAAGCCCAGTCCGCCTGCGTGGAGCCCATTCAGCTAGCCACAGACACCGGCTTCTCAAATGGGCTGACTAGACAATGAACTTTTCCAACTGCACATAAAGAGACCTAAAAAGACAGCTCATAATTTGAGAATGTTGCTAGGCTCGCCTGAAGAGTAAAGCCAAGCTGATGGGACAAAGACTAAATTCAATACAACTCTTCAAAAAGCAACCATTAGAAAACCTATAACGCTTCCCCCTGACTCCTTCTTCGAAAGACTGACAACTCTGTGCAGCATAATGTATAGTAATATACAGCAGCTTCAGGGAAGCCTTGGCTGAGCTGGGATGCAGTTTGGTTGCTTATATCGTCAGCATTGTTCTGAATTCACATAACAGAGCCATTCCCAAACAGATAAACTGGATGCAGGATATGGAAATGTAAATAAATTAAAGGGAAGAGAAAAGATTCTTTCCCTCCCCGTCTTTTAGGTGCACAACAAAAAATTTGAAAAGGGTGCTGCAGGTTTGCTCTCTGCTCTGAAGATTCGCACAAAGCCTATGGTATCCACTGCTTGGAGCTCTGTGCACAAAGCATGAATAACATGATCTGAATAACAATAGCTATAGATTTGTAGAGGCTCTCAATACTAATTAGGCGCTATATGCACGGTTTGTATCAAAGGCGTGTGCATTGAAATTAGATGCTAAGTGCTTTTATTTCAGCAATAAATTGGACGTCTGGCAAACCAAAGAGGGGAGCAAATGGAAGCCTTCATTACAAGTAGAAACATAGTTCCAGAAACAAAGTTGCCATGATTTCAAAAATAGGTTGAAATATGGAACAAAAGGATAATAAAACAATGCAGTTCATCATTTAAGCAGACATACCCACGCTCTCCATAAAGACTATGGTATACATATGAGACCAGTAACTTGAAACATTAAGAAAATCTGTGAAGCACTGCTGTGTAGTCCTTCACTGCTGTCCTTTTGCACCCCAACTGCAGTCTTCTACTTCAGAATGTAAAGAACCTCCATTTCCACATCAAAGGCTACCTCTGGTGTGGAGGAGGGCTGGACAAAAGCCTGATGCACACTTTTATGTTGTGTAGCTGTTTTCTGTTTCTGTTGTTGTTTTGTTTATCCTTCAATGCGGAGGACTCTATTTTGTGCAAAGATGCAAATGGCGAACACAAGGACATCCTTTCGCTTGGTACAATCACAGCCAGCTTGTGGAGGAGCCGTCGCTGCCTTTGAACCCTTTAAAGTGCTATTAATGCAGAACTTATAAATAATCAAGTAATTCCTCTTTTAAGATGGCCAACAATAGGCCACAGGAAACTGAGAGGGACATAGTCTTTAAACAAACCACCCCTCTGACCTGAGGTTGCCATTTAAAAAAATCAGCTGAGCACTATTTAGTTCGAACTGATACAGCGAATGGCAGTGCGAAAGTTAAAAGGCTACCAAATTAGATGTATGCATGCATGCATTCTCTCTGACAGCACCTGTACAGTGCTCTAATATCATGAAATCAGAAGACAGCTTTTCAATCAGAAAATGCTGTAAGGATATTTTATTTAGCTAAAATAAGTTTAGCTCTGCCAGGATTGCTCAGAATGCACTTGGAAGACCATAAGAGTATAACAGCCTGATGAATCTGATACTTGTTCTTGTTGCTCACTGAAAGCAACAATTTCTGTCCCTCTAATTCCAACTGTTGGGTGCTGCTGGTGTTCGCAGTCTTCACAGCATAATAAAAATAGAAAAAAACAAACAACCAAACGGCATTACTTGAGTGATACCCACCTTACAAAAACAGTTTTCTTCAAAAAAGAAAAGGCATTATACTGCTGGGTTATATAGCAGTTGACATTTTTGTGACATTTCAGGCTAGAATTGAATATGTGAAGGATATTAGAGGATAAGCAAGGAGATCTCCCAGTCTGGTGGGGCAGAGCACAGACGCTTGGCTGGGACAAGGGAGATTGAATGGTAATCAGTGCTGTACTGATAATGAATGATTGAAGGCTCTTTCTCACCAATGGTGAATTTCAATATCACAAGAGCCCTAGAGGCAGGATTCTTATCAGCACAGGCCTCAGACAAAGAAATCCACAGAATGGGAAATGGGCTTAAACACAGGCCAGCCGTGAATGACCGAGCCGATTAGCAGGAGGAGAAATCAGAGATGCAATAGAGAACACACACATGCACATGCAAACCCAGAGAGAGCAGAAGTTTCTAAAGAAGCTTTTGGGAGAAAGCATCATGTTAAGAATTCCTCTGGTGCTTCAGGCTGCTTCATACTGATGAGCAAGAAACAAAATACAACAAACAAAACAAGAGTGCCACGGTCCAACACTCACATGCGTATGCTCCTCAACTGCATTCATTCGCACATACATACGCAAACATCCTCTCATACATTCAAATGCTCCTACACTGCTGAACCTGAAGCTTGCCAAATTTGCTCATTATCACTCCCCTTTAAGCAGCAGCAGACTAAGAGACAGAGAGAAAGAAAAGTGGGAACAAAACCATACAAAGCTAATAAATGAGGACACCACCATTGTATTCATTGGAGAAAGACAGCGAGCGCAACATCCATTTGGATAACCTGAGAGGACTAACGGCTTTCTCAGAGTGTTAGCAGTCTGGTGAGGGAGGAGAAAGAAAGTTCATTAATTAAACAAGGCTTGGGCAGACAGATGGAACGGCTAGCTGGATGCTAATTACTCTGAGAAGACAAGCAGGTTTAACACTCCTCCACGTCTGCCCTGCCATCAATCACAATTAGCATGCCTCCAAAACATTCACCTAGCTCACAGAGGCAAAACGAGAGCGAGAGAGAGAGAGAGAGAAAGAGAGAGAGATAGAGAGAGAGAGAAACATAGAAAAAGTGTGTGTGTGTGTGTGTGAGAGAGAGAGACAGACAGATAGATGTATTTGATGTTGGACGGTCGGAAACAAGACGACAGAAGGAAGTTTATGTTCTTTTGACAGAAGCCAGAAGAGCAACATGTTGTTTATCACATAATTAGAAACTCTAGTTTACACGTTTTCTGTCTGCATTATTAATTGACTCATCTACCAATTATGTGGACAATAGTTATATTTTAAAATGCTGACAATAAACATCAGCTTGGACAACAATAAACTAAGAACTAAACAAAATAGGTGGAAAAATTTCTACTAATTTCTAATATGTGAAGTTTCCTCATACTCAAAGAGACTATTAGGAGTACAGAAAATGTACATTTTCATTAAGCAAACTGCTATCTAATCATGCCAATTAATTTCAGTATTTTTTAGTTTTCCTGCCTACCCTACTGTAGTTGCACATTGAGACTTTGATTAAAAAATGTATGCATCAGTGTTCTCTGCCTTGTTATTACTATTTCTCTATGATTACATATGTACAGTAGCACTCTTATAGAATCAAGTGTGGGCCAAGGGTGAATTAACAGGCACATCCTTCATGCTTAAGAAGTGATTAAGTAACGTTTTCTCTGCTCTGCTCTGTGTCACTCCTGAGGGAGCAGTAATAATGGAGTGAGCTCAGGGTAACTCTACACCTCACCATGTCTACACAATCCCCCCATACCGGGGGATCCCTCCCAGATCTGACAACGACTCAACCGCTCACAACACGGCCAGAGCACAGACAGCTGTCAGGCATGAATACCTAACAGAGTTCATGTTTTTTTTGAGGGAGGAGCCAGTGGATTGGGTGGGGTTTAAAGACGCAGCGCATGGACAGTACAAACACCTCAGAGCGTTTAAAAACAGTTAAGTCCTAAATATATCCCTGTAAATGCAGTATATTGATACTGGACAAAATTATGTTTATTGTTGCTATACATAAAAATATGTTCTTCCAAACATGTCACAGATTTTTTTATCTGGAGCATTTAGTCAGTGTCTCATTACATATTTTTTTAGCCATTTGACTCACCCATACAATTATTATAATCTGTGAATACTTCCAAGATTAAGATTCTTGATAAAGTGTGGTTAATCATAAATTACTGTCCAAATCATATAAAATGTTGTATTATAAGATTCGGCCAATAAACTAAAGAGGGATAGGAGGAAAACAGAATAGTATTGAAGCATTAGTGTTGAAGGGTAAAAAAAAAAAAACAACAAAAAAACCCCCACATACACATGCACACTCATACCTCTATTGTATCTGCCACCTGTTTTTGGCCAGCTATTTCTCAGCTGTCACTGCGTTGTTTACAAACTCATTCTCTACCTGTGTTTAAGCTTGGTGTTACCCACAAGAAGGAGTCGCCCCAGGGGGATTGAGTGTGTGCGTGCTGCCTTTGTTCCAGGCATCATGAGCTGAAGGCGGGGTAGACTAAGGGGGAAGGACAGAGAAAAAGAGAAAGAGTGAGTGAGCAAGAGAGCAGTAATGCAATGAGTCATTTAGCATTAGAGAAGGGGAGAGAGAGAGAGAGAGAGAGGGAGGGATGGAGGGAGGGAGGAAGAGCGGGAGAGAGAAAAGAGGGAGGACAGAATATTTGTGCATTTTACATGAAGCAGCAGCTATATGCCATATGCCATATGGGTCTGACTTGACTCTCTAGGCAGGGCTGGGCTTGACAGGCCCCTGCTCCTGAGAGTTTGCCAGTATGTCTATGAATGTGTGTGTGAGTGTTTGATTTTGCTGAATTTCTATTGGTTTATTCATCATTAAACATTCACATGTATATTTTGGAGATGCAAGGTTGTGAAGTTTTGATATTAGGTGACGATAAACATGCCCTCACATTGGGGCAGGGTGGGGGTGTGAGTGGGGTGGGGGAGGGGCCAGCATTAGTACAGTCTGTTAGAGTGTATACATACTTTACATAATTGCAGAAAAAAGAGAGGGGTGTGAAGAGAAAAAGGGAATAAAAGGAGAAATGATGGGAGCTGTGAAAGGGAGAACTGAACACATCTGATATTGCTCGGAGCCCCTGGGAACAGCTGGTGAGTTGGGAGGAGCAGAGCAGCAGGCAGGAGGGGGAGAGGTGAGGGGGAAAAGGGGAGAGAAGCCAGTTTCCTGGAGTGAAAATGGGATTAGAGTCTGCACTATGATTGGGTGGGGATACTGGACCCTGTCCTCATAGAGGCATGCATTAGATTTCATACTGACTGCAGGCCTGCTAAACAAGTGCTGTAGACTAAGCACTGCAGAGTACATAGAGGGAAAATGAATAGCTTACTATTTATTCAACTCTATTTAACATCCAACACCTGTTTATTAGGGAGTTTCATAATACTAATAAGCCTATAACCAGAAAATAAAAACTCCACACATTTCCACTTGAAAAAAAATATATAAATGCCATTATACCTCAAAAAACTGAAAATCTATACTGATGCTACACAAATGTAATATATTTACTAAAATATATTTATGTGAACATCGTGTGTTTAAGTAAATTCAGTGGATTACTTATTTCAGCACATTAGATTTAAGCAAAGGCACTTATTTTGATTGATTTATTTATTCAAGAAGGCTATTTTTATGTTAATACAGAGGAAAATGAAACGATGTTTCCTAGAGACTAATTCAGGCACTTCCACACTCATCCATGTAAAAAGAAAAAAAAAGAAGCTTAAAATGAAGCTAAAGAAAATGGTGTAGTAAATGTTAGGAAAAACAAGGCAAAAGTAAGTACAAAAGGTGCTACCATTTAGCAACACTCCTCCATTCCCTCCCCTCCTCTTCCTCCTCCTGATGAGGGCTAAAAGCTGGGGCTCGCATGACTGGCAGCGGGCAGGAACAGATTATGGCTATTGATTGGTGCCTGGAGATGGATCTGACTGAAGAAGAGAGGAAAAGAGAGGACAGAGTAGGGAGGGAGGGAGGAAGAGGGATAGAGGAGAGGAAGCATGCTAACTCCATCGATTCCGGTCAGTAGGGGAGGCAGTGAGGCAGACTGAAGGTCAGTGAATCTCTGTCTTACCTCTTAAATCCCACCCTCCCTACCCCAGGGCCTGTCATCAGAAGTCTTGTACTGAGCAGAGCCACCACTAACCTACCACTGTTACAACTCCCCCTGCACTTCCCTGTCCTCCACCAAGTAACAAAAGCAATAAAGTGGTGAGACTCTCCTCAGAGAGATCAGCCCAGTACAGAAGCATAAACCTCCAAACAAACAAGCAAACATATTAAGCTCTGAGACAGAATAAACCCATCACAGCTCACTACCTTTTGAGGAGATTTTATATGCAAGATACTGTGCAAGACTACTGTCCAATAAAATCATATTTAAAGCCATATATCTGTGCATTTTTTAAATATAAAATATTTGTGTAAACAAATTAAAGTAGGTGTGTTGGCTTGACAATTAACCAACGAGTCTCTATATTTACCACGCAGTATCTCGTTTGTCTAAAAGGAATAAAAATGTAAAAGAATAATAAAAAGAAAGCTTGCTTTTTATAAAGGATAAAATTAAAGTTAGGAGTTCTTTCTCTCAGAGGATCTGAATTTTAAGTTTACCAGCCTTGTCCATTCCAGCATGAATCATGCCAGACTTCAAACTCACAGCAGCTGTTTTTTTCAATAGAGTTGAATCAATAATAGATGACACATTATGTGTGATTTGAAAGGGCTGTGCACTACAGTGTCAGCAGGAGAGAGGCCTCTCTGTCCAAAGGGCTCCTGCAAGGCCCTCTGGAATAACATTGCTCCTTCAACCACAGCAACCTGAGAACAGCAGCACTGCAAAAGGTGGGGTGAAAAGATACACACGCAGACATGAGCAGCACTCATCTGCTTAAACACAAGAAGAAGAAGGGACCGCGCTGCACCTGGCCAAGCGATAGTGGACATTTCTACATAGCCCATCCAATTAGAGCTGAGTGATGGCGCAGCAGAGAGGGAGGGTTGCTGGAGGCCTCTCCAGTTCCGCAGAGCTGCCACACAGCATCACCTGCTTTTATCAGCCAGTGCCCCGAGCACCACCACTGCCTTTGAAGAAATATTCAACTAATTACCTTGGAGCACCGTCGCACAACAAGACAGCAGATTGCAGGGACCCAGGCCATTGAGAGATGGGGATTTCATCTCCGCACAAATACACACAGCTTTCTACTACACGGGTGAGGTTATTGTTCCGAACTGGGGAGGAAAAAAGAGGGAAACAACGCCAAACAAAACAAAAAAGAGTAGAAATACTGAGAATGGTAAAGGAGACAGAAAGAAAAAAAGGGCAGAGAAAGAGAGAAAGAGAATGTGTGCCTGGGTGTGAGAGAGGTACAACACAGCAGCTGTTCCTGTAACTAACTTAACAGACAGTGATGCGAGCCCATGAGCCCTAGAAAGATTAATTATTCATTAGAACAGATCAAGCCTTTGTGAAAAGCTGTGAAAATTAAGGGTCTTAATGGCTTCAAAGTTCTATTCACAAGAGATATGAGAAACAGATCTATATCATGTACTGAATAAACTGAAAAGCAAGATCATCCTTAAGTTATATTTTAGCTTTTCTGCTTGAGCCCACTCTATCTGGTCCTGACATTCTTGAAATAAGACCCAAAATATCTATAAAACCTTTACCTGGGTAGGTCTCTTCTACTCTGGTTGTGAAAAAAGTAGGTCAAAGAGCTTCACAAATTCAAGATGAAAGGATACAAGCTCTGGTAGAGGGTTAGTCGCGACTTCACTGCCCTGCTGGCATTAATGCACGTGGCCCGCACGAGACTGGGCAACAGCGTCCCTGTGACTATTGCTCCATCAAACAGAGGTCCAAAGAAAGGAACCTGGAAGGCAGGGGAGGTATAAAAAGAGATGGAATGTTAGGTGATGAACAGTTATGAAAAAAGAAATAAAAAAATGATGACCGTCAATTAAAACAAAAAATCTTGGAAAAGTGACAGGTTATCTGATGGAGAGATCAATCCACTTTTTCTCTATGATACAAATAAAGCCCTATCCAACAGAAAATCAATAAATATGACAGGCCAAAATGATTTGAGTCAATATGGATTGCTGCACTGTCTGTTCTCAAGGCTTCCATCACTAACCACAGGAGTTATTTGTGATGTCAGCGATTTGAAGGGAATTTCTCCAAACATTGCCAGTTTTTCTGTGATCTTTTAGATCATTGTGTACATCAAAGCTGACCAAAAGCTTCAAAGCTAACTCCACATGCCCTTACACTTTCATTTGAATTGACTGCAGTAGGATATTGTCTAAACTGTCACTGTCCTCGTACATTAAATTATACAAAAGTTACTGTTGAAAATTACTGGTCATTGAGCTTTGGACACACAGGCTTCCCTCGACCTGTCTGAAGTCCATGAAAGCATGTGCATGTGTGTGTGTGTCCATGCACACACATGTGCAGCATGAGTGAATGGGGAAGATGAAAGCTAGCGTGGGCATGATGAGAGCAGCATGCCGACAGTGCAGTAATGGACTCCAGGGGAATGGAGGGGGTGTATTTATAGGCGCTTAATTTTAGAGCAGGACATAAAGAAATAAAAAAAGAGGCTGCACACAAAAACTAAATGTCAGGGTAAAAATATTCTAAATCTACAGTTCAGTGTTCTTGACAGAGTAAGCAGGGACAAGCCACTCATAGTACCGAATGTGAACATAGCATCCCATCTTTAGCCCTGTTCATATCTGGTATTAATGTGCCTCTGATAGATCAGACCATAATAACTAGAATTGTTTATGCAAAGGTGTCTTAGGAAATACTGAAGGACTGCTTAGCCACATGACATCTTCTGTTTTAGCAGGAGAACTAAAAACTGTCACTTGATGTTTCAACAGTAAAAGTGCGTTATTAAGTAATTATTTTTTTTTATTTCCAAGTTCCACCCGATCAGGCACCTCCTGTCAGTTTAAAACATTGCTCATAGCACCCTAATATTCCCTGTAGTGATTCACCAATATGTTTTGTCTAATAAATGATTAATTATCATTAATTCATTCAGCTGCATGTGTGATGGAATTATTACGTAATTACAACATTAAAACAGAGAAATCTGGAAGCATAGGTGTCCTCCTAAATGACTTGTTTGTGTTTACCTTTGTACTGTTATGTGTGTTCTTACAAACAAACCAAAATTGTCTTTGTGCCTAATACTCTGATTTCTGTTTAACAAAACGCTATGTAAATAAACCATATATCATTTTAATAAATAAATATTGCTCATACCTGTTCTTTCTTCAAGATCTGAATGAAGAACATGTGGTTCTTCATGGGGTAGATGACTATGAGTACATCTCCAAAGTCTGTAGGAATAATTCCACGTCGGTAGTCCCGTGTGTGCTCTGACCACACAATGTGCACTTCATCATTTCCCAGATGACGAAGCTATAATCAAAATACATGAATTTATGTAAGTAATCAAAATGATGACAAATAATAGGTAAAAGTGAGACAACTGATTTAAATGTATTGTAAAGTGGAAGAACACAAAGATTTAGCAGGTTAGGTGACTGCCATGAAACTGACACATGACTTATTACTCTTCACAGTCAAAATTCCTCTAAGAGCACTTTCGTCTGTTTTAAAGAACAAGCTACTCATTCCATTTCCACAGGCCCCTGACAGTCTGAAAACACTTTAATTAGACTTAATCATGAAAATTTGTTATGAGGAGAGCAATAATTTAGGTCTGCAAAAGTTTTGCACATATATTTCAGTGCATAAAGGGCCTGCATCTTGTTACAGCGCTTTCAATTGTGGAGACAAATGAGTTTGAGAAATTGGATTATTATGAGCCAATCATTCGATTAAATTGACTGCTTTGTCTGTCAAATTGCTAACATTTTCATTTTACATTAAGCTTGGAAATTCATTTCAAGGAAATCTGTTTTTTTTTCCAGGTTGGTGTATTGTGGCAGGACAGAAAAATAACAATAGCAAAGCTCTCTCTGACTGTAATGAAAAAAATGTATTTGAGTCATATAAACATAACTGCATAGTGGTTCATATATGAAATATGATTAATATTTGCATTAAAATATATGGCCTTTGATTTTCATCTTGCTAAACAATATCTAGAACATCAAGTGAGTGGTATTCTTGTACAGAACTAATAGGAGACAGGTGTTCAAATCTGCCATATTTGAACATTTAGCCATGGCACTGCTTAAAGGAATCAAAGTAGCAATATTTAATGAGAATGAAAGATAGAAAGAGGATTTTTAATTGTTTCATGAAAATGGTTCTACTTCAACTGGAAATAACAACTCGAATCAGGTAAAGTAGGATCCCTCAATAGGCTGTCAAACATCTGCCAATGTACTGATGCCTAATGAGCCATTAACAAAACATGCCCTCTCTACCAAAAAATGCAATTACCACATTTCCCCATAAGCCCTTAATTATGATAATGGCCTTAAATTAAACAAATCCACAACAAGCTGATTGGGCCAATGCATGCTGATCCATTTCAGAGACGACAGAAGAATCAATGTCATGTAAATAGGTCAGAGAAAAAAGGGGAAATGGAGAACATGCTGTACACATATTACAGATGCCAATTGAACTGAAATGCACCAGGTGTTAAAGACAACATTGTGATAATGCTTGATTTGGAGGACTGAGAGCAGAAAGCTAGTGGAGCAAGATGGGTCTGTTAATATGAATGACAACAATATTATTAGCATCACTTAACCCTCACCTAGCCTCGCTTGAAAATGTCAAAGCCAAAATACATGCACAGTGTACATATACACACAACAAAAGCCTGGAAAAAACAATAGCCTCCATCTAACCCCCATACTGGATATGTGCTGAGTGCATGAAAGAGACAGAGTAAGTATGTATGCGCATGTGTGCGTGTGTATGTGTGTGTCTACATGTCAGGTTGACCGGCTGCCTCCTGACACTGGGGCCCTGAATGGCTGAGCCCTTCAAATAACTGCATTACTAGCACAGCCAGCTGCTCTGTCCCCCAGACTCAATTGAATTCAGGAATTCCTCTTTTTTCTTTTTCTATTTCCCTTCTTTTACCCCTCCTCCCTCGCTGAAAGTTGCATTTGTAAATTAGAGGGGTAACATCCTGCCTGGCAATGACTGATAAAGCAGCCCTTTCACCCCTCCCTCTACAGACGTACACAGCACGGTCGCCCCTGGAGAAGGAGCAAAGCAATTACAGGGAGCCCAGTCCAAATGAATCGAACGCTGCTTGTGGCACAAACCGTTCCACCACAAGCTCACACACACACGCACGCATCTCCACACTGCTGGGCCACACCTTTGGCATATTCACCAGTCAGGGGAAAAAAAAAATCGAACGTGCCTGAGATGGGCTAATGTGAGTGGTAACGGTGAGTGGGTTCAGTGAGACCCTTCTGATGAATTTCCTCTCTGCGGGCGAGCGCATGATCAGATAGGGCCATGTTCGCAAAACAGGAGCTCTGCAGCTCATTTTGCCAGTGTTAACGCACTAACGCCTGTCGATCGCTACCCTGCCGGCATGGGCGGAATTCGATAGCGGGGCCCCGCTGGCATCCGGCAGGCCCCTGGCCCTGGCAGAGTGAGTTAATGGGCTGATCGGGGCCCAGGTCACAGCACATGCAGGAGTCAAGAGAGTCAGAACCATTACTAAGGCAGGACATGCCTACTGCTCTCTTCAGCTCTACAGTGCTCCAGCTAGTAACAGCCAAACAGAGCCTTGTAATCAATGGTACAGTCACACAGTCACGTCTCACACATGCTTCGTCATACTGATCCACTATCAGACAAGCATACCAGCCAAAGACAAATTTCCTAAACAGGTAGGCTCTAAAATTCAGTGAACATGCAAGTACATTGTCTTCAAAACCCCCAAAACAATCAGATAATGTGAAAAGAATAACTGCTCTTTAAGGTATGATATTGTAAAAAATATGAATATTATGGAAAATTTATGCTGGGGTACTCAGCATGAAATATTCTCATGTAAAGGACAGATTTAATGACACTGCAACAAATTAGGGCAATCCTAATGTACAGTGCAAAACTTTTCATTAACAATAATATTTGGAATGTACATTTTTAGTAATAGAATACCTTTTTAGTAATAGAGTCATCAGAATCAGAGGGCATACGAGTGGACACATGAAAGATGACCTCCACGGTTGAGGTAGCGTAGTAGGGTGCTGTGTTTCCTGTGCTGCCATTTCTCTGCAAACCACCCATGAACCCGCAGTGAGAAGCCAAGTCCACCTGTGTGAGTATAAAAGAGAGAGAAAACGGTACTATTAGACTAATTCAAGACCAAGATCAAGTCACAGCGGGGTGTGTGTGTCTGTGAGAGTGTGGTGGCTTTGTACCTCCCATCCAAGACCAGAGACAAAGTCCTCATAAGACTGACTGCCTTCAGTATTTGAAAGTATGGAGCATTTATCCTCTTGGCCCTCACCAATATAGAACACTGCAATCTTGTGGGTCTCCCGACTGAAACAAATAAGAATAGATTTCATACCTGTCAACAAGCAGTTTCAAATATTTATTCAAAGATATAAACTGAAATCATTTAGGAGAAAGACAAAATATACACAAAAATCAAGCTGGTTTATTCTAAATGAGAAAGAAACATAAAACGGGGAACAGTATAATATAATAAGCAGAAACTACATTGCCTAATGTAAAGTAAATTGGAAATATAGTTTCTAGTATTGGTGTAATCCTTCGTCTCCATGCTTTGATGAAAGTCTGCGAGCAATGTTGCTACGGAAGCACCATGCCCTTGCACTGTGATGTTTGGCATGCTCAGACAGCTGTTGCTATGAGCAGGGCAGGTATGTACACTGGGGAAAATGTGGGCCGATCCTGGGGGTATTCTTTAATAAGCCCCTGTAATTAGCCACTCTGAGTGCCTATTGATTACTGCGGGCTGAGGAGTGCCGAGCTGTGTTCTGCCAGAGATGGGAAGGATTAGGCTAGTGGGGGGTTGAAAGAGAGGAGTAGCTGAGAGTGGTCTTAAAACATGTCTCACTAATAGCGCTCTTAAAGGATTTAGCCTGCATTCTGTAGTCGCACTGGGCATTGCATTAGGTGATTTTGTTCCATAAATGCATGCCATAATTATGGTTTTGAGTGATCAGCATGGTGCAATATTATACAACAAAAGTTGATGCAAGAGATTTCATCGAGTTTACCAGATTAACACTGTAGTTTCAGTTTCCCTATACACTTTTCCATTTTTCCATGCAGTTGTTCATGAATGTGTAGTTAGTCTGATTTCGCAGTGGGGACGTAATTAGAGATAAAAGCAATATCCTCTGCAGCACTTAAAAGGAAGCAAGAAGGCATCTAAAACTTACCACTGCCTTGAATCCAGATTCTTGAGTTCTCGCAAAAGCTTTGAATTCTTCTTCAAGAGATGAAAGCTTTTTCTGCAGAGCAATTAACCAAATACAGTCAATACTGAAAGACACGGAACTATTTTATATATTGCACACATCACACAACATTATTCTCATATTCTCTCAAAGCTGTTGATCAACTGTGGCTTGATCATCTGAAGTGACAAGACCAAGCTATTCATCAAAGACTGGCCACAACAAAATACGTTTTCTCCTTAAAAAAAGTGAAGTGATAACCTAAATTCATACAGTGAATAAGAATGATTCTGTAATCAGAGAAATTTCATGGGCTTGAGGATTTCCTCCTCTGATCTACTTCACAAAGGCACAGAAAATTGTTCAAAAGTTGTAAATGCAAAGTAGTATGCATTTACACTAGGGATGAGACAATAACTGGTTTTGAAAAACTGAAAAATCCCAACTAATTCAACAAATAAGACAAAAATATTTGAATTAGATTTAGAGTTGACTCTAGGATCAGCAGTTGAAGGTAAAATTTTCAGGTGTCAATAAACATCTCTATCAAAGTCTAATCTATTCAACAGATGGAACTGTGTCAATACACAAGCAACTGATGTCTGTGGAACAATGAATTCTGAGCAATTCCAGTCAATTATAAAAGAACATGTCAGGACACCTGTCCATGAACTGTACCTCAGATAGAAGTGATTCATGTAGCAAGAGAGTGACCCTAAGCACACAACTTATTCTACTAATTAACAGTAGAGAAAAATAAGACCAAAAGAAATGTTGCAGAAAAACCTTACGCAAGCAGTTAACGTGAGGAAACCCCAACGACATCTTAGAGTTAAATATACTGGACCATTTCCTCAATAAAATGTTTTAGATCATAATTATGCCGAAATCAAACAACAAATGTCAAGCACCAATATAACAAAACAAAACAAAAACGTATGATAATGTATACATTGAATAATGTACCCGAATTTTACTGAAAATTGTTTTGAAAATGTTTAACTGCAAATACAACAGGCTCCTCCTCTGATATCCCAAATGGGACAAAAGGTACACACCATACAAAAACATCAACGAATATTTACCAAAATTCAGGAAAATAAGGCTTTACTTTTTCAAATTATGATCATATGTCACACCCAAAAACATATACCTGCGGTCCCACGAATTCATGCCGAGCTCATTAAGCAAAAGTCGGCAGAAGTAGAAGGGTGCCTTTGGCTCCTGATGAGAGGGCTGTCCCTGACAGGCCGCTCTGACACTGGGGTCTTGACTTCGTCTCCATTTCAATTCCTCCTCCTCCTGGTTTGCCTGTCTCTGAATTGCCTCAGTGATGGCCCCCTCTATGTCATGGTTCATGCCCATGGGTGGTGGTGCTGGTTGAGTAAGTCTTTGCTGAGGCTGTGGCAAGCACTCTGGGCTGCTGAAGCCCAGGTCCTCAAGGAGTTGGTCCAACACATCAACACCATCCTCTACCTCAACAACAGAGGAACATCTGCTGGTATTAGATGAGCTTTGCTTGGAGCCAGTGTTGAAACGATCAGTATGGTGGTGGGATGCATTGTCTTCACCACTGTTACAATGCAGGCTTGTCCCATCCAAAGTCTTATAAAGAACATTACCATCCCATGAATACTTCCCAGAGATGTCCCGCACAATAACACGGACCTCAGAGGCATGTTCTTGGAGGTTTGCAGGGGAACTATCTGAGGGGATTTGCAGGTAAGACACAAGTGTGCTGTCATTGAAGACAAATAACTGTAGGTTGGGACTCTTGAAGACTTCTGAGGAAAGTTCAGATGATTCCACATAGGGATTATCATGGTTTTCATTCACCAGGCTGTGCAGTAGGCCAGGGCCACCACTAAGTGGATGGTGACCCAAATGATTCACAAGATGCATCATTATCATCCTAGCGGTCAGAGGAATCAACTCCATGTTCCTTCGCTTCTTCTCTGTATAAGAGACATAGTTAAATGAGATTTCCAGGCAAGTCAGTTAAAGTAAAATGATAAGTGCTTCAATTTGCTTGGCACATGCTTATTAGGTTCTCCTTCAGTCCTTAGAAACACAATACTATATTTTAATGTTAATGGTAAATGAAGTCTTGCTCTCAGTTTGGTTGTCTTCAAAGCAAGAGAATACATTTATTAGCTCTATTCAGTTTCCATAAAGAAAAGGAAAAAAATGACTCAGAGCTGCTATAATGAGCATCACACTTTTCAGAGGGAGCGAATAAAAGTTAGCAGTACTCCCAGCTATATGAATGCTAAGGACAGCTGAAAAAGGGTTGTCTACAGTTGTGATTAGTACATATTAAGATGCTCACATGGTGACAGTGCCATCAATACCATCATCTCCATTAAAGTAGAAAAAGCTCTTGGGGAAAACGACTGTGCAGCATTAGGGATGCACAGATCTTTGAAGTGAACTAATCAATAATGAGGCTGAGTACAGGAGTATTGCTCTTAAGTTGCTTTTTGGCGGGGGTTTGTTTTGTGTGCTGATGTATAAAAGGAATGTCTATGAACGAGGATTTTAGCAGTGTAAAAGGCAGTGTTTTTTTCCCCCATCTTCTCAAGAAAACACATGGGGAAAAAAGTAAAGAGGGGTAGAACTACCATGATGTGCTGAGTATTAAAGGGGAAAATGTCCAAAAATGTTACCTAATGGATGTGGCAAGGTCAAATAATTAGAAGAAAATTCATTTTTTAAATAATTGGCATAAATGGGCTCTCTTTGAGTGGATTTGGCTGGGGGGAACTAATGCACGTCTCTTTAAGTGTTTTATTTCAGAATGTGCTATGATTTGTTTAATATTTTTGGAAAGAGCTCTTAATACAAAGTGGAGGCAAAATGACACTGTTATTCTGTATATTTGCAAAGGAAAATCATAAGCACAAGTTTTACATACTCCTTCCATACACCATTTACACTACTTTAACTAGCTCATTTGTGTTAGAAATACACACGTTTGTTTGTTTACATCTTATATAAGATAAGAAATAACAATTTATCCTGAGGGAAATTCTTTTGTCAACAAAAAGAATAAAACATATAAGACAATAGCAATAACCATAGTACAACAACAATAAAATGAACACAGATATAAAATCAACACTGGCATTGCTATGTGTAAGATTTAGTGTGTGAATTAGCATGCTAATATGTATTAAAATCCCAAAAACATTAAGCTTACCCTCAGCCACAGTGAGAAGATTGCCAAAGTCACCTGAAGCATTGTGCATTGGGGGCAAATCAGAGCTCTTGACTTGGCCTAATGTCAGGAAAGGATCGTAGTCTGTAGATAGATCTGCCAGGCTGAGCAGGTAATGGCTTTGCTGTGTGTGCAGATTGGAGCCTGATACACAACAGTGAAGCACCTAAACAAATACAAAATAATTTCATGTACACTCTATAACAAATTCCTAACAACTGGTTAAATGTAACTTTAGCTACTGATGATGCTATGTTTTGTAAAAGAGAGATAGAAATAAATCAGTTCAACATTTTGCACATTGGCTTCTGGGCGGTTTTACTGAATAAGATCACTGTGGCTTATCAGAGGGACCCGAGTTTCATTCCAACAAAGAAAAACCCTTACACCAAAGAGTGTAAAATCAAAAATTACCGCCTTGGGTTTGGAAAAAAACAAACTGCAGGCCAGTTGCAGGCATTTATTTGGTCACATACAAGCTTGGGCAGTGAGTGCTCTACTCAAGCCTGTTCAGCATCATGTGCATACACTTCAAGGTAGCATAAGTGATGAGGGGCAGTTTGAAAAGCTATGGTACATTTGCTAGCTCCATATGTTTCAGTGCTTGCCTTCACCATCCCAGGTGTATTGCGCAATCATGGATTTCTAGATAACAGGTGGGAATTGGCAATAATTAAGAAGTGCAAACGTTGCCACATATGGATTAGTTTACCCGAGACCAGCAGTAGACCACCATATGGAGACATTATTTATCGAGTTAAGACATAAGTGCGTTTATCACCCCTTTTTTTCCAAAATAAAAATACATTTCTTATGCAATATGGCAGTGTATGGATTTGCTTAAACAGATGGTCATGCCTCTGTTGGCTGGACAAGATAAGACACGGTCCAGCACAGTTTATCACAGTTCCTGAACAGGGCCACTCTGTGTGATTTAATTAAGAATATCCTTTGGCTTCTTTTCAAACACAACTCATGCAAACAACGAGCCCACAAGCTAAACACACTTAATCAGATCCCACATAAATCTAGAATGCAAAATGGTTTACTGCTTTACAACCTAATAACATGTTTCTCATGATACAATAGTTACTGTGGACTTCAGTTTACCTTTAATTACTTTCAACTATTAGCCAGTGTCTTTTCAGACAGTGCTTACTCCCAAAAACCTGTCATCTCAAAGACCAAAGCAAAGCCATAATTAAAATGTTGCACCACTGATATGGAAAAGTAAAGATCAACTTTTAAAAGTTTTTAAAAGATCAACTCACTCACACGGCACCAGAGTTACGAAACTTTTACTGGCTCCCTGCCTTTAACTCTTGCTTTCAAAGCCAAGAATGTTCTGGCACCCCAATACATGGCGGCGTTTATCAACAATGTATCTCTTCTCGTCCTCTCAGGGCTTCAAGCACGGCTCGTCTTGAGCCTCCGCCGCTCAAAAGAAGAGGGAAACATGAGTCAAGACTCTTCTCAGATCGGCAGAGTCTCTTGCTCTTCAAGGAGCACCTTGGCGACTAACCACCTCTTATTTTTATTATTTCACTTTCTTACAAAACAAAAACCAAAAAACCCTCCTTGATCAGGTGTACTGAGCTACAGTACCATAGGATGTTGACATCTTGCTTTACAGGTATTTTATACAGTTGTAGATTACTTGAGCACTGTTGTACTTTGCTCTGGATAAGGGCGTCAGCTAAATGCCGTAAGTGTAAATGTAGATAAAACATGTTTTCAGTTATTTCACCTATTTTTGTTAAGTACAGAACTCCACATGTGTTCATACATAGTTTTGATGCCTTCAGTGAGAATCTACCAATGTAAATGGTCATGAGAATAAATAAAACATATTGAATGAGAAGTTGTGTCCAAAGTTTTGGCCTATACTGTAAGTAAATATAACATTTTTAGTAGAGGCCTGGAACCGGAAACTGTACTTTTGAAAGGACAATGTTCTAACAAGCGGAGCCGTTCATCCTGGAGTTTGTTTGCTCTCCCTTTTATAGCAGAAGTCTCATGGAGGGAAAAATATACACAAGTTGACATTTGGAGGCATGCTGTATTTATATGCAACATTTTTTGAAAGAACATGAATTCTAACACTGCAAGTTAAAACTTAATAAGAATACATATCCCAAAAAAATCCTACTATGAAATTGGATTCATACAAATTCTCAGCATAGTGAATTAGACATGGACCAATTCTCAGTAATCTCATAGTGCTCTTAGACGGAATTCCACTTTTGCACCAGACTAGGCTAAATTGTGCTCTAATTGTTTTTAACCTGAACACTACATGGCAGATTAATGTATGAGCTATGTACATGCATTATGTTACACAGTGTCCAGTACTGATAAATGGACAAATAAAGTAAACCCACTGTGCATATAATGACGAGCTACAAATGATTAACAGTCTTGTGAGTAAAGAGAAAAAATAATGACATTTATTCTGTCCTTTTTGTCTTTGCACCAGGTGCAGTTTCTCTCATATGATGATGAGTTGAATTCTCAAGATCAGTATTCATTTGCAGGCTTATCAATTGAACAATAGGGCATTTAAATAATTTGGCCATTTTTTCCCTTTGAGCATGACATCTGCACAAAGGTCTGTGGTTGACCACATCTGCTCAACAGCAAGGCACTAATATCTCATTCAATCGGTGCCCTGGCCTGCCCCTCATCAGTGTCTGATGACTAAATATGAGCTTTTCTCCACTGTCTGCTGAGTGGATTTGGAATACTAGGAACATTTGCTTGGAATCAAAGAGGAATATACAATATGTTCACAAAGCACTGAGATTGTATAAAGAAAAGTAATCAAATTCTGACAGAATTATGCTTTACAGAACTAGTGACATTTCCTCAAAGGAAAGTGGAAGCTACTCACCCTGTAAATGTAGTCCAACAGAGGGGCTTTCTGAGAGACAGGCTCGTCCAGCACTGTCATGGTGATGGGCTCCAGTAATATGGACAGAGGGACAGCCATGCACCAGTCAAGCAAGCACAGCAGCAAGGACACCATTAACTGCAGCATAAAGCAGGGAGAGGGGGGAGAAAAGTAGTAGGAGACAAGCTGGTTGGACAGAGTGTGATGTTTGTAATTCACAGCAAGGTTTCACAGTATATTGGATGCTAATCATTATCATGCTGCTGGGCTTTGTAATAGTAACACTGCAGGGAGCTAGGATCTCTAAATCCTTCTGAACAATAATTAATCACATTTTTTGTGTTATAAGAACCCTGAAATAAATCCAGATTATTATTATTATTATTATTATTATTATTATTAAATTGTATTAATTAATTTAGTAATTTAGCAATTAATTAACTAATTAATTTATTCATTAAGGTGCTGGAAGCTGCTCAGCTTACCTTTTTATCCCCCTCCATGGTAGAATGTTCAGCACTGGGTAGAAGAAATGCGATGGTCGCTACAAAAATCTACAAAGGAAAGGAAACAAAAATGGCATTCACATGAAACACAGTTCTTCCTTTGTCAATGCACCTTAGTGAAAGAGGCAAATTATGTTCAGATATTTGGTCTCTCTAAAGGAGACCCAAATGCACATACTTCAATTATTCTTTTTGGGAGGGAGTGCTCCAGTTTCTGCAGGTGCTGCCAGTGGCAGATCAGCAGCTGAAAGATGTCACAGGCTACATGGGCCACTGCCTTATTTCCAAACTGTAAAAAAATACACATATATATTATTTAGCTACACTATCACTAATATAATGCAAACAAAAATGAATGCTTTCAAATGAATACATTCTGAATTTTGATATACCCACAACGTTTTCTAAGGTTAAGTTTTAGATATTCTGAATGTAAGGCAGCAGAAATGTTCTGTTTTTTCTGTTAAATGCCTTTGAGAGGTAGTGTAATAAAAGAACAATAGAAAAAGACAAAAACACATCCTCTGTGGATTTTTAGGTATATTTTCTCCATGTCAAGTTGTACAGGGAAGTGATTAGTGGGCCATTTTTACGAGTGGGTGATGGCAGGGTATAAAACAAGCACAAGGATGCATTAGGATACATTAGGTGAGAATAAGTGGCTTAGAAAAGATATATTTCTGCTTTTCTTATGGTCTGATGAATAATAGTAATGCCGTTTCTAAAAAAAATTGTGCTCTCCTAGTTTAAATGGTACAAAGAAATCTAAGTGAGAATAAAAGACCAAACTAGAACAGTCTATAGAAAACCCTACCTTTAATGTGACACCCAGGACGTTTATGGCATCTTTCACTTGATGGTGAACCTTTTCTAGCCCAAGCTCCTCACAAACCCAGACACCCAGACTACAGATAGCAACACACCTACAACACAAACACACACACACAAGCCACAGCTTTTGCTAAATCATCAAACAAAATGGTTTCAGATCCTTATCAGCATTGCATCTATACATCTATATCATCAATTTCCCCATATACTTGCCTGGCTGTTCCACATTTCCAACAACTGCAACCAAATGAAACCCATAAACTAGAAACCATTTTAGTTCTTAAAAACAACAAATTCCTCACTCTGGAGGGCTTTTGCATAT
>JBBKCR010000001.1:29281738-29292344 GCA_037577295.1 Ladigesia roloffi
AGAGAGAGAGAGAGAGAGAGAGAGAGAGAGTGAGAGAGAGAGAGAGAGAGAGAGTGAGAGAGTGAGAGAGTGAATGAGCAGGAGAGTGAGAAAGATAGGGAGGGAGAGAAAACGCGCGAGAGAGGGCAAGAGAAGAAAGAGAAGGAAAAGTCAATCAAAGTTTACACCATTGCAAAACAATGCATGCAAAGAGCTTTTCTTTGGAAGAGCAGGAGGCAAGGAAAATAAAATATCTAAAATAGTCTGGAATAGTCTGAAAAAAATCGGAATTAAAATTCAAGTCACACTGAGCTGGCAAACTAAAAGTTTTTTGACAACATGATCACAAAATGTGGGATACAGTGCCATGAACTCCAACATCCTAGATCAATGAATTCTCAAAAACAGAGAAAATCGTCTTCCAAAGCAACAGAAATTTTAATTTTTCAGTTCTTCAGTCATTTGTGGGTTTTTTCCCAATTATTATTTTAAAGACACACTCACAGGGATTTTCCTATGAGCTTATAGTGCTTTGCTAAATTCTCTTTAACAAACTTTTCT
Organism: Ladigesia roloffi; assembly: GCA_037577295.1. Classification (NCBI taxonomy): domain Eukaryota; kingdom Metazoa; phylum Chordata; class Actinopteri; order Characiformes; family Alestidae; genus Ladigesia; species Ladigesia roloffi. The sequence goes on from JBBKCR010000001.1 coordinate 29,282,279, forward strand.
CAAGTTGTATTTTCTGTAGCCTCAACCCTCATTGGGCATAGTAAAAAAATAATTACATTTATCATGAGTTGTAACGGTTAGTCTATAATTAAAAAGCAATTAATTACACTGTGAAATTTAAATGTAAAAGCAAAAAATAAGTAAAAATAAGTTTCTTTTGAACAGGTGATGCTACTGATTTTGAAACAATGCTGTTTTCTATGCTGTCTTTTCAAACTGAAATTTGTGGTCTAATTCAGAATCACAAGAAATGCAAACTGTTCCACTGAGTGCAGCACATTTAGTAAACAGAGCACCCTAACTGGATATTCTTATAAGTAATTGCTTGAAATATTAAGCAAAATAACTCTTTAATGCTTTTCAATTATTTGTTCCTCTAGTCTCTTCAAAGCATCCTTTGATACTTAATGCCTAAGCAGGTAATATGAAGGATCCTGTATAGAATTTTCCCCGTCAACGTCGATAACATCACAATTAATATTACTTCAGTGCTTCAATGCCATTTCACTCCAAATCAGGTCACGAGCTTTGAAAGAGGAAGGCTCGTTTTTCCCCTCTATGGTATATTCTGATTACTGGTTTGCTTTATTAGATAACATCACTTTGCTGCATTACGGATTTATGCATATTAATGAGCATTAATTATGCTCCTAATTAATCTATTAACAACAGCACAGCATTTGATGTGGCAGGGTCTCTTAACAAAGAGAGAGAACGGTGGGCTGTTTGAAGATGAATTGAGTGGAAATCCAATTAGGCAAACAAAACGAGGAATGTTGAGCCACTTTTACAATGTAGTTTCCTCACAAGTGCACACATATCTAGGGATGGTTTTTAAGAGCCATCCTTCAGTCTCAAATGCATCTGCTCCAAACTCTCCAGAGAAGCTCTCCAGAGACGCAATCTCCTCCTATGCAGGAAAGGCAAGAGGCAGCAGCAAGCATGTAGTTAGTGAGTGTTTTGCTGGAAGGAAGAAAAAAGAGAAAGAGAGAGACAAATACAGAGAGACAGAGAGAGAGAGAGAGAGAGAGAGAGAGAGAGAGAAAAGAAAGATAGCTAGAAGTGGTGTATATTATAGTATTGAGGCAGAATGGTGTTCTGACCTGAAGCTTTTTGTCTAACATTATTGCGGGCCTTCTCCACAGCAGGGGCTCCAGTGGTGGTGGCGCTGCGGAAGCGCATGGGCTCTTGTGCACCAGGCTGTTCCCCTGCATTTCTCCAGCTTAAAGAGAATGACCGAGGAACCCCTGATGATTTCTGAGAATCCTGCATAACTCCTACACACAAACACACACACAATTATGCCTCGTTTCAGATACCAAATCAGTACAGACACAGTATTAAGAGTGATAACCATAGTTCCAACAATATACAACAGAGCAAAGCCCGAGACTTTGCATGTATGTGCTTCCCAATTCTGGGATCTCTTTCTGGTGCATTTTAACGTTTTACTGCTCTCGCATCCGTACAATTTAAGGACTTTTTTGATTAGATTACTGGTTTCATTAGGTGTGGTAGGTGTTAAGAGTTAGAGAGAACACACCAAAATATGCAGGGCAAGTCTTGAACAGAACAATGAAATAATGCAATTGTTTTTAGCAATTATTAATAAGTATGCTCTCTTATTATCAAGTAAAATTTAAAAGGTGTTTTTAAGTAAATGTAAAAAAATCAAAGTACTGTCAACACACCTCTGCCACGCTGCTTCTTCTCTTTCTGCTCAGAGAGCTTGTCAAGGGGAAGGTTGTTGAGATCCAGGCCGTAAACACAGCGGGCGAGTACAACAGTCAGCGAGTCCATGATGCTGGCCCACTCACTGACCAGCTCCTCCCAGTGGCTGAGAGAGGACAGCACCACCAGCAGCTCATCCCATAGCTCGCGTGAAATGAACACACTCAAGTTGGCGCGAACCCATGCCACAATTATGGTCTACAAAAAAAAAACAACAACAAAGGGTGCTGAGCAAAACAAGAAACAATATTACCACTAGAGGTCGACCGATATATCGGACGGCAGATTATGATGCTGCTGTGTTTATTTTTTACAAGTTTAAGTTATTGTTTAATTATATTGTTATTGTTAAGTTTTGTTTTTGTTATTTAAGTTTATATTTATATTTAACTCATAATTCAATAAATGGCAAGTTGAAAAATTTTGTGTATCTATCTTTGTGTTATTAGTGTGATATTTTACATCCAATAGAGGGGGAAACGTTCAATTTTTAGGCCAAAAAATATCGGCAGCATATATTGGCCATCGGCTGACCCTCACTCCAAAATATCGGCATCGGCATCAGCTACTAAAAAATCCATATCCGTCGACCTCTAATTACCACCCACCCCTGATTGCACTTATTATGATTCTGACAAAAACAAGCTGCACATATTTCAGCATAGTCTCATCAGGGAACCATTACATGTAGTAGTGGGCCGGCTAACTCACTCTGAACAGCACACTGGCCAGGCTTTGGGCAAAAGTGTCTTTTCTATGGTCCTCCTGGGGTCTCTTCATCACTGCCTCAGTAATTCTCAACAGTACCTGCAACATCTGCTCCCTAAAAAACATATTAGGCACATTCAGTAAGTGAGTATGACAATGTCTGGGAGAGACAGATACTGAAACTTACCAGGTCTGCCGGTTCATGTTTTGCTCCATGATCATGTGGCGGTAGATGCTGAGCACAGCTCTGCAGACTTCCACTTGGTTTTCCAGCAATTTGGGAACATCCTGACATGGCTCCAACAAAAACACATTTGCAGAGTTGGTCAGAAAAACCTGCAAAGACAAAAAAAATCCATGTTGTATCTAATAATTATGTGATAAGCAATGAACAACCAACATGGGTGAGAACATTTAAATAAACAAAAAGTGACAAAGCAATATTTTAATATCTCACTTCGTAAAATCTAGTTATCTAGTCATGTTCACAAAGATAAGATAAGATAAGATAAGATAAGAACAGTAGAATAGAATAAAAATAGATCATAAAATAAAAAATATAAATAAACCAAAAATAAACAATAAAATATAGAAATTCTTAGTATACTACGTATATATCCTAGAAAATTACGGTATTACAGTTTAGCAGTATGTTGTGTTCGGCAGTATTATACCAGACCATTACAGTGGGCCTTTCAGGGTTTTGTGATGGCCAGTATAGCATTATTTTTACAGCTTTGAACTTCTTGTCACAATTCTAAAGTGTAGTATTTGTTTGCACTTATATGTCCATCATATTTTGTATGTCACATTGTGACAACGTTTTTTTGTTATGCTGTATTGGAGAATTCAACTGAATGAAGAAGGTCTCAGCAATAATACGTTTTTGTCTCCCTTTGGCAACTGAACTAATCCAAGGTAAAAGGTATTCTTTCAGTTTCACCTTTAATTCAAAAGATTTTCTGTGTGTGTACCTGAAGTGTAGGCTGAGTTCCGGCCTTCACATCATGATTCTGTTTCTCAGTCAGACAGCCTCTGCTGATGGCACTGCTGAAGGAATACGTGCGGCCCCAGCTGGACGACCTCTTGTGTCCATGGCTCTCCAGTGCCTAGTGGCAGATAATCGAGTAGAGTCAAAACACTTCCATTAGGCTTAAATATACATAATAATAGAATTACTTGTGCTTTTTCTTCTATATCACCAAACAGAAGTTGTTCTACATTTTCTAATAGCTAGTTTTTGAGGCCTCATGTTCATTCTTTTTGGTAATCAAGCGTCTCAGTAGTCATACGGAATTAAGTTCCGTTACTTTAGTTCCCCTTACTCCATTCTGCCACATGCTTTCTGGCATCTATGCCAGATAACGTTTCTGAGCTTTTCAATCACAGAAAATAAACTTTCAGGCCAGAACGGTTACCGAGTAGAAGACAGCAATAGTGAAATATTAGAAGGCTGTAGAAATGCATAAAAAACCCACATCTGCGGTTTTTGATGTAGCAACAGAGGTCAATCTATTATAAAAGGTTAGTGAAACAGTAAATCAAAATGAATTAAGGAATTACAAATGATTTGATGTAAAATGCAATAGTCACACTAAGATCAAACTCGGCAAACGGTGAATTCAAGTGTGTTTGTGGTTTGATTGTACTGACCATACTTGCAAATGCACAATGTTCTTTTTGCATTGTTTTATTCACTACTTTTTTATGTTAAATAAAACTAATCATATGGAACATGAACTGACAAACCATTTTTATTATACATGAGTAACACTGTGTATATCTTATGCTGAGAAGATATAAGATATTATTTATTTACATCATGGTAATAAAGAGTGTGTATTGCTTTGCAACAGACCTGTGCATGAGTACTGTCCGTCTCAATTGGCCTTTGCACCTCCTCTGGCTCTTCCTCGTCCTGATCTGTCTTATCAGGCTCGGTCATAAACGTGGGCCTCTCTTGCAGTATCCATTTCCTGTACACTTTAATGACCTTACGGGTGGCTGAGGCCTCACAGGACGGCAACAGAAAGGCCTGAGGAGTGACAAAGCATTGATGTTTTGTCCATTTCGAAACACTTTTATAAATATATGATACTAGGTTTTCATTATTACTGCTTTATTCATTATTAGTTGTTCATTGTTACTCGTCGTAGGTGCACCTTAAACAATAAGGTGCACTTGCGATGCACCTTATTTTTTTATGTGCTGTTGAACTAAAATACATGTTTGGTTTCCCTGCAAGCATCAAGCAACATAAAGTGACACAGAATTGTATTGTTTGGATAAATCTGAATGTGTTAATGTCACTGTTTTCATTTTCTAAATTCAGTTTTACACGGAAAACTAAAAAAAATATATTCAAAGAAATTTAAATGCTTTTAGGCCCAAATAGATAGAAAATCACACACAAAAAAATTGCAAGACACTTCTTTCTTCGGTTTTCAGGAAAATATGGCAAGTAACAAGGCACTGTAACCCCAACTTTAAATTATTTCTGTGCACAGGACTAGTTATTATTATGTTGTTGGGTATAGAGTAATAAAATTTGGTTAAAATTAAATTACATTACATTAAACCTGATTTCAAAAGAATAAAGTGAAACAAATATTTGGCCTATATATCATAAAGTTTAAAAGGCGTTTGTGTTCTTTTATGTTGCATAACAGTTCAAAACTGATGATACACTAAATACATATATATGCTGATTAAGGGACAACATTTGCTTATTTGGTGCACACAGCTTTCTCAGGCCTTCATTTCTAATACAACATGCTAACCAAGCAAACATGCCTTTGACAAACTGATAAAACTGCAAAGTGAAACCTTGGTAAGCATCAAATAAACTAAAATTATTTTTTTAAGTATGAATGCAAAATGGACAAAAGACATCTAAAAGATGTAAACCTGCTTTGGTATAAAGTTTAAAATGGTAAAGGAATAAACTGCATCACACTGCACACACCACAAGATGGCAGCACAACATCAACTAATGCTCTTGCTCTTTCGAAAACACTGTTAACAAATGCGTGGCTGAAAGAATGCTCTCTGACCTGATGGAAGACCTCATTGACAAAGTTGACATTGTCTCGTGTAGAGAGGAGGATGCAGTGCACCATGTCGTAAACACTGTAGTGCTCTTCCTCTATGCTGCACAGGCTGGAGTTGCTGGCCCTGCGGTCAGACAGCGTGCTGCTGTTTGAGTGGTTCTTCTCCTGCTCTAATGGCCCATTGGGTTCTGGCTCATTAGTCCTCTCCTGAATGTTACCGCCTGCAGTTACAGTCTGCCGCAAGCACACATAAACATGTACAAGTGTCACGTTAAGACTGTATTGCATGTACAGAAGTTTAGATTAGATTGCTGTGATTGCTTCGACACAAAATGTACACTTGATTTTTTACAAACATGAGTCAGGTTTGTTGGGTATTGATTTAACAAAGCTTTTAACAACCATCTGTCATTGGTCAGGAGGCTGTCGGTATATTATTTCATTGGTTAGATGCTTGTTTATATATAGAAGTCTCAGAAGTCTCACATTTTAAACACCCAACAAAATGCTGCAACTTTGGGTCAGCATTCATATAGCTTCTTAAAGCCATGCTGATCTGGTTAAATTCCCAGTTAAACCGTAGCAAAAAAAGGAGATTCTGATCCCAGATCTGTGCTCCCACTCAAAGAAGTTTCCTGAATCAAGTGATACTGCAGAAAGTAAGCATCATTCAGTATCAATTGATCTTTGCAACAATACCCTGAAATAGAAAATCTAAACTCAAATAAAGAGCTAGAGCAAAGAACATCCATCTGAAAGAAATTTTGACTGGATAACTAAACCTACACCCAAGGGTGCCGCCAGCGGGGGAAAGGTAAGAACGATTCTAAGGGCACAGCACTGACACATGTGGCCCTGTTAGGGGTTAGTAACATTCTCTCAATAATAATGTTGCCCAAAATTTGAATCTTTCATGGGCTCCAAGATTTCTACACCCCTACATGCTGTTGTTGGCTAATGTCAGATCTTTTACCTGGATGATCCTGGGAAAAACCTCTCCTCCATTCTTAGTGCTGGTTGTGGCTATGCTCACATTCTTCTTCTCCAGGAAGAAGTTGACCAACCAGGTGATAAAGGCTACGCGAGGAGCCAGGTACTGATCCCGTGTAGAGAACGTGCTTTCATTGTTGCGTGACACTGGCACATAGAGGGGCTTTGGTCTGTGGTGGGGAAGGTCTGGGAGAAAAAAAGATGGGGGCATCACATTGCAAAGGAAAACCAATTATTTAACATGAATAAAGAACAAAACTAACAAAGAAAATAAATAACAGATACTGAAACAGAACTAGCCTAAATGAAAATGGCCTTAATGAAAATGTAAAAAGAATTTTCAACACCCATAAATTATTTTCTTATCAAATTTCATAGCAGGTGACCGAAAACAGGTTTTCAGTTTGGCCCAATTAATTAGTTTTTTAATCCAGCAATTCACCCTAATTACATCCTCACTGAATGCCTACCAGTATTAAAAAAGGAATTCTGTGCTCAGCTCAAAAAGCAGATTCAATCAGGGGTTCCCTAAAGTAACTGGCAATTAACGTCTGCAGGCATAAGTGACTGCCATTTATCCTAAAATGTTATATATTATTAAAGTTAATGGATGGAAAGGAACATGTGAGTAGGAGCAAAGCAGGAATGGTGATTCACTGGAGCCTTAATATGCACGGTGCTGTGTTTGCCATTTATGGGAATTAGACAATATGCAATAACCCTGCAATATCTGAAGATTAGGTTTGTCATGCTTGCTGTCAAAATCCATTTCTAATATTTTATTGTACCATTATTATTATTCAAAATTAAAAGAAGCAACAAAAAAATGGTGGTGGTAGAAAGTTAATATTGAATAATGGGGACTATGAAGTTCTAATATGACAGCGTGAAATCACAAGTCTCATTTAATTTTATGAAACATGACACCAGCCAGGGATCTAGAAATTGGCCACAGGTAAGCACATAGCTATATATACATTTTCATGTAAATATATGACAGTGAAAGTAACCATTCTCTCATATGTGAACACACCACAGCACAGTGTGAACAGCAGAAAATTCTACCTCTGCATTTATCCCATTCACCAATTGAAGCAAGGGGTATTCAGGAACTCAGCGTCTGGGAAACAGTGTGTGGGGACTGTATCTTTCTCAACGGTAGCTCAGAGGTGATCTGCAGTCTTGGAAATCAAACCCACAACCCAAACCCACAGGGTGAATGCCCTAAACACTACGCTACCAGCTGTACTCTCTTGCTAACTGACTGATTTGACTATGAAGAATACACGGTGAAAACTCACCTAGTAATGGCTTATAGAGGTTGGTGAGCTTGGTGAAGGAGGGGAAGAGATGAGGCAGATAGTACTTCTTAAAGAGTGTGAAAAGAAACCTAAACCCTGAGTCCTGGTTGTCTTTCTTATGCCACTCCAGACTGGATGCCTACGAATGAAGATTGGGAATGGTTAGGCCAGATTTTGAAAGATTTGCCACAAAGAAACATTGTTTATAAGTGAAATAAAACACATTTTACCTATTCTAATATATTGACCCAGCAAGCCTAGAACTACAATGACAGATACACAAATAAATAGTACAATTACTGGAAAGCACACGGTTCTAAAATATGATCAAAATATAATATTTTCCAATCCATGTTTAACTTTTTAAACACATGAGGACTAGGAACTTTCAATTTCACTCAAATTAATACAGGCTATTGAAGTAATACTCTAAATCATTCCTCAAAATAAAAAAGAAAAAAAAATCATGAAAGTCCTTTAAATCAGCTTCTCACCAAAAAACATCCCTCACTACTGTTAAGCCAATAATTAAAAGGATAAAGGTGGAGCTGTGCGTGACCTATCCAGAAGAGGATGTGTGTGTATTTTCAGGTGGATCATTAGGTCACAAATAGATGCTATTAAACTATTCCAAAACCTGTCCAGAAAAAAGTAATATTTACTTAACAGTATTAGAACCTTTGACTGAAACAGTTTTAGTGTCAGATGATGCAGTAATACATTTCTGGCAGCAAATGGCAGATGGATTAATTGTAAAAGGGACAAGATCATGATGATCTATGTTTTTTAATTCCACTGGCCTTGTAAATCTTAATAGGACTTGTAACATCAAATACTTCCTTTAGTTTTTTATGTTCTTTAAAATTGGAGAAGATTGTTGAGACTGGGTCACCAAAAGGACTTGCTGACCACAGAATTAAGCTTCTGCATTGGCCATTTCAGTCCCCAGAGCGAAACCATGTTGAGAACTGATGAGTTTTTCTCTGTGAATCATATTAACATGCTGAAAATGTCACTAAAAAGATTAAATGTCACTAAAAGCTACATTCTCACCTGGATCACCAAGAACTTTAAGACAGTTTGAAGGATGTAGCAGGTCTGGTCATCTGCTATTTTCTCACCAGGAACTGCAGGAACTAGTGGGGTGATCTCTTCTGGCACGATCTTGGCTACAACACCATAAAAAAAAAAGAAATAAAACATGAGTTTTTTGCAGCTGGTCAAAGATGCTTGGCAGAGAAAAGATTATTCAAGCCTAAGAGCTTTTAAATAATCACTGTTTACAAAGGTACAAGAGATGGGTCAGTTTTGCTTAACATGTATTTGTCCAGGGACGTTTCAGAAAGCCAAATATATAGCTTCAACAGGCACAGGACTGAAGACAGTCAGTCTGTTTATTAGATCTTTTATTATTAGTTCTGTCACCACTGAATTAGTCATTTGAAAACCAAGGAAAGTCCACTTCAGTTGAGATTGGAGTTTTCCATTCAGTCCTTTCATTTATGATGTCTATTCAGATTCCTGACCATAAGAGCAAAGACACAAGGACAGTGAGAATTCTCACAGTATTTGGACAGTTCAAGGACGCCGAGAAATTCTGAGACAAGACTTCCAGGAAACTTATTCCTTTCAATATTTTTCTGTATCTGGCTTTCTTTGCAAACATGTCCCAGGGGTGGCATTTGATAACATAGTAAAAGATAGAAAAGTACCTTTATACACAAGGCCATTACTAAAAGGACACTGAAAAAAAGCATCATCCTTAGTATACAGTCACAGGGTTAGAAGCAACGTCTGAGATAAAGTCCACCTAGGAGCAGAGTTAACGGTGAGTTGGAGAATAAGGGGTGAAAGGGGCTACTGCATGTTATCATCCCATAATGGAAAGGTGATGTGGTAGATTCAGACATTTCTGCTGCTTATTAGAGTTCCTATTTCTGTGGGCAAATCAAAAGAACATACAAGTCTTGACTGAAATGACACAACTGCCCAATAAAGCTGAGGAGACACCAGGACTGAGGGAAGCAACGGTGAGCATGACTGTATGTTGTCTTACCATCAGGGGGGTTGGAGAAGGGATTGTAAATGATTGTGTCTAACGTGCAGGGTCCTCTGGAGGATGGCACTGCAGGGAAGCCGGGAACCAGGCAAGCAAAGATGAGCAACTGTTCCTCAGCACAGTTTGTTTGTAGAGCCTGTAGCCACAGCAGGAACAGCCGAATGCCCTCACAGCGGATCTAGACCGCGAGAGAGAAAGAGAGAGAGAAAGAGAGAGAGAAAGAGAGA
>JBBKCR010000001.1:29297765-29311342 GCA_037577295.1 Ladigesia roloffi
TAGTCGTTCAGCAGCACTAGTGTGCAGGTCTGAACTGGAAACTCTCACCAAGTTGGAGCCGGGGGATGCCGTGGCGAGCTGATCTGCTCTTTTGAGTATCAGTGCCCTTGTAGTTCACTGGACGGCATAGTCGGGTCTACATTTGGCCTTTGCGTTTAACGTGGATGTGATCGGCCTTTAACACCCCTACATTAGCCTTAAATCACATTTTATTATTATTCACGGTAATACGGTATACCGAGGTAAAATAGGGAGGAGGTATGACGGTATCAAAATTTGGATACCGCACAAGCCTAGTTGTGATAAACGCTCCTTATCTGTGGCTTCACACAGCAGGACTTTCTTCACTTCAGTTCTTCAAATGTTTGAGCTTTCATGACCCAAATAGAAAGTGTGAAGATCCAAGGGACATGTTTATAATTTGCTAAAACCAGTACAGACACAGATGACTCAGGGAACTGTGAAATCAGTCCACGGTTTGGAAGAAATTTCTCCTGGGTGAAAACAAACCTGCAATAATGAGCCCATTCCCATCATGAGCCCAGAATAGATCCCGAGTGCAGATTTAAGAGCCACGGGCAAAAGTGTATTGATAGCTATGAATCTGCTAATTTGGCCTCTTGTACTTAAATGACTGCACACAATACATTTAAATATTATTTTAATAAATTGTAGCTGTTTATATGCTGATCATCAACAATGTCATAATCATGACCATTATGAGTGTAATATTAATATAAAAAAAACTGAATTGTGAAATGAAATTTTATATGGAATTACCAGCAATGATTATTATATGTCTGGCATTATTAATACTTTAGAGCAGTATATGTAGATATATAGGAGACTGAATGCTGGGCAGGGAACCATGGACGAGCAACAGTCGGAGCGGAGGGAATATTGAAGCATGTGTAAAATAAAGCACAGCTACTCATTGTTCTCCACAGTTACCACTCTACTCTAGATAAAGTCCATCTAATGACACAGACCACTGAGAGAAAGACAGTCATGTGACACAGCGACAAGTAGGACTTGGCCAGTGCTGAAACTCAGGGTCAGCTCATTAAAAAAAAGGCAGCAGAAATGGTTATTTGCATAATGTCAGAGAAAAACATGTTTGGCTCCCTAAAGAATTTCTTCAAAAACATTTCGGTAATTTAAAATGAATGTGTGCAAAATACTATTTTTATGATTAATGCACATTCACATGGTATAAATATTATTTGAAAAACCCTTAAATTGGTATAAAAGCTTGACATTATGTTAAGAATATTTAACTGGTTCTTTACACTCTAAGCTCACTTACAAAATGTTTATTTAAAGCACATGTTTGTCCTTGAACAAAGAACCCTTCGTGGCACTTTTGTTTGAAGCAGAATTCTGTGAGCCAGTGTGCTGCTGCAAGGCATCCAGTCTGGTCAGAAAACCAATGATCAGAAAACCAATGATCAATGATCAGAACTAATAAGAGAATGTCACTCGAAAAGAGCAACAGTTTACAGGGCAATAGTGAGAATGTAAGTCAATATGAGGACAGATACTGGATTCTAGCATTTATGTGACAGCAATAAATCATAGAAGCAACAAGATTAGAAAAATGGATGGCATATAAATAAATACATGCATTAATGTAATACTAGTATTTACAGAGACAGTTTGGGAGTAAGTGTTTTTGTTTATGGCAGTTTAATGTGTGAAAAGTTATCCGCTCCTACTTTTAATATACCAAATGCAATGTTGTACTAAAGAGCACAAAGCAGGAACAAATACTTTGTTGATTCAGAGTTTAAAAAAAAAGGACTTTCCCTGAATGTGATGTAAAGTACCTATAGATGGCATTTTTGGCATGGTGTCGAGGTTTATTTTCACATTAAGGAAGCAACAGTGCTCTGTAAAATACCAGACCATTCAGTACGTGCTGCAAGGTCCGCCCTTGTGCACCACTGTATTTCGGTTTTGCACCTCCTTTGAAAATGGTGCTTGATGCAAACCAGTCTACTGTTAAGCAGTAAGCGGCAATGAGCGAAAGCCCTCCAATGCAAGTTACGGTTCAATCACTATTTTTTGGCTCCACCCACTTTCACACAGATGTAAATGGAGCCAAGTTCGCAGCTTAGCACACAGACAAGGAAAATATAATAATCAACGAGCATGGCCAGCACTAGCAGACGAGTTGAGAGGCAGTAGTTTCATACAAATCTCTAGTATGTAATTTTTTCAGGTTTGCTGTAGAATACAATAGCCAGGGAGACAAAACAGTTAATAGAAATGTCACTGTTTGTAAACATTGCCTAACACGTGTCCCATATACTTATGGAAACACAAACAATATCTAAGCATCTCAAGAATAGTCATGCTGATATAACGGCTCCTGAACAGATGACAGACAAAAAGTTAACTTCTGATGTAGATTTTGATCCTTTCATGTGGTGGAGGGCAAATGAAAGCAAGTTCACCCATGTTGTAAAAGTTGCACATCACCTTTCTGTCCCAGAATGTTCTCCACTGCACGGACCATCATAAGTGCAAGCCGCTCTCGCCTTGCAGCTGACAATGTTAACAGGCTTATCTTTTACCAGATGAATCTTATAATAGCAGTGGAATAAACACCTCAAGCCCATACATCGTGAATGTAGCCGATTTCTGAAAGTATGTTTACACTGACTACTGTGTTGAGTTTAGAGCACATTAAATATTTTTAAAATGTTTTTGTTTACATTGGGTAAGGTTGAATTAACATGTAGTATGCACATTTTATACTTGAAAATGAGGCACAAGTCTGTACACACTCATGATGGATAAAAATTAGAAACATGAATGTGAACCATAGGTGGATGATAGGAAAGTCAGATCAGATAAAAAGCAATAAATCAAGTGCCCTCACATAGTCACATGAAAACACACCACACCCTAGCACACAGTGAGAAATGATTCCTCTGTATTTCACTCAGTCACCCAGGGAGTTGTGCCCAGGAAACAGAGGAAGCATCATTTTCTTTTTTAAATATTTAAATATGGACCAAATCGTATTCTGTTGAGTTGTGGTTTGATCCAGAGAGGACAGTTCAGACTAAATTAATATACCGTAGGCTTTATAACACAGCTGGTCTTTAAAGGCTGCACACTGCTAATCAATACTGACTGCTTATGCAACTCCCAAATTATTCTATCAAGTTTTGCCTCCTTTGAAATTTTCTGCTGTCCTAGATGGTGAGTGCTTTCCTGTGCCTTATGTTGCTGTCCTTGACATTATATCTTCTACAAGATTTCAGAACCTTATTTCTTTCTATGTGAATACTGACCTGTTCTGTAGCACAAAAAGAAAACATTTCTGTGGGAAACCGTCATATATAGTCTCTTAAACCCTCAGTCAAATAAACTGTATCATAATTCTCTCATCAGTCCTTCCAAAAGCCAAGATTCAGAATGATGACAAATACACTGAAATGATTGAATTCGATTTACAGTGAGTAAATGAGAGTACTATGAGCATTAAGGAAAAGGATTCAATGATGCCATCTGCCCTACGTTAAATACACTTAATATTACTTAAGGTAAAGGTATCTGGCACTCTACATTGGGGAATATTACATAGATACAACAAAGAAGCCGAAAGGAAACGTAGCTCGTGTCATGAGAACTCAATATTCACATAGAAATAAGATTCATGTCAAGGACTACAACATTAAGCACAGAGCAAGCCACTTAAAAAGGCAAAAAAGATGTAAAGGAGACAAAACCAGGCCACGTGTTTCAGTTTAAAACTCATATTACTTATTTAGACCATGAGGTGGCAGCACAACACAATCCTTGCTATTCCCACAGTCATGTTGAATAACTGCCCGAGTTAATCATTGGTAAACAGTCTGAAGAGTCTTCATTGGTGGGCTCTAAACTGTGCTCATATGAATGAAAACTACTGGACACAAAACTGAAAAATGACATCCTTTCATAGCCTGCAGTAAATCATCAATGGGAATATGGGACTCCTGGCTGTATGACAGGGTCATGTGAAATGTCAGCTGGTCTACATTTATAGTTGAAAGAAAAGGAGAGAGAGAGAGAGAGAGAGAGAGGGAGAGAGAGAGAGAAGGAAAGGGAGTAATTTGAAGTTTTTGATACACAGGCCTGTGAAACAACTTCAAATAAAAAATAAATATTTGTACAGTGTTCACGATGCACCTGTAGGTTAACATTCTGTAGATTCTCTTCAACAGAGGTACAGACAGGATAAATCAAATAAACTGAAAGGTTATAGATCACCACTTCTACTAGCTTCATGAAATATCTCATATAAGCTTATCAAGTTTTGTTGTGGTTTTTAATCACTTTAATACAAATGATATTTGCATGCGCAAACCTTTTAGCATTTACAACTCCAGTCAAAAGCCTGGACATTAAAAGTATAAATTAATGCATATGGACCATTAAGATCAATTGGCTCCTACTTTAGATTATTTTACTGTAGAAATGAGCCTAGCACTTAAAAGCTAAAACACTAAATAAATAAATGCAAGCTTTTCAGTTTTCAGTGTCAAGAAAAAAGCAAGAAAAACTAATGTATTCTTTTTTTTTATTATTTAGGTGTGTCCAAACCTTTGACTGGTGATGTACATACAGACTGAGTTTATAAGAGGTCATTCAGCATGACAGACAAAGAGAAGGAGAGCAATTGAGAAAGAGAGAGAGACAGACTTCAGAGTACTACTGATGGCACACTTCGATATGGCTTCTTGTTCTTTTATTCATGACCTATTTGAGCCATTTATGTAGTGGAGCGTTTAATGGGCTATTTGATGACGAGTTTGAACAGACATCAATCATGGTCAATCTGCCAGTGAGCCAGCGCATTGGAAAATAAGCAGAAATAAGTAGAAATGCACTGCCCCCAGCTGACTTGATATCCAAAGTTAGTACAGCAGAACTGCAGGTAACTGGATATACTTGCAGCATTAGCAATTTTGCTAGATACTTTCCAAAAAAACAACAACATCAGAATAAGGGTAAAGACATACTTAAAATAATTGGAGCCAAACAGACGTCATGAACAGCCCCTGGGTGAGCGTGACGAAGTCATGAGTTTGGGAAAAGGTCAGCATGGCAAAGGGGGGAGAGTCTTGGGTCCCCAATTAACTGTGTGTGCTGACTCAGGGTCTTTCGTCCTGGTCAGTGGGTCAGAGGACAGGCCACGGCCCCAGAGATAGTGAATTATTACACACCAGACTCAAACTAGTCAGCCCAAGATGCATTAACCATCTTCATTCTTAATGTTCTTTAAGCTAATTTAATCACGCTTTATACATACCTACAGCTCTCTATAACCCAATATCAAATCATTTTAGTACTTAACCACTGAAAGTAGATATCGCTAAACATAATGTGGCCTGTTGTCTGATAAACAGAAAGACAGCAACCATAGAACTGTGGTACCAAGAAAACAACTGTTCTGAGTTTTGCTAAAGATTTAGGCACCTATTAAATTGATTAAAGCCATGTTTTTCAGCGTATGATAATGAGTCTTTCTGCTGGCAAAGTTAACACAATAAATGTAAACTAATGAGAATGTACCAAAAATGATCATGATTTGTTTTGTTGGTAAAAATTAGCTATATTGTGAGCTGATCAGTAGAACATGTGTTTGGTCCCAGTCACTGCCTGTGAAATTCTATCAGCACCTCATGATTTAATCTAACGATGAACACATTAAAACACTGCACATAAAATCACTATTACCTATATAATGTTATTTATATGCATTCTTATCGTATTAATCCATATTAAATGATAATAAATCAATTTAAGTTAGTTATATATTTATGTGGCTAAAACAAGAATATGAAAGTCTTATTCTATAAAATGGCTTCCAGAATCAAACATTTAATTCCTAAAAGGATCCTTCAGGGGAGTACAAGATCTATGACAATCCGAATAAATATTGACAAACTACAGTCTCAAACCTGCTAGCATTGACAATTAAAGACGGAAATGATAGCCAAACTGCAGCAATGTAAAACTCTAATACTTTACAGAATCATAAAACAGCTAATTTTAAGGAGGATATGGTCAAATAAAAACTGTTTTACATTCAGATGAAATATCAGCCACTGCATTAAAGTCCTTTAGAAGAGCATTCATCTGAACAAGTGCTGCTTGGCACTTTAAGAGACGGAAAACCAATGCAAATGTGTGTCTTGTTTTCGCCAACTGCCTCCCCAAGTGCCATGAGAGAGTCTTTGTGTGTCTGTGTGCGTGTGTGTGTGTGGCACCTGCAAGTGTGAGACAGGGCTGCCGGCTGAAGGCCTGCTCTACCCGGGCACTAAAGGCACTAATAGAGAGCTCACGGCAGAGAGGAAACAGCCATTATGCGCCCATCTGGATGTGAAAGAAACTAGTTTAAGCTAATAGCAGTCAAGAGCACAGACTGCTTTAACGCTAATGCTATCACTTTTCACACAGCATGCCATCAGCTAGTGATTTTCATGACCTCCCGTATCTGCTGGTACGCTCTATAATAAGAGTTTAACACACATACACACATAAAAAATGCTTAGGTTGAAGTGTTAGAGCTTAAGGGCTCTTTTGAGGCAGACTTTCAAGTGTAGAACATTTGTGCCTTTTCAGTTTAGTGGTTCTGTAAATGGCCCAAGTGAAAAGGATAGCTCCTTATATTCCTCAACACAGTCATCGGAGGGGAGGGGGTGGGGGGTGGGGGGGGGTGTTAAGCCATATGATCAACACATTTCCAGAAAGATTAATCCGCCAAAAAAGCCAATGTCAATTTATAGATATAAACACACTTAACAAATCATGTAAAAAAAATCCACATTAACAAAAAATGAGCCTAAAGCATGCCTATTTATATTTCCCCTTTTCTAAATTTTTAGACCTGAGTTTTTCAGGAATTGTAAGTAGTAACTGATGATTTCCTGTTTTACTGGGGTATAAATATGAGATTGCAGGGCAAATTATACTATACTTCATTAAAAAATAAAATGAGAATGGTGTGATCATTCATAAATAAATGTTTGACAACAGAAATATAGTTGAATGTTTTTAAATCCCCATTTAAACTGTTACAGTACTACATAGTGTTGATCCTGACTGTTATTTAACACACACACACGCAAAAGCACACGCGCGCACACACGCACACACACACGCTCACACACACGCGCACACACACGCGCACACACACGCGCACACACACGCGCACACACGCACACTAAGGGTGTGCAGAGCGGCTGTTATTTGTATCTGTATTTGTGTTTGTTAAAAGGGAAAATTATTCGTATTTGTATTCGTCCTGAATTTGTCTGAATACAGTATTGGTAAAAAACACGTTATTTGTGCCAATCCAAATACCGTATTTTTATTTGTCTCCACCCCTAACGCGTGCACACACACGCAAAACACGCTAAAAACACAAAATAAACAAATCCAAGGATCACAATTAGAGATTTGCAGAGTATGGAAGCATTACGGGTCACAAAGCATCCCAAAAAAGTGCCATCCCCAGTGTGCCTT
This sequence comes from Ladigesia roloffi, assembly GCA_037577295.1. NCBI lineage: Eukaryota > Metazoa > Chordata > Actinopteri > Characiformes > Alestidae > Ladigesia > Ladigesia roloffi. Next base: position 29,305,290 of record JBBKCR010000001.1, read on the forward strand.
TTTTGTATTGAAAAACATTTGCCTATATCGGAGTTTTCCTAGATACTGCAGCAAACTTGAATCAGGTTCCGTGATCAATGGAAAACAAATTAACAAAAAACAACAAAGCTATTTGGCATAAAAAGGATAGCTACACAGAAAATAACCTCACCCCCCAATTCATTATGGTCCAGAATCTTTTTTTTGCTTGAGAGGACACATGGCATTAGGTACCATGGTTTAAATCTATTATTATTATTATTATTATGTTGTTGGAAAAAGACCAAAGGTATGGCTGTATACTTCTGTCATGTTCACTAATCAGCTGAAGTTATTATCTATAATAAATATGGGTAGTCAATATAGTATTAACTGCAATAAATTACAACACAACACAAGCTGCATTTCTTAGCATATCATGAGCCAGGACAGCAAACAATGGCATGTTAGCCAAGCACAGTAAACCCTGCTGAATTACATTTATAGTAGTGCAGTGTGTTTTACATGTCTGTCCCATTACCCACATCATTTTCAATACTTAATATTAAACAGCAATGTTTATATACCACATAGTGTAAGGGAGGGGTGTGTGAATACAATAAAGCTGTCACAAACAGATGGATTATCCAAATAAGTGTGTCATCTCTGTATTAAATGAATCTTCCAGAAATTTTCAACCTGCAGTTGTTTTTCAGATGTATTTATTGCTCCAAAGTTTGATGCATTCTCAGAAAAGGTTTGGCATTTTATTATATCTGCACAGTAAATTCCAATAAGTAAGCATAAAAAACCCACTACCTTGAATCAGTTCACTTATTTAGAATTTTGACACGTTCCATTATCAAACATAGTAGTATCTTGTTCATATAAAATCATTCAAAGCATTGAAGTTTAAAACCTTGAGTCAATTACATAGTAAAATCATATTTTAAGTGTAAATTACTCTAACCTTAGTTTCACATGCTTGTTATTCAGTCAAATACTTATACAAATATTTCTTCATGGAATTCAGAAACAGCAGCAGGCTTCTATTATAAGTTTTCCATCAAACAGCTTTAGCACTCTTTAGCAATCAATACTTGCCACAATCATTTGGCACTGCAAATAATGTTGCTATACAGGTGTACATGACAGACATTTAATTACAAAAATCCCTATTACTCCTTTAATTATAAACATGGAAGGACACTTAGTGCTCTAAATACAACCTATACACACCTATATACATAAATACGTACAATGTATTTGCGCCTACATAGAAGCATCTATGGACTGGCCCTGCTGTGGATGTCTACATGTGGCCAGACACAAAGAAAGCAGAGTGGAGGAGGGGAAGGAACAGGACAATAGCCTCACTTCTTTATTCTGACAGCCGCCTCAGGGATGATCCCTGAAAAAAGGGGGTCACATACCACACCACCCAGAGGTATTCAAGCTAATCCAGTATATCAAAATCAAAACCAAATAACATCCACGCTATGACGAGTTTTTACAAAGCAGCAGAATTCCCAAACTGAACGTCGTTTCTTCGAGCAATGGAGGGTACACCTCTGCGGAATCCGGAAACATGTTTTCAGCACTAGGTGGAATGGATGAGGGAGGAGGTGGGATATTGTGTGGCTGTCATGCCACATTAACTCACACTTTCACAGCATGGATCCACTAATGGCTCCTGTCCTGTAGTCAACTCATACTTAAGGTTCTGCTAAAAAGCTCATTTGCTGCGCCTGTAGCCAGAATGGCCGGCTGACTGACTGATCGAATAATGTTGACATGGCGGTGTGAAGAAGTAGGTTTCCTATAATCCCAGAATGAACCGGAACTAATGTAATTCAGCAACAAGCCTGTTTGTTGACAAAAAGAAGAACTAAATGTAAGTCCTATTCCGACCAGGTTTGTTTATCAGAAGAATATTTTATCATGTCTTCATTGCAGGATTCCCACCAGTAGCTACACCATTATAATCAACGTTTTTTAATCATTCGGAAGGATCTTGCTTTGCTAATTAACTTCATTGTCTTACTTCTGCTGCTGATGATCACCCCGATGAAGGGAAGGAAGAAGATTTTTCATTACCCAAACCAAGCAAATAGCTGAGCTGCTCCACTAAAACATCCGTTGTTTCAGAGTTTGCGGTGTGTCATATGACAATTTGAGTTTAAAGACTAAAACAGACACTGGTGGTGTTCCAATAACCCTTTCCCAGAGGTAACTTATGACTGAAAGGTTTCCAGACAGATTAATATGATTAAATCTTCACTGAGTTTGGTGAGTAATGGTAGGTAATTTGGCCGGCAATTTTCAGGGGATGTCTTGCAATATAGTGTTTGGCTAAGCATCACAAGATAAACAAGTTATCACAACAACAGCAACAATTATGCTTCTAATTTTATTTACATTTTGAAAGGTTGGTGAGTTGTTTAGTTGTTTAAGATATGCAAATCATCTGCTATTCACCGGAGGTTTGTCAAATCATGATTTTTTAAGCTGATATAAAAGGAGTATTACAACTGCAGTTAAGATAAAATGGTCCAGTCTGTGTCGACAGTCTCAACAGCATTTGATACAGACCAGGGGTCTCGTTTATAACCGTTGTGTATGCACAAAACTGACCTAAAATATGCGCACACCTCTTTCTATGCACAAGTTCTATATGTGATCTATAAAAAAAAAACTTGACGGCAGAATGTGCGTATATGTGCACAAACTATGTGTGCAGAATGTGTGCCTACATTTTGGAAGAAAAAAATGTGACCGCGAGTGAAGATATTCAAGGAATCAAAACGTTTTCTGTAATGTGTACAGTAAAGATTACATTTCTTTGTGCAATGAAATTCTTTCTTTGCTTTCCACACACATACCGAGGTTAGGTTAAGCCATTTAGTTTTTAAATAAAACAAAATTAGAACAAAAGTATATAAAATGAAATAATTTGACGTGCAGACATGGACAATATTGTGCATTTGCAAATGAAGGAAATGTGCAAAGGAGCAATAATTACAGAATGAGCAATAATTACAGTAAGAGGGTGAATATATTAGTACATTCATAATCATTCCTTGTGCTAGTGAGTACTACACCATACATTCAGTCTCACAAATTCATTCACATATTTATAATAGTGAACACATATTTAAGTAAAATACATAATTCGACTCGATTCTTAATTTAATCCACACTATGCGTCACAGCTGTTTAAATGTAAATGGATAAGTGGTGGCCGTGATAATCACAATCATTTGGATACGTGTGAAACAATCACTGATTGCTGAAAACACATAAATACTGTGATCACATTCGTGCGTAATGTAGCATAATGGATGCCCTTGTATTGATAGAGGATTATGCCAATGGCAGAATGAGAGAGGAATGGGTGTTCAGGGACCATAAGGATTTTTTGGCTCATTTTTTTATGACTGGCTCATAAATTACCTAAATGTGTGCTTTTGGAGATTTGTGCTGAACTGAGTCCAATGTTAGACAGACAAACCCAATGGAACCGCACAATCCCGGTACAAATACAGGTACAGACGTCTCTGGGGTTCTTTGCAACTGGCTGTTACCAGCGGGAATTAGCACCATGTATGTTATAATTAACAATAAAATTGATTATTTATTCTAAAGCTTGTTTAGGATACACAAGAGTAATTGTTTCATTTTATTCTACATCTGGGATATCACAGCCATCGCTAAGCTCAATAATACCTGTAGTTCTGGATGGAATTATTAAAATGACTACAGCATTCATTAAGTTCCCTTACACTGCAATTCTTTTTTTTAGGATTACTTTTAAATCTGATCTCTTTTTTTTTTTGGGCACCGTCCCGTTGACAGCTGTAGTAACCTGTTGCTACTGTCACCCCACTACTGTGACCAGCACACAAAATGTCCGTTCGGTTCCCCCACAAGCACAACAATTTCAGTCTCCGAGTAATTTCTCTTCTTAATTTTCCCTTTATTGCCATGGTGCTTTTTCCAGGTTCACATCGGGGGCTTATATTCATGAGGTGACTTGCATTTGACATGTATGGTTGAACGGGGGCGTGTCGAAAGCGGAATATGCGGCAAATCCACGTGCGAACAATCCCAGCTAGGGTGCGACTAACAAAGCTGAATTGGCGTGCAGGTGTGCGTGCGCACACTTCCATAAATCTGACTTTTCCTTTGCGTACGCCATTTTTGTCTTTTGGTCAAACGTACACGTTCAGAATTAGTTCTACGCAAAGTTTTATAAAGGAGACCCCTGGTAATACACAAATGGTCAAAATGACAAATCATCGCTGAATACATGCCCAGCACATGAGGGAAGACATCTATAAGCCATGTGTAGGCCATGATTACATAAAAAAGCTGCAAACATAGGACACATAAAACTACACCACTCCTTCAGGGTGACCTTTTAGGGTGACCACTGTTGACACAATGCAAACACTCCCCTCGTACCCAGACTCTATTTCTCACCTTCCAGAGCAAATATAACTAGAAAGCGCCATGCCTGCCTGTTTGTATTGGAATCTAGAGCTGCCATTCTGGCCAGGTGGAGGGGGGCAGAAAAAAAAAAATCGCACAAGAGGACTATGCCTACATGAGTGGATAGAGAGCAGTGAGAAATCTGCTGAGAGGTGTGAGCTGAGAGGACCGTCACAAAGCATGCAAGGACAAAGGGCCACATCCTTACTGACATCAGTGTTACAAAGCAAAAGTCCTAACTGGGTCAAACAATAAAGGAAAAAAAGCACTAAAGCACACAGCAATTCATTCTGATACATTTTCAAAAGCATTTTTATGCATGTTTTAAAGAATTTATTTGCTCATATAATATTGTGCAAACAAATGTAGGATCAGCTAAACTGGCTAGACACATCACAAGAGCAGATGTGAAGAAATGAAGAACCTTAGACTGTACACAATGTATTCACACAAAAAATAAGTTATGTAAGGCCCTTCAAATTGGGTTAAAAGTGGGTTTACAAGGACAAGCTGTATTTACTGGTAATGGCTAACATGAAGAATAGGAAGGAATCTCCAACAAGGTCACAACTATTCCTTGTCAGTATCTAAATATAGATGTCCTTTTTTCCTTTAGAAAAAAAAATTTAATGCCATTTTTACACCTTTTAAATCAACATCATTAGAGACAGAAAACCCCCAGAGATGTTAGTAAATTAACTGAGGATATTTTATGAGCAATTATTTTCTCTGAAAACAAACAAAAAAGTTTAACCTATATAAATTAAAATAGATATAAAGAAAAAAACACCTACTTCAAAAATAAAGAGGATGGAGTCCAGCTCCTCACGTTGAGATTTGTTCCCTGAAATAGAAACGACAGATTCAGTCACAAGGAACAAACATAAATGAGTTGAAATGAACGATGACCAGGGGGTTTGAACAGTGCAAGGCCAAATGGAAAATCTCTCTGAAGATCGTAATTTGTGTATTCTGATGCTCCTTTTTAGGGTCAGGGCTTCCGTTTCGTCTCTTGGTAATTACAATTCATAGTTCCTTACTGACACAGCCTTTAAAAAAATTTGTACATGTTTATGTTGACGGAAGCTCACAAAGACACTCTGCTCTACATGCCTATTCATTACAAATAACTCAATTTAATTAATATGTCAATGAATTACTCAGGTGAATGTGTAGGTGTGTAAATGTATAGATCTTAAATTATAAGAGGCTACCTAATGTTGTATTATAGTTATACCAACAATGTTGGTTCTGCAATGTGATATTGCAAAAATAAATAAATAAATAAATAAATAATATTTCACTGTCACACATTTGGGTGTAAAACTGTTAGGAGCAACACCTCAGCTTCAAAATGAGTTTAATTTCAAGTTAGCCTTGCTGTGTTCAAAGTAAGCTCTTTATCATTTTTAAAGGCTAAATAGGAGGCCCATAAGGCTGAGACATCATAATACTAAATATTGTTTTAGTTTAGTTTGCATTAAGAATAATAAAACAAGGTTAGCTACACAATGTTAGCTACACAAGGTTAGCTACACAAGGTTAGCTACACAAGGTTAGCTTGTAACACAAATGCACAGTGGAGTGTAAATGCTCTGGTGTGG
>JBBKCR010000001.1:29311442-29324076 GCA_037577295.1 Ladigesia roloffi
GTTAGCTACACAAGGTTAGCTACACAAGGTTAGCTTGTAACACAAATGCACAGTGGAGTGTAAATGCTCTGGTGTGGAATGAGATGGCTGACCAAAAGCAAAAGCCTTATTAACCTCAAATGAGGGAGCGTATGGCCTCTAGCCAGACAGAGCATAATCCCTAAGTGTTATGTCATAACTGAGCTCATACAGGCCGAGGGGAGGACCAGCATCAATAATTTACCAGCTCATAACAACCATGTTTAAGTGCAATGGCCATAAAGGCCATCACCTTGTTATTTAGAGGGAGCAGTGTGGTGACCCTGGGCCAGCGAAGGAGCACAGTGTGTATCTAACGCATTGAACAACAGAGATGCTTTGGGCGAAGTGATATTATAACCATTTCTAAATTTAAACTACATTCCAAACAGGACTCAAAAGCATAAGTACATGTTGGACCTCTGCAAATTATAATAGATGTCACTAACAGGTGACATACTACAAAAATTTCAGTATTGTATAACCCTGTGCGAACTCCAAAACTTAATTACATTAAGTGGTTATTTTACAAAGTGCACACTAAAAGGGGCCATATCATAAACTCTTACTCACTTTGTTTTAAATAAATGTGTTTAACGTAATACTGAAGTACTGTTAAAGTTAACAATGTTCTATTAACTACAAAGTATATAAATGCACACAAAGCTACAAAAACAGACAGTTTTTAAATCCCATGCATTTATCCACATACAATATATGGACAAAAGTATAGGGACTTCTCACAAATACACCAACAGGGACTTTTATGATCCTGCATTCAAATACATAGACTTAATATGGGATTGGTCCCCCCTTTGTAACTGCCCCCCTGCCTTTCCACTGTTCTTAGAAGGCTTTCTTCAAGATTTTGGTGTTCCTGTGAGAATTTGTGCCCATTCAGTATGTAGACAATTTATGAGGTCAGGCACTGTTGGTGGACAAGGAGCCCTGGCTCACAATCTAAGTTCCAATTCATCCCAAAGATCTTGGGTGGGGTTGAGTTCTTCCACACCGTACTCATATCTTTATGGAACTTGTTTTGATCACTGGCACACAGTAATTCGTCCACAATTTGGAAGCATGGTGTAGCCCAAAATTAGGCCTAGCATTAATAATATGCAATATGAGTCTAACCCAATGCTTTTGTCTATATAGTGTATTTGGCTTATAGCAGATAATCCTGCCCATTTAACATATCTTGAGCAGTTCAGAATAAAGAACACCAGTCTTCAAGTCAGAACAGATATCATTTTAAGACACTATTTTAAAAAATATGAAATGAAAAAGGAAAATTAATGTTTAAAGAGATTAGGAGTAAAGTAAAATAAAACCAGACATGTAGCATATGGGTCCCTTCATTCGAATGAGACGGACACTGCGATTAAAGCAGCTGTCACTGGGCAGATCAGAGCTGTTGGCTTGTTTTCATTCTCCAGGACAAAGACTGCAACATGTTATTGAAGAAGCTAAACTTGCAGACCTAATTTAAACTGTTCCTGTTAAAGCAAAACAGATTATTTCAGAAATACAAAACTGAATATTTCAGAAGACTTTTACACAGAACTCACCTTTTTGTTTTAAGTTACTTTCCAGTGTAATGAAGTTTTCATAGAAGATAAAATAAATCTGCGAGCAGTTGGTTTCAAAAAGTGTCTTCAGTTCATTCTTATCACTAATATCTGAAAAGACACAAATAAATACAGTTACTCATTTCATAATAAAAACCGGAGTACATGTGCTAAATGTGGCCAAGTGGGCTAGCAATTATTGACTTTAAAGAAGACTTTATGTGGACATTTCTAGATTAAAAAAAGGGGCTACACTTAAGACAGACATTAAGAATGCATGTCAAATGTACAGACTATTTCTAATATCGCGTTTTAGTGTCAGATTCTGCATATCAGCCTAATTTAAACATACAGTCATATTTAACCACACATATTTAGTTGTTGGCTTTTCTTTGTCACCTCTACAGCAGATAATTCAATCATTCATAAAAGAATGTCTGAACATGTCAAGTCAATGTGTCACTGCTTGTTTGGGGCTGAGAGGAGTGGATCCTTGTGGATTCACCAACAAGCCACAACACATGATGGGTGTGAACGTTAACTGTTTAAACCTTTAACACAACAAAGCCAGACTATCGCAAATCATAATCGCAAATCATATACCAAACTTGTCTGATCAAAATCAAGTAGGTGTCCAGAATGACCATTATTTTTCTTCTGTACACAGCAATGCAGAATACAGGCCCTAAAGGCATGCTACCAAAAATAGCCTGTTCTATAAATAGAATTTTTCTCCCTTAGAGTTTACATCTAAGCAGCAACATGTTAATAAATGTTAATAAAATGATTACAATTGTGACACACTCTTATTGATATTCAGGTCAGAATAAAAAATAAATAAATTACTTAAAACACTGCAATAAATACTGTTACATCTACAAACCTATGGTTAAAATCATAGGTCAGTGTGATATTCAGCTTCTGTTGGAGTCTATATACCTTTCTGATACAGAAAATACTACATTGGCTTGTCTGTGTCTCATCTGCCACTGGGAATTTTGTTCATATGAACACCAATGTCAATGGCATATAAAATGACAAAATTAATCAATCACCTTTTCCTGCTCTGGAGAAGATCTTGCAATAAAATACACAACATAAATTTTCGAGCTGATTATGAAAAACAGCATGACACAGAGGGCAACTAGTTTTTTTTTTAATGAGATTCATTATATGCCTTTTGCAGAATCTACCATTAAGTACTAATCCTTTAACACTGAGTGCTAAAGACAACCAAACAAGGGATGCGTTCACTTGGTAAATGTGTAATTACGCCTCTCCTTCATTTGTAGCTTCCAGTTTGACACCTTCTGCAATACAAGAGCAGACAGGAGCTGGAATCTCCCCACAAAGCCTCAGCATGCAGCTCTGGGGAAATACTGGCATTTGGAGCCAATTTGTAGAAGCAGCACTGGCCTAATTTCTAATAGCTCTGGGACTGGATGACAGATAATTAGGAGGAATTGATTTGATGGTTGAAATATTCTGCTGGAACGCTGCTCTGTGCCAGCAATCATCCGACCACTACTGGATGGATGCATAATCATAAACAGGCTGAGGCAATGAGCCATTCATGGATGGGAAAATGAAATGCAAGTATTCAGTTAGATTTTTTTATATAAAAATATACAAAGTCTTAATGACTACGTAAGGTTCATTTCCCATCTTATGCTGACCTACAATAGGTAGAGAAGAAAGTGGACATAACAACAACTTCCAGATTGCTTCCCTTCTGCCTCTGCATTGCTCCAGCCTCGAAGCCAAAGCCCTTCCCCCGAGGAGACTGCTGTGTATGCATTATATTCAGTTTGGTATCCAAAAACAAAACACAACTCCATAGAAATAGATATAGATAGATAGATAGAAATTGATAGTCTAAAAAATCAATAGTGCTCCTAATGCCTATCTGAATGCTACTCTAAAGACATAGTGATCTTTTTTTGCAAACAGGCCAAAAATGTATTTTTATATTGGTAACCTAATGTAGATTTAATGCACAGAGCCTGGAACGGTCAGGTCTAAAGTGAGATGTAGTTGTAATAATCAAACACAGACCAATGAGAGCACATAACCATGTTCTCATCAATTCCAAACAATAACAAATAAAAATGCAGTGGCTAGCAAACACAAGAGCATTAGTGCATGGCCCAAAAGAAGAATGTGGGATTTCGGCCATTCATATATAATTATTTTATTCTCCTAATCACATTAGGTTCAATAGCCTTCAATGTAATAAGTAATTAAGTTAAGAAAATAAGTTGCACTAAATGAAAACAATCTTCTTTGATTTCATTCAACAGAATGCCAGTGTTCCAGAGGTCTTCTTAATTGATCCTTTTTAATGTCCAATAAGTGTCAAAATGTCACCAAGGACATTAGTTATTTTTTAACAACAATAATAATTTAAGTCCTAATGAAAACAATGTTCTCCTCAGATTGGGGACTGTAAGCACAGTTAGTTTAAGCCGCTCTCTACTGACACGGCAGACTAACTGAACATATCTTGGCATGATAGGGACTCTCTTTGCGTGGATGGTGCGCAGGTTCGTGTCTTCGAACAGACACCTGAACAGACTAACCAAATAAGCCTCGCTAGCTTCCTGTAGGTTCATGACGGTGGTCAGGTTTCTTCACGTCACCGGTTGCCGGAGTGCTCTCAATAGACACCTTCGTGGTCAGCCGCTCCCTGAGTGCCTTCCCACCGGTGGATTTGAGGGCGGTCTGCTTAGTTATTTCTTCGTTTTGTTCTCACCATAGTTAAAAATTTGTAAAAAATAAAAGTCAAACATAAAAACAATACAATACTATATATTAAAAGGATGGATATTTATAATAAATCATCCATTTTAAAAATATCTGATAAAAACAAGCAAGACGGAGCGGTTTAAGTGTTGCCAGCGTTGCCGTTCCCATAATGTGTATGCTAGATAAAATGGCGTGTAATGAACTGAAGCTGGTCATTTGTACTACCCTTAAGCTAAATTATCTGTGCTACATTTAGTCTCAAGAGATTTACAATTTTGACTTACCGGGACTCAAACTTAAATTTCCCTTTACTCCCATTAAAATATTCAGGCAATTTATTACTTAATTTCAGGGCTCAACTGCAGGGTTCATAAATCTTAGGAGCCACCACAATGTGTCCCTTAGGGCATTAGGTCTTAAGAAATAATTGTGTAAGTATTTTTATATTTTTATATATAGAAAATGGTCAACTACATACTATGACCAGAACAGCCTCTCCAGTCTGACTGCAAATATTTTCATGTGTACTGTACTGTAATATTAGCAGAGCCCTCTAGCAGCCTATGGCCAGTTAATCACTCAAACGGTGCGCGAACATATCACAGTGTGAGGCTTCCTGTCTCTCCATCGCCGCCTCTTTACTCAGTCAATAAGAACTTCTAGGTCACTTGCACTCTCTTTACAATGGATTATTGACCAAATATTGAAAATGGAGTGCATTTACCTTAATTAACAAATGTCTATTTAAAGACCACAATCCCTGTAAAAGTAGGATCAACTGAAATTTCAATACATTATTCACAAAAGGTAGATGATAAAAGGAATTCATGTCTTGATGATAAAAGTAATTCACTTCTTTCCTTAAACACCTTTTGTTAAACTATGCAATTACAGCCTGTATAATATAAAACAGGGACTTTAAATACATCTGAAATTGTAGTAGTACACCTAACCAAAGCAGCAGCAGCTTATCAAATGTATCATTCCCCCTCTATGCCATATGGTTCACATACAAAAACTATCAGGTTGGTCAGAATTCACTGCTTTTGTAATATGTAATAATGTAAAAAGTGTAATGTAAAAAGAAAAGAATTGACTTCAGCCAAAAACAAGTGACTTCAGCCCCGTCACATAGTTACAAGAAGTGTTTAAGCACAGATTGTTTAAACTTTTAAATGGTAAAATACAGGGTAACCATTCAGAACAGTAATTTAAATACATAAGCATTAAAAATAGTAAAATAAAAGTCTGAATAAATCTAAAGGATACAAGATGGTTGGAAATAGTCAAATAAAAATGAATTATGGACCTCGGAGAGTACGCCAACATCAGTGACCTTGGACAGTGTTTTTTTATTGTTTCTCTCTTAGTACTAATGTTTATACAGTTAGTGTAATTTAGTGTAAGTGGTGACAATTTACATGTTCTTTAATTTTACAGACAGGCCTAAACATTCGCTACACATCACTGTGAAGAAGAGTGATGGATCTCTACACAGATTTAGATGTGTTATGTCAAATGTCCATTTGTAGATTCATTTGCATTTACAGTTTAATACATTGAATTATAAATTATAGACCCAAAATTTAATACATTGACAATGTATTTGACAAGCAGTAAAATAAAGAAGTGAAACCTTTGTCCACCAACCACCCACACGACAGTAGAAATAATTCTAAGGGTGGATCGCTTATCAGAGTGCCTCACATGCTATGCTTTTCAGCACTCTTCATTGTGTTAGGTCTCTTCCTGGAAAACAGGCTGACTCATCAAAAAATAAAGAGAGGCTAGCTGCAGACACATCCTCAGGGAGGGAGGGAGATATGATTTGTGTATGGATGGAGAAATAGTGAGAGAGAGGTCCCAGTGACAACATCCTGTGTCGTAGAGGATCCATCTGTGCGGGTTACACTGGCCTTGTACCAAGGCTATCAGACACATCTCTTCTTATCCCTGTCAAGCCAAATTTGCACTCCTAGTTTGGCAGATTCCACTGTCATTTTTATAATAGCTCTGCTGTCCAAACCAAGTGGTACTACAATGCTGCTGTAATGGGAGAGGATGTCCAACAATCTCTTATCCTCTGATGATCAAATGTTAATGCAGAACCACACACTATGGTCAACTGACTGCCTAATACTGTGGCAGCCAATGACTTGCCCTGTGAACCACTGCTGTCAGGCGGCAGGCCAGAGAAAAAAAAATACATACATAAGGTGTGTAATTTGAAATGTGCTGTAAACTAGCGGAAAGTAATGCAAGCCTTGTACAGATCCTGACCTAATGACTTTACAAATGATACCATCATGTGGCCAAGGCTATTAGCATTTTGTACTTTCATTTAATAACTTCATTTTTTTTACTTAAGAAGAAAAGTATTTTAAAATGGCCTTCAGGAAAAGTTTGTATACTAACACTAAAACTTATTTCCATGACAAGGGCAGACTCAAAGGGCAGACTCTGGTGAAATCATTATATAGCATTCATTATGTCTAGCTGCAGAGATAAATGTGTGTAGAAAAAACATTTGACGAGGTGCAACTAAATGCCTACATATGTAATGGATACTGCTTCATTTTTCAGCAGGTCAACTGTCAGTCATCCATTCCTAATCTGACTGAGCATGCATCACCCTTAGTGAAGTCAAGAAAGGAAGGAGAAAGCCATTGAGAACTGGAAGTGCCTGCATTATAGGTCTGGGAGAGTATAATGAGGAAAAGTATCCAGTGGCTGGTGAGGTCTCTGGATCTCGGATATCAGGCACAAACCAAATACAAAGAAACTCCAACAAAGTACAATACACAACTCTCTCTCTCTCTCTGTGTACATTTACATTTTCAGTAGAGAATATTTCATCAAGAGTAGCTTAATATGACAGACAAATACAGGGACTGGATTCTTTCCAGTGTTGATGTGTGAACAGGGAACCCTGTTCTTTTGCATACAAGGCAGTAGCTTTATTCAACTGCATTTTATTTTGCATTATCGTTTACATTTTGAGCGTTATTATACTCACACAGAGTGTAGGGTCATACAATCCATTACTCATGATCCATTATGCGAAATGAACTGCATTAAATTTGTAATGACACTATGTGTCACTGCAATATTCATAAAACATTGCAAAGAAAGCACAAATAATCATGTTAACACAATAATTATGCAATAACATTTTAATTATTGTACATTTTTTTCCATCAAACAACACTTTTTTAGTTTGACCCACGTCAACATTTAAGGTTAAAGCCAGGCTGTTCTCAACTAACTTGTTAAGAAAGATTTCACAGCTGTACTAATGCAGCTTTATGATAAAGAGCTATAAGTCAGGGGCATGAAGATGCAAAGTTACAGGACTCAAGTCTGACTTGAATCACAAATCTCAAGACTTGAGACCCAATAAAATCAAAAGACTTCCCAATATCCAGTACAAAGTGTTTTGAATAATCATTAAGGTTAGGGCTGCACAGTGTAGCGTCTACTAATTATTATCGCAATTTCAGTATCTGCAATACTGATATCATAAATGGCTGCAATATTAAAAACAGCCTTGAACCAATCACAGTATTTTGGTTTTTCCTTTTTCATGACCTTTGTTAATTTTAGTCAATACTATATATGCATTTCAAAGCCTTGAAAGTTAGAAAAGGGGTGGAGCTTTACACTATTAATATTCTACTGGTTCTACTTTTAAATTCTATTCGTCTACTCAACTCGATCTATTTTAAGTGACTGCTCAATTTGGGCAATAAACAAATGCACTGTTTAAAAGCATGGGAAAAGGGGCCATTTTAGAACATTTTACATAAGACCAATCAACGCAATGCCGTTATGTTGCCTGTTAATGTAGCATCAATTTATGTCCATGTGTCTTTATATGTGTATTAAGCTGTGAGAATGAAGATGACTGAATCAGACCTCTGGAGTGGGATGCATGTCATAAACCAATCCGACCTTATCAAGCTACCCTCAACATCCCTCAAACCAGCAGCATGACCTGTCAAGCTGATCTGCATGGTGTCACTGATGGAGAAAGGAATATAAAAAAAGAGTAACGGTAGAGCCATTTGTGGATTTCTGATAACCTCAAATTGGGTAGGCAAAGACACACAAAATTCTGTGCTTGTGAGTATGCTAAAGACTTGCCTAGAATGTCATCATGGTCACATACAACGTCAGAATTTAACATACTGTTTCTGGCTCAGATGTTATTTTCTGTGTAGTCATCATAAAATATGTGGCAGCAAATCAGAAGGCTTTGCCCTTGTATGGTCTCTGTGCCAACAGAAAGTAAACAAAAACCTGTTCTGCAGAATGCTTTAGCCAAACATTGCTGACACCGCACCTACAAAAACTCCACCTCTTTCCAGCACCTTCAGTTTTAGGAACAGAAAAATGAGGAAAAATTCACAAAGCACTATCCACAGTCACCACATTCACATTTTTCAAGCCAATATCAAGCAGTGCTGAGCAATGTTCGTTTGTTTGATGTTTACTAACAATATCTATAAAGGGCAATGGTGAGTTATTTTTATTTGAGCATACCTTGTTTTCTGCACTTGGGATATCTGGGTATTGACAAATACAAGTCAGGATACCTAGTCAGAGAGTCTGGCCATGTGACTGCCTAGTTTTAGTTACACAGAACACTGAAGGGTCAGCAAGTTTCTTGGGAAAAGCCTAGACTGTGTTACATAAACACTAAACAGCTTTTCATCCTACTATGTGCTGCTGAGAGGTATCTCTGGCAATAGACCATTGCTTGTTAACATGTAAATTTCCCCCTTGCTTGTTTGCTTAATATTTTAATGTATTTAATTGTCCACGAAGAAAACAGCTGCAGTAAACAGCTTTTTCCATAAGACAAAGTTATGAATCCCTAAATGGGTGGGGCGAGCAATGTTGTTGCATCAGTTGGGGGCTTAGGGCATGCAATATTGTTTTTATTTTATTTACTTTTGCAGGCCACCACTCAAGTGTTACCAGTAGAAACACTGGTGTAGCACCAATTAACCAAACAACTAACCAACAGCTGGAGTAGACTATATATGAACTACTGAATGTCTGACAAACTTTAAATAAATGTCTTCAATTTAGAACTGCCATGAAACCCCCCAAAGTAGAGGACTGAATAACCACTGGATAATGAAAATGCTTCAAATACACCCAAATCGGCCAAAACAGAAATAAATCCTCGTCAATTCTGATCGTGCACCCCTATTTACAACCTAAATGTAACTACATATGGTCTATTAATAAGTCATTTGATCAGTTTTGTCCACAAAACAAAGAAAAACATATTACATGAAATGCAAGGCAATTTCAGAAAAAAACATTGCAAGGAGGCTGAGGACTAGCTGTTTCCTGAGGATTTAAAATTAGAGTCTGCAGCAGCTGTTAAGGTATTGTATGGAAACAGCAAGCGACAGAAAAAAAAGAAAGCCGAAAGGCACATAAAATATTCAGTGTGGGGCACTCAGGGAGAAAACATGCTCTCTGATATCTTGATATATTGTTAGAGTAAATCCCGAGCCTGAATTTTTTTTTCTGGCTCGAAGTGCTTAAATAACAAGTGCTCAAAGTTCAAAAGAACTGAACTGCTAAACTGAAGATGAGAAGTGAAATAAAGGCCATTTTCACTTATTTGTTGTATTTTTTTCTGGGTTGTAAGCAACTAGTCATGTTCTGCTATAAATGCGCACAAACGTATTTTTAAAATCGCAGACATGGTCAGTCATAGACAACGGTGTGTCAGCTGTAACAGTTGCTCCCGGCAACGTCGTGGTAAGTTTGAATGCACAGGCAGCAGCTCTATGACCGGAGTTCCATATTTGTGGTTTGGTTCGTATGATACATTGTAGAATTTGTAGAATTGAGTACAAAGTGGTCCGGAAACTAACCATAATGCAGTCACGTGACAACATATACATCACTCGTTGGCCAGATTTGCCACCAAACATATGTCCTAACCTGATTTTCGATTGGTCAGAATTAATGTGTGGGTATCCCACACTTGGATACTACCGCAGAGTTTCTTGGCCTTAACCCTGTACTGTTCTACTGAGCTATTAAACCCCCTTTCCCCGAGCTGTTAGCTAAATAAGTAAAATATTGCGGTGTTCTTATGAGTTTTTGATAATTGGGACCTAATATGGTCATCAAACCATCTAAATGAGCCTCTAACCAATCACAAAATTTTTGACATCGCTCATCAATCACAGCTCCAGGTAACTGTTACAGGGCATTTGGATGAATCAAAGTATGCATGATATCCAACAAAAATACAATTATTTTGGCCAAACTTCTGCCCTTCAAAAACTTCTCAGAATGGCAGCATGAATGGGCTAAACTGCTGTTAGCTATATAAGATATTTTACATTACAAAAGACAATCTGCAATTGTATTCTTTTAGCAATCACTTTTGAAACTGCATCATCAATTTATCTGTAACAGGACAATGCGGTAAAGTAGCTTTTTCCAATTCTGTAATTATAATGTGTAATTTTATATGCTGTCTTCATCAGGACTATTGTTTCCAAAAGTATACCCTCCTGGCAATGCAGAAAAAATGCTGACAAGACAAACTAGGTATTGTTAGTTTTATTGTGCTGCTCTACAAACAGACAATAGCTGTGACACTCTCAGAAAAATATATCATATATCATTACAAATACAAATAATGTCATTTTTCACATCTCTAGCAGTGACTATTTATATGAGCTAGAAGTCTGGTCTTTCAGGCAGGGAGGTGTCAATTTGACACAGCTGAAACTTTCCTCTCAGTCTTCAAATCAGATAAGCTTGGTAGCTTAGCAGCGTTTAATGGCTCGGCAGCAGGCAGCACCTCTGACGTCTCAGGTCAGCCACAAATACCTCACTTAATAAACCAGTGATGATTTCATGCTGAGAGCAGGAACTCTATACATTCCACTTTAAAACAATGGTCCACAAAGATGGACATAATTCACTGGCTGGCCTATACTTCAAAAACAACACTAACTACATAAATAAATAAAAGAATTGTATCCCTCTCCAAATCAAAACACCATAATTAATACAGCAACAAGACTGGTTGTAAATCTACCACAGCTGGCTTTTAAATAAGTTACATTGATTATTGAAGGATAATGAATATAGATTACATTATCAATCATTTTGTATAATTATCAAATACTTTTAAAAAATTATTCTTAGGAGTGGATAATTTGGGAAAATGTATATACTGGGGATTAATTCAAATTAAACTGTACTCTGTTTTCATACAGATAACAGTTGTGAATTCTGAACTTACAATAATTTTGTGAAAATGCTAATTCAAGTGAGGTCGGAGTATGTCTGACCTCTCTGTGTTTCACACACCCCGCTGGTCAAGCTTGTCTCAAATAGCTGGTCTGGTGTTGTTTACTGCAATGGAACTCTGACTGTGCCTGTGTGGAAGTGTGTGCTAGCCTATAGTCGTGGGCAACACACCATTGATGTTTACGATTCATCCGAACATTATGGCCAGATGCAAGGTCTGCACTTGTTTGTGAATTATCAGTGTAACGGTAATTACAAGATTCACTGGACACATTTTAAACGGTATCCCAGATGGACTGGTTTCCTGCCTGATACCACTACTTCCTCTGTCAGCTTGAACAATACTTACTACGGGTGCTACAACGCCACCAGGTGACCCTCTGGCCTGCCCCAAGCTAAAAGTTTGATGGACATAGCAACAGGAACAAAGGGGATTGTCAAGGGGGATTCACGGGGAACTGGTGTTTCACAGCATAATAACTCCGCTAATGATGAACAAATAACAAAACATTAAGCTACCGTTTACAGAAATAAAGATCTAGTCAATGCAGACAGGCATGGAAGAAATAGTGAAAATTGTAAATAGAGTACAGCATCCTGCAACAGTCTTTCACTATGTGCATTAACCATTATGCAACATAATACTTTTTATTAAATAGAGAAATTATTACTTACAGGGCTAAATTAAGCAATTTTGTGGCCCCAGGCTATGAAACATTTGAGGCTCCTTTTTTATGCTACATAAAAATTAAGACTGTAGTAAGATTCAAAAAGCTGGAGTGAGAATAAAAAAATAATATGTAAACAACACAAACTACAAGCTTTCTCTGAATAGTTCACTCACCTGAAACTCCCTAAGTGTATTCTCCTCACTGTAAAGAGAAGGCCCAAAGTACACACTTCTTGTTTTGAGTCTACTGCACTATGTGTACCCCGATACCGCATTTTCTAAAGTACTCGTACTCGTTAAAAGTCCCCCGATACCGTGGACCGATACCACGGTCTGA
>JBBKCR010000001.1:29342990-29368787 GCA_037577295.1 Ladigesia roloffi
TTGTTTCTTTATATATATATAACATTATCTGAAAACTCCTCTAAAAAAATAATTGCCATTTCTGCCTGGCTGTAATGGATGTGGTGGATATGATATCGAAATTCCAGTGAAAGATTCTTAGAGAATAGTGTAGAGGTAGTGGTAAGGATCCCATTAAGATACGGCCCCGCTGCCTCCCACAGCCTCTGGCTGAATCACACAGAATGCATCTCAGTAAATGACACTGATGACTGCCAAGCAATAAAGTTATAGAGCAGGATCGCTCCTTCTCGCACAGACAGACTGTCAGAGGACTGCCGCCACACCGCTAGTGCTGACCTTATCGCACTAACCTTATTGACCTTATCGCACTTACTCTGCATTTACATTCTCTACACAGGCTGAAAGCCTCTTGGGTCTGCAAGAGTGCCTCCTAATCTTTTATGAAAGCGTCTCAAGTTGGCTTTCTGGTTTGGAGAGTGCATGCTGAAAAAAGAACTTGAAGGAAGAGGCAGGCCAAATTTTAATCTTTAACCTATCTTAAACCTTTGACATACTGCCCCAACTTTGACCATCTCAAAAGCTTTTTGGCTATCTTTGAATGGGAATAAATGTGAGCTCTCACTTGCTTGGTGTTCTAGTCAGCAGTTTTGAGTTTTGGCCAGGTTTATATGTAGAATTAGCCTCAGTAGTAGGTGGTGAAACCCCCATCACACTTCACAGCAGCAAAAGTATCCATGCAGCACTTAAAAATGAGGGTTCCTAAATGTTTCTCAACTTGGATGTACGGTTTTTGGAAAACTGGTTAAACCTTGAAATTATGCAGAACCTTTATGCATTTCAGCTTGCTGTCTAAATCACTCCTATCTTAAATATAATGTACACATTGTTTATGAACAGAAACCAGTATTAACCAGCTTTACAAATTTGAATTTTTTTCCCCATGTTACATCCCCCATGTTCTCATGTAAAAATAAAGCCTGCATGACATTTAGCTGAGAAGCTGCCACTGCATGGAGGTATCTAGTGAGTTGTGATTAACTGACATCTTATGCAGCTAAGATCTTCAAAAGCTGAGAAATACATGGCTACTGTCACAACACAGCACCATGTTCTCATGTACCTTAGTCAATGGTAGCCTACTGTTGTAGGAGGCGTTTTACTGCAAAATGAGATTAACTATTCATTTGACCAAATGTTGCAAAGCCAGGCACCTGTTTGGACCGGACTGTGGACTAGGGTTGAACCATGGTTTGTTTTGTGTCTATCCAAATTAGAACAAAGCACCTTCTTGCAGTTAAGTTGGGTTTAATTCATAGCTGGGAAAAGAAACAGACCTTGACCGAGCTTTGTTTCTGATAAGTGTTGCCCTCAGACACCCAGAATGCCATGTTTGTTTTAAGCCTCTGATTGGTGGCGTCCAAGTTAAAAGGTCCACTGATTCATTTTGTTGGTTCCAAACCATCGGTAGTGCGGCACCATACAATGTCGCCTCGCCAACCCTCTGCTTCTTCTATAAACAATAACAGAACAGGAATGCTATTGATTGAACAGCACTAGTTGGCCCTGACTAGGTTTTGTGTAGCGACCCATGAAGAAATCCCTGGGTAGGAATCAAGTCCCACAGACAAGGACATTTAGTGCCAAATTCCTCCCCTCTTCAGACGGTGGCGATTTTTCTTTTGTCGCTAATGCTTCTATAAACTGGGTTCTTATGCCATTGTTCAACTAATCATATCCTCTTCAGTAATTCGGCAGGATGTGAAAAGATGAGATACCAAACATTAATCTCTTATCGCTAAATCTAAAATTAAAATGGAGGGGAGAAAAAAAACCTCAGGAAGTGGACAGGGAGTCAGTTTGTCAGTTAGTACATTAGCTTGAAAAGAAAACATTAATTTGTGCAGTTATCTATCTCAAATTCCATTAAATTTAGGTTAATGTAGCGGCAGATGCTTTGGAACCACCGCATATCTGTGCATATCACTGTAAGTAAACCATCAGATAAAGCCATTTATTTTTTGCCCAAATTCTGCAGATTAGCAAGAGTAATTATTAGCATTTACGCAAGTAAAAATATTAAGACTTCTTATCCTAATCAATGAAGGGATCAGGACCTTGAGAGTGTCATAAGGTATTAGACACAAGTGAAATAACAAGAGAAAAAGAAATCACATGTAGTCAAACTTTATGAGGAAAGGACTTTCTTGGTGAAGATGCTGAAAGGTAGCTGGCAAATCCAATCACACAAGAAAAAAATGCGAGGTATAAATGTTATTTTCTTAAAGCCTTTCATTTATTGTTCACAGAAACATGTTCACTATTGTGATTGGACAAATGGCTTCAGAAAAGAAGTGCTAAAGATGTGTCACCTCATCTGTGCCTCATCAAGTGATGCTGAATCTGTCAAGCATTCTCTCATTTTCTTCTCCCTCTTCTGCTACAGGGATTGTCTGTTGCTTTGCTCGTATTGCATAAAATTTTTAACCTCATGCTGGTTTCATTGTTTTTTTTTTCTACAAAAGTTCTATGCTGCTTCAAGAATATTGTGGAAGCATAAGAAGGGGAAATACACAAGCATAATCGTGTATTTTCCATTTCTGACGTAAATTGCAATGAATCTTAAAGGCATTATCAGGCATTTCTGATTTGCTCTTAAATTGTTCGTGTTCATATCAGAAAACGGGAAAAAACATAAAGCTGTTTCCCAGGCTTCTGTCATTGTTAAAAGAAATCATAGCGTTTTTGTCTCAAAGCCATCATGCCAAAGTCCAGCTACTCTTCAGCTGAAAATGGCCTTTTCCAGAGGAAAAAAAACATAATGTAGAAAGTACACGTATATATTCTTTCTTCAGTAAGTTCTTCCTCTCTTTTATTTTACTGTAAAAGCATAAAACATTATAATGTGCGCAGTAGATGACACAACTGTACAGCCATCTTTTTGTGGTTATGAAAAACCTCACAAAATGCAATATCCCTCGAAAATGACAACTATCATGATTATGACAATCATGACTATCATGACAGTAATGTTGAGGTGGTATTGTGCCTTAAGTGTGCAAGAAAGAAAGGGCAATGAAGAAAATTACTGATACGATGAGCTAGGAATCTGTAAGGTTATATTGTTGTCCGGAAAAGATAGGAGAGTGGGAGAGTAGGACAGAGGGGGGGTGGGGGGGAGAAAGAAAGAGAGAGAGAGAGATTCTCTTTTGTTCGCTCACCTCTCGAGCGGCTAGTGTTTGACTTCCTCCCTATAGGAGTGGGTAATTCAGGAGCACTGTGTGAGCTTGTTAGATCACCGAGGCCTGCGACGGCACCATTCTTTGCAGACCCTTGACAGAAAATATGTAGTAATGATATTGTCTCCAGCTGGGTAATAACACACAATTCAGGCAGCCACACAGTGCACTGCTGCAGAAATGGAGGGGGAGAGAAGAATTACTCTGAAGGACTGGAGGAAAATGACAGTAGAAATGTCTCCAACCCCTGAAGTGGAGCGCTGACAAATGCACCCCCTGTACAACTGAGCAGTCAATAGCTTCTTTCTTTCTCAACAGGGTATATGCACACCACACGCAAACACACAGACACACAAATACAGTCAACTTAACCAAATTAACTGAAATAAACCCACTTTTGTGACCGTAGCATATCTAGGACAAACACGGCCCAGTTCGCAACGTCAATGCCCCGCTTACTAATGACAGTGACCTTGAACTCTCTTGTTAACATCTAACAGGCAATAAATGTCACTTCTGCCTAACTCACTGCCAAAGGGGAAAGGGGGCAGGGGAGGGGGCAAGTTTACCCTCTCCCCTACCGAGGTGTGAAATTGTGGCATGTGATCCTTAATGTGTGTGAAGTAGACAAGGCCTTGACACAATGCCCCTGGGCCCTCAGGGGGCCCCCTCTGGCACAGTCTGTTAGCTTCCTGCTGGGGTTTGGCACAGCCTCACAGTTCACTTTCAGGCCTAAGTTGGGATAATAAGCTTTCATGGATGCCTCCAGGCGATGTGCTGTAACAGCGAGGTCCTCAGTCAATCAAACAGTGCTGTGACAAAAAAAGAGCATCCATGTGGTCAACCAATGTAAACAATGAAAATCATAACATTGTATATTATTCACAGTCATATCAAATCATGGCCACATAGCATCGGTTTATTATTCTTTCATTAATACATTTATTTAAAGGAAGCTACACTTCACATTGTTTGCCATTTTCATGACAAACAGATCGACTCCTTTGTTACTAATATTTACTATAATCAATGCTTTGTTTGTGTACATAAATCTGTGAAACTGGTTTAAAATATAACCTATAGAAATGTGCATCTCATAAAATTTTTAAAATTGCATTATGGGAAACTATTTAATTATATTTGTAACTATTTTTGTTTGATTTGACATGAAAACAATGGGCCAGGCCCTTTTTAGATAACAATTTTTTGGCAAACATGCGTAAAATGATATTTTATTGAATATTTGTATGATTTTTAGGATATTCCTTAATTGCTGCATCCTAATGTACTGATGTACTGATATTATACCACAGTAATACTATATTACACAGTGAGATTGCACTTACTGTTTAATACCATATGTATGTAACAAAGATTTTTCTAAAAACGAAAAAAAGAAATCTATCAGCCTCATAGCAATAACCATTTTTCTCTGCCTTTCTTCTTTTGCTTGGCTTCTTACTGATGACAGTGACCTTAAAGATATGGATTTGGGGCCCAGATGCAGGGGCTGTTTGGATGATTGTTCTACAGGGATGTGTATGGAGAGCTGTCCTCAGGCAAGAGTGAATCCTTTAATCTGTGCGCTTGATCTGAGCTCTCCCTTCTCCACTGAATCGTCTCTCTCTCGCTCCCCTCAACATCCGCGGCTTGTGGCCGTGAACTCTGACTCCTGCCCAAGCACCGAGCCAGCAACTCGAGAGCAGAAGAGACAGAAAGGAAAAAAAAAAGAAAGGGAAATAAAACGAGAGCTTTCCCCTCTCTGCTCTTATTCATCTGTTTTCTCTCTCTCTCTCTCTCTCTCTCTCTCTCTCTCTAAGAAGACCATTGTGAATGTGGAAATAATTTAGAATGCTATGTAAAACGTAGCCTTGATACTTACTAGTGAAGAGAAAGGAGGTACATTAAAATTCATCTTTATTTCCCCTCATGCTCCTGGTCTGAAATAGTTTCATTGAAATCTGTTCAATTCTCACTTAGATTTGCATACACATAACAGACAGATGACCTCAAGTGATTGAATTTGGCCCATAAAAGAAATGTATTAGACTGCAGTTACATACAATTTCTTTTTTTTTCTTGGGAAACAATAAAAAAAACATTTCCTTATTTTGTGTGTGACTTCTGTTATTCCTTGTTATAGATGAACCTTGTGGATAGCAGGCAAGAAAACATGTTTATGGCCTTTCATTCACTGTTGCTGTGTTCTATGGGGGCTAGCACTGAATGGTGACATGGTAATAAAATGATTATTCTAAATCACAGTCTTTATTATAAAGCATGACCTATATGACACTGAACATTTTTTTGGTCATGGTGCAGTTTTGGTGCTGGTCCAGTCTTAATGGAAAATGTGGTCTTTCATTAACTTTTGGTTGATAACAAAGGTTGTGTTGATCAGTAATGTGCAGTCATGTAAACTATTGGGTCACAGCCCTTTTACATTCTCTATGTTCTATCAGCCACAACATTAAAAGCACACACAGGTGAAGTGAAAGACAATAATGAGTAAACACTATAAGTAAACAGGTGAGGTGCATTAAGTAGCAAGTGAAGAGTCCATTCTATAAAGTAGTGGTGTTAGAAGCAGGAAAACTGGCATGTGTTTGGACCTGATTAACTTTGACAAAAGCCTAATTGTGATGGGTAGATGGATCAGAGCACATTCAAAACAACAGATCTTGTGAGATGTTCCCAGTATGCATAGTTAGTACCAACCAAGGAAGGATATGGGTCACAGACTCCCAAGAC
This sequence comes from Ladigesia roloffi, assembly GCA_037577295.1. Taxonomy (NCBI): domain Eukaryota; kingdom Metazoa; phylum Chordata; class Actinopteri; order Characiformes; family Alestidae; genus Ladigesia; species Ladigesia roloffi. The sequence goes on from JBBKCR010000001.1 coordinate 29,348,960, forward strand.
ACTTTTCCATTTCCACAGAAGAGCTACACTTGCACAGTCAAAATAATGCTGTAATAAAAAGGTGTCAAAACATACTGTGAATCACACCTTGCTGCGGGGCCATGGGGTGGGGTGATGGTCAGAGTGCCCATGGTTATCCCTGTCCATCTCCGAAAGTGACTACAATGGACCATCTGAATTGGATCATGAAGACAAATAAGTAGGTGGACTGGCCTGATGAATCTCATTTTCTTTGAATCATGTGAAAACGCTGAATGTCGTGCTCACTGGTACTGAACTACGATGTGATAAATAACAGTTTCACAGAATTATATAGTGATAAAGTACCACTGCATTAAAATGATAAGGAAGAACTTATTTATCCTGAGGGAAATTATTTCATTACACTGTATATGGTGTAGTCATTTATTTGAGAATGAACAGCTAATATACTAAAGGAGCAGAAAGATTAAGACCTGTCAGAAGATAAATATGTATACTTTACTTGACAGTACAATTTAAAGGTTATTTTTATGAAAATTGGGTTGATATCACACTGATGTACTGTGCAAAAGGCAGCAGAGAAAACAATGTACAAAAACATTTATCTGGGGAAAAATTATTTACAGCACATTAAATACATTACAATAAACGGAAATAAATCATTCCTTTTGAATTGATGTCTATCACTGTATTTTCTTAATCATTTCCAAACCTCTCTTGAGGATATAGAATTTGCACATACCTTCCAATATCAAGTTTGGGTGAACAATCCAATATGTGAAATCCATTATGTGAAACCAGGTGAAATCAGGTGTTGTAGTGATGGAAGTTCGTGAAGCGCAGCAAGACTGGACCCAAGTCTATATTTCTGTAACTGTATACTTTTAGTGAAGGTGTCAGTAATATGATTGCACGAAAACGTACATTTTTGTATATTTACGTTCATTTGTGTCCATTCTAATATTATACTGTATTTTACTGGAAATAATAAGTGAAAAATGGTTCGTTTTAAACAATTTATGCCCAATTGTGGAACTTTGGTTTGTTGGGACTATTTTTAAGTCAGACAGAAAGCATATTAACAGAAAGAAAATCAGTATTATTGTTTTTTCTTCTAAACAGTCTTGATTGATCTAAAATAAAGGCCTTTTGCTATTGCTGTTTAGCAATTTCATGTCTCTTACAGATTTACTGAACCCCACACTTAAACTAACACATGCACTTACTGCTGTAAGAAACTGCTACAATCAAACCTCTTATCTCGTGTTTCCATGAATGTTTACTCCTGTATGACAAAAAAAGAATGTGGTAAAATACACTACGTAAAAAACTGTGGCTCATATTCTTCTCAGCCTTCTTCAGAGTTTGGTGGTCAAAACCAGTGGCGGGTGCTCAAAGCCGAAGGCCTGTGGAACTGTTTTGTTATCTGTGGTGAGAGAGCATTAACATTTGTGCACTGCTCCCCTGCAGAGAGTGGCAGTGGCCATGATGCAGCGACGGCACTGCAGGTGGGGAAAAAGCAATTTCATGGTTCATTCCATCTGTAATGTGCGGCCATAATCTTTGGATAAAGCCTGCTTTTTTGTTTAAGTTTCACTGAGTATTGGGCAGAGCTCAGCCCTATTAATCACTCGACTGAAGTGAATGGGATGGTGAAGAAGAAAGTGTGTTTGTGTGAAAGAGTGTTTGTGGATGTTGGTGAGTAAATGAGTGGGTCAGAAATAAAATCTCTGTGGGATTATAGAGACCAGTCTAACAAGTATACAATACATCACATATAAAAAAGCATGCAGTGAGTCAAGTTGTTTTTTTCCCTTGCACTTGCATTTATGCTCATTCAAATCAGCTCATATCCAGTATTCTGGCTCTTTATTAAACGAATACTTCAGTTTGATTTAATTATTTCGGCATGATTCAGTATTTTTTTAAGAATACATAGGAAGTAGTATAAACACAGTAGTGGAATATAGACAACAAAACAAGCTATACATTCTAAGCAAAACTATTTTTAAAGAAATGCAATGCTCTTGCAACAAAAAATGTGTAACCTTTATTGTACATTATTATAATGGGAAATGAAAGCAATAAACAAGCAATTTTACCACTGGTAATGGGTGATGCTTGCTAGTATAGTAAATATAGTAAATGTACTGTAATGCACGGCTTTTTAATGTTTTTTAATTAAATTATAACAAAATACAATACAATGCACCAGTGTTCAGTAAATAATTTTGCAATAAACAATTGTTCCACAAAGCTACAGCTGACAGAAAAATGTTGGTTTTGGTTGCCAAGCAACATAATGGGCAGTGATTATTCAATAAACACCTTAATGGTTTTTAGTCACATAGGACATTGATACAGAATTCAGTTGATGTCATGTGTCACATGACACTGATTTATGTAATATGTCTATCTATATATACATTTTTTAACAATTTGAAAGTGGATTAATGCTTTGGATTTGCGGACTACTGCCTCACTCAGCAGTGTGTATCAAGTCACATACACATCAAAAGCCTAAAAAGCCTGTGTGAACGCTGGCTTAAGTCTTTCTAATTGTCCACTGACACATTGGCTCACAGTGACCCCCTCTCTTCTTCTTTGTTTTCTGCCCTGATTGCCAGTCAGCAGCCCTTATAAAAAGAGAGAAAAAGAAGAGGGAAAAAATCCTATGAACAATCAGAGCATGAGGGTCATTTTCTGCAAGAGCTCACCCTTCCTTCTCCAAGCAGCCTCTCTCCCAGCAGGAGCGCTAAATTAGCACTTCACGGCTCTGTGTCTCGGCCCTGATGAGTCACACCCACAGAGGCTGGGGGAGTGTCTGTGTGTGTGTGTGCGTGTGTGTGTGTGTGATGAGGTGGGAAAAAAGAAGAAAAAAAAGAGTGTGGGAAAACAAACACTCCATCATTTCTGCTTCATTTGGCCCCTAAATGGAGAGATATGCTCACCTGGAGGGAAGGATACAGCTGAGCAGGGGACAGGGTCGCTGTGGTTACAGAAAGTCACCTCTGGCCTAGGCTAAACCTGATGCTGTGGGTTGCTAAGCTGCAGGAGAGGTTGTGAGTGATGAGATCCAAGATGACTGGGATGGACAAATGAACTAAGCAGAGCTACTGAATCGTGCATAAGAGGCTAACCCTGAACTGTGGCAAAACCTTCAGTTCAAAACATTGCACAGAATCCATATATATGCCATTGTGAGCTAATATAACTGAGATATATACCTGTATCACATTAAAGGTAAAAAATACACATCTTTTAATTCATATTTTTAAATTGATCATTCATTTGTTTTAATTAAACTTTATTATTGCTAGTTACTAAAGATGTAAACATTTAAGTATGTCTTTTTTAAATAAATTGAATGTATCTACAGCAGCTGTATCTCACAGACATTTATCAAGTACATTTATCAGCAAATCATAATTGGACAAATTCATGATTAGTCAGAGGGGATTTGCTTAATTCTGTGAAAAAACATTGGAAATATGTGACGAGATTACACAAATCTCTAGCTACAATTGTTAGAGTCTGGGGACACAGATGCTAAAACTGCTCTTGTAAACTTGAATCCTGCATTCAGACACTGGCGGAATAAAATGATAAGTGATTTTTTTCGAATGAAAGCAAGTGGAAGAGGTCACTGTTACAATCACGTTGTGGTCTGTGAGGGTAATGAATAGCAGGATGAGGTGTCACAGCTCAGGGCCCATCGCCTCACTCGCACCTGTTGGGCTCCGTCTAATTACTCAGCCAGAACTGAACACATGGCAGCTGCCTGGCCTCCTCGGGCCTTAGACTGCTGCTGCTGCTCTGCCAGAGCATGAAATATGGAACAGATCATGTGTGGCTGCAAGATATGAGGGGAAGGGGGGTGTTAGAGTGTGACAGGGGGAGTGAAACTCCTCTGTGTGTATATGTGTGTGAGAGTGAGTTTGAATGTGAGAGAGAAAGAGAGAGAGAGAGAGAGAGAGAGAGAAAAAGAGAGAGAGAAAAAGAGAGAAAGAGAGAGAAACTAATTGCTTTTATACATATTCGAGACACAAACGTCATAAATTTGTAGGAAAGTGAGAAAAGAGAAAAACAGCAACATTTGCCACTACTAGCAGTGAATCAGGCTCTGTAAAGCGTTTTGTTACAAAAGCTACAGATTCAAGTTCATGCAAACTGAAAGGGTAAAATAATTCTTGTTTTAAATTCTGATGTTAAGGTAAAGGTTAGATTGAAGGTCAAGGCCATTTTATACTTCTGCACTGAATCTACACTACAGCTACAGTGTATGTCTGGGTACTCTATAATGCAGCCTGTCCCCAAGTGCATGTCCCTAAGAATGTCACCACTGTTATTGGTCCACTTGGTGGAATCTCATCCCCTCCTACACATTTTTGGCTGCTTCATCCTCTCCACCATTTTCGCAATTATTTTAACATTAGCAAACAGGCATTTCAAATATTTTTGAAACTCAGCAGGTAGATTTGTGGAATTGTTTCATCGTCTGTAACCATTTATCTCATATCATGAATCCCATATACATGCAATCATTAAACACACTGGCAGTCACTATTTGCATTTATATTCATGTGTAGACCAAGAGGCTGTAGCAGCTAGCGAAAAACTGCCGTCAAGCAGCGTGTTACTATTTGTGTATCTGCAGATACACCAACTCGCAAGTATAAATGCTCATACTGGCGTAGGCCACCTGCATTCCACACTTGGAGGAATTTGGAGACTAAGTTAACATTTTGAACTCTTTTTCAGTTTCCTCAAACCTTTCCTGACAAATGTTTGCAGTGTGGCAGGACACATTATCTTGCTGAACAAGGCCACTGTCCTTAGGGAATACCACTACAATCGAGGGGTGTACTTGGTCTGCAGCAGTGTTTAAGTAGGTGGTATATCTCAAACTAATATCAACACAAATGCCTGGACTCAAGATTTCCCAGAGAACATTGCCCAGAGCAGAAATGCAGCTGGCTTGACTTCTTTATCCTGATGGTATCTTTTCTCCAGGTTAGTGAAGTACATCTGGGCATACACCCGGTAAAGATAATGTAAAAGGTAATGTTTTGTCATCTTTGTTTGCTTCATGGCAGGTGTTTGTGTTTGTGGACAGGGGATAGCATGGGCACTCTGACCGGTCAGCAGCTATGTAGCCTCATATGCAGCAAGCTACGATGCACTATCCATTCTGATATATGTCACAGAGAGTGTTGATTTTTCAGCAAGTTGTTCTAAAGTAGCTCTCCTGTGGGCTTGCCTTCACTCACTATGTGCATCAGTGAACATTCAGTACCCATTCTTGGACCATTTTTTGTAGATAATAAAGACTGCATACTGGCAACACACTGCACAAGACCTGCTATTTTGGAGATGCACTGATTCAGCTGTCTAGCCACCACAATTTGGTCATTGCCAAGTCGCTCTGTTCCTTATGCTTACCCATTTTTCCTGCTTCCAACACATCACTGTCAATAACTAACTTTTCACTCAGTATATCTCACTCCTCGACAGGTGGCACTGAAACAATATAATCAATGCTATTCATTGTTATTCATCAGTGGTTTTAATGCTGTGGCTCATCAGTGTACATTTGTGTGTTTGTGTGTTTGTGTGTGTGTGTGTGTGTGTGTGTGTCTTTGTGTGTGTGTGTTTGTTCATAAAAAAGACAAGGTTTTGTCTGAGGTTGAATGAGATGCTTGTGTGTGGGTGTCTGTGTCTGAGACAGTGTGGAGAAGAGTGTGAGACAGACATTTCTTTTTACACTTGACGTGTTCAGAAAACCAAAACATTGTGTAAACCCACGCTTGACATCTCTTGCAACCCGTTCGGAACCATTCTGCCGAAGCACAATTATGTTGAAGAGATGTTCCGTACAAAAGGCAACAGAAACACAGACGTTTTTCTCTCTGAGTAGAACTCATCTGCTGGGGGTGAGGGTAATTTTACAGTGCGGCATGAGCGGGTTTCTAAAACATTCATCATTGCGTACCCTCAGTCAATTTCGATGCTGTGTTTATTTGTTTTTTTTTTTCTCTTTTTTTGTTCCCTTTGTTGTTGCGAGTGTTTATTTGTGCGCATAAGAGGGATTTGACGTTTGGTATCTGAGCAAACAGCAGTGGAAAGTGCTTCAGAGTGGAATTAATTAGCATGCTCTTAAACGAGGAGCACAAGGAGAGTGTTTTTGTTTGTGGTGCGAGGCTGAGCAGTGGTGTAGTGAGGGGGCGGATCACAGGCAGGTTAAAATCACTTGTCATGGTGGAGATGGTCATGATGGGATTCCAATTGGTCAGCGGAGGGAAACAATCAACATGGCCAACTAGGCATCTCTCCATCATGCCTGCTATGATGTGAGAGAGAGAGAGAGAGAGAGAGAGAGAAGGACTGAGAAACACTGATGGAGAAAGTGAATATGTGCATGACAGAAAAATAAAGAAACAGACAGCCCATGCAAAATGCAAAAAGTTAGGAGATGTACATTTAGGCACATACCAGAGGTACTGCATAGTGCTACAGAATTACCTTTAGCATTTTTAACCTCTCACAAATCAGCACTGTTCTTTGTAGCTTTCATGCAATTCATTGGTCTTTTAACTTTCAGTTTCAATTTGAAAAAGCATCAAACACTGGGGTGTCCTAAATCATTTGACCAGTAATGTACAGTGTATATATATTTATATACACATATAGACAAAGGTTAATGATTGAATCATTTATTTATATGTATATAAAAACATTAGTATAGTTTTTGGTATAGTTTTTTTATTCTATTCTATTATTTTATATTTGATTTTAACTGCTCTTACATTTGTACTGTTCACGTTCTGCTATAACAATGCAAATTTCCCATAAAAATCTATTATAATGTAGAATATGAGCCCTTTAATTAGCAAGATTTAAAAATATATATTAGTTGGAAAATAATCAGATAAAAAAGTAAGCTGCACCCAAACTTTCCAGCAGCATAAGACCTACAAAACTTATCTTATAATTTCAGCTGTAAAATGGACAATAGCATGGCACAGTGTCTTTAAGTGTGCAGAGTGTCACTTGTTAGTCCTGAGTAGGAGGTACATAAACGACATGGGTGTTTTAATCACACACTTCTTGTCATTAACATCTCCATTTCGTAACATCTGAGAAGTGCGTGCTTATCAGAGATTAACAAGCTGATAGCACTCCCCATCTCGAATGGGCATGACTGACAAGCAGGCACGGCTTATAGACCCTCAATTAGAAAAACATAATACACATTTCATTAGTACTAAAGAAATAATTAAGATTAGATAGACCTACCTCAAAAGGCAGGAGATAAAATTCATAAAGCTTGTGGGAGAATATTTTGCTTCACCACTAAAATTAGTCTGTTTTGAGATCTTGAGGATGGAATACATGGAAAAAAAAGACAGTTTTTTTGTTTAAACGTGGACCCTTCTGCCTACTACTAAGCTCCCACACTCTGAAGTGGAGACACTTGAGACACTAAATGTGACAGCAACTTAACATAAGCTATGAGGGCCCTGTCACCACCCCCTGACCCTCTCCCTCTCGTTCTGTCTCTCCCTCTGTTGCCCCCTCACTCCCATCAAACTCAGGACCGCAGAACTGGATCTGCCCTTCAAGAAAGCACTCTGCTACAGTTACAGGTGGGGATTAGAAAGCTGATGGACCATAAATACCACTCGCCCCCCCAATAAAAGAGTGAAAGGTGGTCTGGGTAGGGGGCTCTCGTCCTCTCCACAGCCGGCCCATAATTGTTCCCCTCAGTTTCCTGGTTACAGGTGCCACCCAGCAGAACTGCAGGCATGTAATCCCCCCAAATCCAGCCTCTTCCGAGGAGTGTTAACCAGGAATGTTCCGCTGGGGTCAATGGATTAGGTGGAATTCATGGTGGTGACTTGGCTTGAGAGGTGGAATTAGAGGAAGAGCAAGACAGAAAGAGAGAGAGAGGGGGACAGGGAGAGGGAGAGAGAGAAAGTGAGAGTGAGGAGGTGTTATATTAAAATGAGCTTACCAGGTGGTCCCCTAAAAAGTGGACAGTGTGTTGAGTAATCTGAAAAGCCTTTGGGTGTCTTCGGCTGCTCATTGGCCAGAGGCCTTGCTTTAAAAAGCAAGAGAATGAAGGAGAGGGAGAGGGGGGGCTTCAGAGGTGGGCACTGATGTGGTCCCATTGAGGCCTGGGTAAAATGTCTGTCAGGCTTGGTTTACCACAATCACAGCAGTGATTAGGCTCCTTTTGATGATAGGTTTAGTTTTCTGGCCATTGGAGAGAAAAAGGGGAGGAGTAAAGGGTGTGTACGGGTGGGGTTCGGGGTTTAAGGGGGAGATGCAAGCATAAGGAACACGGAGGGGTTTGAGGGGTTGGTCTGGCATGGCATATTAATGTCCCACACCGGGAGGGACCTCCTACGTAATTTCCCAGCGGGTCACGGGGGTCAGGTTTGTATTTAGTTAGTGGTAATGATCTCGTTAGGGATCTGAATGGACCACCGTCTAAGCTCTTTCAGGCCGCTGAGCGTGCCTGCCTGCGCCCCCTCCCCCGCCCGCCTCTGTGTGGGCTTACACAGCCCCTGAACTGTGATTAATAGACTTCCAGGGCTTAATAACTTGCAAAACAGCATTAAACAAGGGACAGCCCGGGACAATCGGCCCGAGGGAGCCCCGGGGAAGGGCGCAGAGGGGGTAGCAGGCCCATAAACAGGGCCCGGCAACAATTGCCAATGCCTGGAATTAACTAAGACGGGGGTAGCGTAGGGTGCACAATGCTACAGCTGGCCACTGGCGAAGGGCCACGGGGGGAGAGGCGAGGGAAAACTCGTTTGCTGCTTCCAGGTGGCCCAGACCCGGCCCAGACCAAGCCCTTTCAGTTTTGCAAGTGTTAAAAGATAGAGGCTGAAGAGGGAAAAAAGGGAAGAGGAAGATGCAAAGAGAGAGACAGAGAGAGAGAGAGAGAGAGAGAGAGGAAGCCATTGAATAGAGACAAGAAAAAGAGTAAAGAGCAGGGAGAGAGTGATAAGCAGATAATGGTGAGCACATTCAATGGAACAAGTAATCCTTGACACGCCAAAGCCCAAATATGAGCGCGCTTTGTTTCTGCATTTTCCTTGCGCCTACAATGCTAAAGTGGTAAAAAATGGGCATGGTGACCCATACACACACAAACATCAACCCCCTTCTTACTACAGCAAGCCCACAAATCTGCCAGCCCCTCACTCTCTTTTTTCCCACCCTTGTGTTCTCTTGTCTAAATACAAATGAGCTCAGCATGGTGGCTTGTGAAGAGTCGTGTTCAGACCGCCCTCTCTTCTTATAATGTAGCATTTCTTTTCTCTCAGGCCTAGGTGTGCATTTGCTGCCCATATAATATATCACCGGATTGTAAATAATTGCAACGGGGTCCCCTTGTGGGCTGGGCAGAAGTGTTTCTTAATAAAAAAAGAGGTGGATGCGCAGACTTGTTTTCATTTCTTCAGGGTCCATTTTATTGTTTTCTTTATGTGCAAATCATGTGTTTTAATTAACAGCAACAGAGTGTAGGTCAGCCAAAGTGTAGGTCAACTACTCCAACATAAAACGATAAATAGACAATACTACAAATACAAACAAATGGTATACCCTGAATTTGATTTATTATAGGCCTGCTGAAATTAAAAAAATGATGTTTAAAATGTAATATTTAATGTACTGCAGTAATATCGTTGTGTTATTTTATTACCACTATCTACAATACAATGTTTTAATGCAACTACAACAATAATAATACAATAATTATTTACGTTTTCTTATTGGCTTTTTGCATTGGTCTTGCTTTATTAATCTTTTTGCCAGACGAGTAAATGTTTTTCATATTATATTGACTGATGCGTTCCTTTGTGTGAAGGCATTGATGTGCTCCATACTGAGAACATGTGGCCTTTTTAAACAGGGGAAAGGGATGGGACATTGTGCAGCATTTGTCTCACAGAGAAGCTTATAATCAGAGCATCAATTAACCAGACAAAATAAATGGGCATTAGCATGAAAGACATAAATTGCACAGCATGTGTTCAATTATTGACAATCATGAGACAATTTTGAAAGTATCTGTTTAGAATAGGAACAGGAGCAGGTATCCTCCCACCCCAACACATACACCGCCACATATCTTTAGTAATCAGTGGCCATTTTCCTGTCTAAAACAAAGCCCACAGCTGGGAGATGTAGTTTTACTGTAATGGAAAAGACTACAACACTAAACTAAAACTAAGATCTTCAAAATATATTATATTCTAGCTCCTTATACATAACATTCGAGCTCATGGCAATATTTTTATTACCAAACAACCCAGTCTATGTGTTTTTTTGTGTTCTTAAAGGGGAGTGGCTTACTGTGGGATAGTGCTGTAATTGGATGCAAATAAAGGCCACTTGAAGTCCTGGTCAGGCTCCACAGGGCTGCTGTCAGTTTGCACTTGCCTTTAAAAAAAAAAGACAAAAAGTGTACGTTTATTGACCATCTTTATCTCTTTCGACATTACGAACCAACTCTGCAGATCAGCCAAGCTGTTTGACATTCTCTTCAGACTGTTTGCCGAGAAGTGAGCTGTGACTAAACTCCAAATGACTGACCACAGAGATTTCAAATCTTCTTTTTCTTCAGATCAACAGTCTTTTTCCTTTCTTGGCATTATCTGTTATATTGACTGCACAATTCCATTATTTTCTCCCCACAATATTTATCCAGACTCTACATATGAGCACAGCCCAGATGCGTGGGTGTGCACTTGCGTTTTTAATGTGTGTTTGTGTGTGTGTGTATGTGTGTGTGTGTGTGTGCTAAAGAGAGAGTGTGAGAGTGGTTTGAGGTTCTCAGTAGCATTTTTTTCTCTTGGAATCTTGCTCCTCTGTCTCTTTCTCTTCACCCCAGTGCTTCACACCCCTGTATCTTTTTTTGTCCACATTGTCTCCTCTTCTAGTTTTTAAGCCTTTCTATGTTCCCTCCTCCCTCCTCTCTCAGCTGTCGTTGGCTCTGGCCCTGTCTCAGAGTGGGGGGTTTGGGTGGGCTTGTCCGTATTGCAGCCGGTGCGGGTGGGCCCCTGTGCATGGCTAAGCCCCCTGACGCCATGCTCAGCCCTGTCATGAATAATGGATTGGGAAAATACATTTATCTTTTAATAGCTGCGACCCCCCCTAGCTACTCACACTCTGTTAGGCCAGGACTGCAAAGGCGAGGTCCATGCTTCTCAATTGTCTCCTGTCTTTTTGAAGTCTGTCTCTTCTTAGTGTCCTAGAGAAGTGTAATCAAGCTTGATTTGATTGGTCAGTGATGTTTTTTGGAGGACAGAAAATATGAATCGTCAAGAGTTCATTCATATTGTTAAAAAAGTTCTCATCTTTTTTACATTTTTGATGTAGACTGTGCGCTACAATTTAGGTATATTGTCACTTTCTCAACAAAACCTTTCCTTTCTTAAATGGAAAACATTTGTGATTCACAACATGCTTAAATGTAATTTCTATGAATATTAAGAAATTTATTTCCAAGTCATTTTGGATCATTTCTAGTAGTCATCATTAAATGAAAACAGCAGCAGGCATTTCAAATTAAAACAATGACTAAAACAATGATGATACACATTTTCAACATTTTTTGCATTGAAGATTCTGTTACATTTGAAGTGGATTTTAATTATAGGTACTAAATCTACATTGGAATCTACATATGGAAGATGATATTTATTTTATATTCACTAATTAATTATGTTTTCTTATTCCATTGCTATAATATACCAGATTTAAAAAGAGAAGACACAATTATAATGCAGGAATCAGAAACATGAAAAATGACACATACTTCTGTCTTTGGCATTCAATTTCAGACAAAATTCCAGATCATACCTGTAGAGAGAAAAGTAGAGAGAGGGGGGGTATTATTTGTGCAGCCAAATGAAGTATTTGCAGCACAAATAAAGAAGAGCTACTTCAGTTGATCATTTCCCCTCACTCCTAATAAAGTGCCTTTGAATCTCATCTCAACCAGGCTCTCAGGCAGTAATGTAGCCCCACTCTCCAGTGCGGGAATAACACGGCTTACTTTGTTTAAGCAGGCTGAGGAAGATTTGTGAGAGAGAGAATACATCTAGTGTCTCATCCGCACATCTCTATTTAAGCCGCTGGCTCGATGAATGCAGCTGGCAAATGCATTTGTCCATACAGGCTAATTTTGTTTCTGAAAAGTACACAGACCACTTTTGTTTTTGTTTTTGTTTGGGACTGGGGAAAGGCATAAAAGGCCAGTTTTGCCAGCTCTATCATGAAAGCAGCAATAGTGCTTAAATTAATACAACAATTACAAAACATGTATTGGAATTATTTCCATTTAACATGAAGTAAATATACTGAACTAAATGGAGTTTTAGTATAATTATGAGATTTAAAAAGTAAATTAAATATGATTTTATGATTATGGTTATTCCAGGGGCAAAATAACTTCAGCAACCTGAAAAGAATAAAAGAGAGAATAAAGGGGAAAAAAGAGAGAAAAAAGAAAAAAAAAGGCAGAAAGAAAAAAATATATAAGAAACTGTGTTCTTTCAGGGTACCCAAATGTTCCAGGTACGCCCCTGGGTGTGGATGACAATTATTGCTATTTGTTTTTCTTTAACAACGTCTTTCTAAATTCATATCATTTGTGCCTTAGATTTATCTGCGCTAATTATGATCACCACATGTTTCCCTAAGAGGAACCTGAGGCACATCCAGCTACCGTCTGTGTGTGATGTGATAGCACTGCAATGAGGATGAGACTTGAATTCAAATACTCTTCATTTCAGATGCGGTGAAAATGAACACACAAATAAAGACAGAAAGGCACACCAACAAAAAAACCCTATTTCTATTTTGTATAACTTTGTTGAAAGTGTTCTGTTATGAGAGGAATTATAAACTCACTTTTAAAATTCTAGGTATACCATGACAAATGAGAAGATGGATAGAATCTGTTTGGTGAGATTTTCAGAATAGGCCCAGAAAATCATAAATACAATTATAAATATTTTCAAGCCTCTTCCACAGGCATAGTGAATGAAGAAATGGCATCGGCACCTACACCACTCATTTCTCATTTAGTAATAAAAAACTTGCTAACATTGCACACACTTCTTGAGTCATTCATGACCAGACTCACGCTGTCTTGCTCTACTTCCCTGCCTTGCCCCATCTTCCTTTCCTCTCTCGGTCTATTCCTTGGCTAAAGCATTATTCCCCCAGATCTTTCTCCCCTCCTCTGCAGTACATTGACCAGGGCCTCCTTAGCACTGCTTTATGGGCTCAGAGACACAGAAAGAGAGAGAGAAAGAGAGAGAGAGAGGGAGGGAGAGAGAGAGAGAGAGAGAGAGAGAGAGAGAAAGAGAGAGAGAAGCTGAAAGCCCCATTTATCATCACTTGTGTGGGCAGTGTTGCCAAGGCAACACTCAGGCTGGCAAATGCCACTGTGTAGAATACTAATGAGGTACTTGGCAGGCCTGCTGGCGGAGCTGCGGCGAGCGGCCCGGAGCGCAGGCCACTGCTGCCGCTCCACGAGCCCTCCCAGACCCGCCAAACAGTCAAAAGGGAAATCAATTAAGGACCTTCCACAGGGCTTGGCAAAGGCTCTAATCTGCGAGGCCACATTTAAAATAATGCTGCAATCTGCCTGTAATACCCTCCGACTCCAGCAAACTGAAAGAGAGCAAAAAATGAACGCTACCAAACAGCACATCTGACAAACAAGGAAGTTTGCAACTTTTTCCACACTTGATGGGGCCTGAAGTGTAAAGGAGAAAGGCACCCATTATCGTAGTAGTAGACCACTCAAGTGACACTGGGATCCTCCCTGGAAATGACTGGCCATTGGAAAGTTCGCAGTAATACAGACTGTAATAGCTTGCGACCGTATAGAAACATGGCAAATCTGTGCTCAGCCTGTATTCTGTTAAGAATTGTGTTATTATATAAAATGCTCACATGATGAAAATGACCCCTGAAAAATAATGCCAGTATTAAAAATCCCATTACAAATACAACACAATGGCCTGGCGACTAGAAACAAAGAGACAAAAACATTCGCAAAACTTCAAACCCACTTAGACTGAAAAGATAAATGAAAAAAACCCTCTGGAGTGTTTCTGTGTGCTCCTATGGAGAACACTCTGGTGCCTGGCATGGAAAGTAGACATACCTGCGTAGTTGAAACTGTAATTAACACCTCTGCCTTAGCAAGACTGGTAATTTCCACCTGACAGATCTTTCCCCCTTCTAGCTCTCTTGTTCTGTTTCTTGAGGAAACAGTGCGGGGAATAAATTGAGCTGGAGCATGCCTTTTCTCTGTTCATTGCTCTCCTTCATTGATTCAGGCACTTTGATTGAGCAGGTCCTAATCAATTCTTCAGTGGCGAGACGGGGGCAAAATCATTTCCCTGACATACCCCTTTAAATGACTTGTCATTAATTTGCCTCTTTACTGGCACTTGTTTGCTCAGAAAACGAGATGCGTTTTGCTTTCTCTGTCTATTAGGAAGGGTTGTGCTCTTTGGGGGATTTTCATGGGCTGCTAAGCGCCGGGGAGGGTGCACGGAGGGACTGGATACAACATGTTTGCTCATCCTTACCAAGTCACTTATTAGCGCTAATTGGGAGGGACAGTTCAAACATGCACGGCAGAGTGGGATGTCACAAGAGCGTGACATGGGTACAGAGAGACAGTGGTGGTGGTGGTGACAGTAATGTGTGTGTGTCAGTGCGGGTTAGAGAGGGTTATGTTACCACCCTCTGCTCCCTCTTCTCACTCCTACTATAACACCACCCTGGCCTTAGTCTGGCAACAGGGAGGTACCTCAGAGCCCCATCATTGGCCCTTTGTAAGAGTGGCTTTTTTGTCCCTTGATTAGCAGTCAGTTAAGCTCTGAGCTCAGGCTGGGGAGACACCGGTGGATGGAACTTCATACGGACAGAAGCGTCTACATACAGACAGACGTGTGCTTCAATATAGAATATATATATGTGTCTCCAAATGGCATGAATGTCCGCTGTTGAATATGTGATGAAATATATTAGGCATAAAATATCCCCAACCTTTCCTTCACCCTAGCTCATTAATTCACACCCAACGCATGGTCTCAACAACCGTGTGATATTACCGACAAACCCCCTTGGCCCCAGAAACCTTAAGCTAATGAAAAATCATACAGTTTCCCTGTCAACACCAAGACCCTTTTCCCTTCAAAGCACCCCCATAGCACTGCTTAGAATGTGTTTTGGCTGAAAGATGCTAATTTTCGAGGATTATTTACCACCATAATAGCTGCAATTATATTCCGTGCTAAACGATTTAAGGTATAAGCACCAATTAGTAACTGGTCATTATCTTGAGCATTTGTAACTCACAGTGAAGTAATAGGCTGACATTTGCTAGCCTGTGCAAGGGAACTGTTGTAGTGCTTCTATAATTAGATGCTGCTTACCTCCAGTCTTGAGAAGATTATATGAATCTCTACTGTATTGCTCGATGTTCACGTTTGTGACTTTTTGGCCAGTCCATTATATAAAAAAAAATCAAGGATTAGAGTTCATGTCCAGATTGAAGCCAAATCATCCATAATATGCTCCAACACACCAAAATACATTTAAAAGAATTCACAGTGCCTCATCAGATGTAAAGCTAAAACTGTCTGAGGAAAGGATGATAAAAATATTAATATACATAAAATGTATAGATCAGTGTAGAGTATGTATAATTGCTGTTATGTTGTGTCATGAAAGACCAACTTATTTAAATTTGTTCACAAAAACCTCTTCATAGTTTACTTTAAATGTTTAATATGAAAAGGAATGTGTATAGATAAAATGTTATGTAATTATAAACTGAATATAGGTTTATGTAGTCTCATATAATGTGTCTAATACAGCAGGTTTTTATTTTTAATTACACATTTTGCTGAAAGTGAAATTCACTGTTACTATAAAATTCACATCTCCACATTTTAATACACAATAACAGTTTTTTTGCTTGTTATAAATATAAATGGTTTGTTGATCCAATACAGTACAGTTGACACAATTAGAGTTACTCACAACAAAATCAACAGAGTATTGCATCTGGTCAGTGGAGAGCCACCTACACATCATAAATCAAATAAACACATTGGGGCCTGGCTAATAGATGTTTAACAAAACCTCTCATTTCAAACAGTTTGACCCTATGTCCTAAAACACAATGTGAAAACTCCCCCAGGATTACTACTGACCCCGAGGGCAGGTGGGCCACACAGGCAATGAAAGAAGCTGCTATTGTGCTGTCTTGGAGCAGAGGGTATGTGTATGTGTGTGTGTGTGTGTGTGTGTTTGTGTGTGTGTGTAAGAAAGAGGGAGAGAGAGAAAGAAACAGAGGCAAAGAGACAGAGAGACACACACAGAGAGAGAGAGAGAGAGAGAGAGAGAGAGAGAGAGAGAGAGAGAGAGCAGAGAATAGTTTCTAAGTGTGTTTGCCGATGTGGTGTAGATGCATGTCAGTGGGTGGCGGCAGGTCACTGTAATGACATTTTGATGGATCATCATTCACACCCACTAAAGCTGCACTGTGTCTGGGGGCCTTTTAATTAGACTTTGTGTGCTTGCCCACAGACAAACTGTCATGAATGTGAACATATTTACAACATGGCTACCTCGTCCTCCGCCAATCACCTATTCTCTGGATAGATTCCACCCTGATTATCTCCGGAGTAGAACCGCAGGTCAGTTTCTCACTTATATTAGCAGCCGTTCTCTTTGTTATGATTACTTGTATACACCCATACTAGGTTGCATGCCTTTCGAATGATGCATCGAAGGAGTAGACAGGATTCTATTGATATGCAAGCCATTCTCCACGTGAGGCAATATCAGCATTTATGAACACGCAAGGACACTTGTCTGAACCAGACAGGCTGGAAGAGTCAGCCAAACCCACCATCCAACTGTCATCCTGCACCAGCCACTACTCTGCACACAACTCCCGCCCTTAAAATGGCACTGCCTTTCATATTCCAATATCAAAATCAACATTTCTCTTGAAAATAAGCATATTCTCTCCAAAGTGACCCCCTTGAGAACATGATGAATATACTCATTAGCAAGGAAGGCTGGGGACTACTTTTACTCGTGTGTAAGGAGAGGAAAGATAGGCTGAGTTAGGAGCAGCCAGGAAGAAACACAGATTTTGTTTTCTTTGTAACCGACCTTGATCTGACTTTCTACAGGGTCAAAGACTCTCTAGTCGGCTTTTGTCGGGCCCAATAGAATGTTAATGAATAGGTGCGCTGCATATTAAAATTCAGCTGGAGCTTTTCAGCGCTGCTGTCAAAACTGCTGTGGCATGTCGAGTACCTTTGGCTGAGAGACGAGAGAGATCTGGTTGTAAAACAGGATGGAGAAATGGAGGGATGGAGGACAGAGAGAAAAAAAGGCAAGACAGAGGCTGGAGCCATTCCATTCCTTTCCAGCAGGGTGGGCCTTTTCTTCCCTTTTTCTCGTTCCCACCATCGCTGCCATGGCGGTGTGCAAATGAAAGAAAGTGGTAAATAAAAATTTGTCTCAAATGATGGCCATGTGACATTGTGGTGTTTTGGGGAGCACAATGGGTCCTTTCAGGGCCAAGCGAGAGCCTAGCCGTTTCCGCTGGCCTGGAAGTGTTTGGGTTTTTATCTGCGGTTTTGTTTTGTGGACAGCTGCAGGCCTTGTTTGTCTTGGGCTGTTTTTGATCGGTTAGCATGCTTGAAGAGGGCACGAGTCACAATTGTTTCTAAACAGAGTCTGGCATTGTGGCAACCGGGGGTTGTTTAGTGACTGCTGGCTCCAAAATGCAAACAGCAAGATTAAAGAAGCAGACACTGTTCTGAAAAGAGGAAAAAAAAACTGTCAATGTGGCTGTCAAAACAATTGTCGTCGAAGCAACATTTTTTCCCTTGCAGAAAAATAAAACTCTCAGTAATCCAAGTTTATCCAGCAGGCAGCAGTTATCGGTTGCTGTGAATAATACTGTTTATTAAGCACAATCATTTTGCTACACATATGCTACCTCACATTTAGCATATATCATGCATATTATTACCTTAATTGTGTGGCTAAATAATCCCAAATTACTTTGTGAATAGATTTCAATATTCAATTATTCACAGGCAAAAACATAACACCTGAATGATAAAGTGAAAGAAAAAGACACTGGAGAACAACTGGTTTGTGCAAATCTATTGCAATCAAAAACATAAATGCTTGGACTCATTCTCAGAAGTAAATATTTAGTAAAAACACCAATGACTTTATATAAAATTATAGTTCATAATACAGTTAACAAGCTTACTGTTAGTACAATCTAACATAATATACATTTATACGCATACAAGAACAATCCAGGGTAAGAGGCAACATTGTTTAAATAAACAAACAAAAAAAACCCAAAAAAACAATACATACCAACAAAATGAAATAATAACGTCTATTTCTGTAAATTTGCAACAACTATTTCAAGGAAGCTGATTATATATATTATTTCGTATAAAATTTGATTTTTCTGTCAATTCTTTGTCTATAATAATAATAATAATAATAATAATAATAATAATAATAATAATAACAACAACAACAACAACAACAACAACAACAATAATAAAAACAATAATAATTTGCTAATGCCATATATTCAAATAGTAAAACATTTTGATACCACAGACATTTGACTGGATACGCTCACATCCATGCTGCTGATTTCTAACTAAGCCAGAAACACAGAACATTGCAAAAGAGAAAACAAAATTATGTAAAAAAAAAACAAACCACAAAACAAAAAAAAAAAATTAAAAACACATTGGACTGCTTTCACAAGATCATCCTCTGCCTACTCTCTTCATTCTGAAGTACTAAGATACCTCAGCAAAGAATGGTGGAAATCCAGAGACTTTTTAACACCTCTCTGTAAATGAGTCCTTTCTTCCACAGAGTCAGACAGTACGCTCTGATGACATATCTAAAAGAGAGAATGTGTGTATGGGTGAGAGAGAGAGAGAGAGAGAGAGAGAGTGTGTGTGTGTGTGTGTGTGTGTGAGAGAGAGAGAGAGAGAGAGAGATAGAGAGAGAGAGAGAGAGCACTGGCTTGTTGAACCCCTAAAATGTGGTACAAACATCTCCACAAAAAGAGCCATTCTTGTGTCTAGTCTGCCTTTGTCACAATTTCAACGTGGTCGCAGCTGGGACGAAAAAAAAATGAAGGTGGAGAAATATATCAGCAGACAACATCTGCAGATGGTGATTAGCATTAGGAAATTGCCTCCTTGAATGAAATTGGAATGTCGACTGTCAATTTCCTTTCATGCTCGCGTCTCCTTTTCTGGGAAGCTAGAGGGCACTGCTTTGTCCTTCAATTGGTTACAATTTGGAGAAAGAGAGGGAGGGGGGGCCTCTTTTCTTTCCCGCGCCTGTTCTGATGTACTATGAGGACAAGAAAGAGACACCATTAATTGTGCTACATATGAAGAGCTGTATTTGGTTAACTGTTTCAAAGCACTGTCTTCGTGGAACTTGTCTTCTCTTCTCGCTTTTTCTCTTCTTCTTGTTCTTCTGCAGCTCTTATCGTGCGGTGTGGCTCGGTGAATGTGCGACACTATAATCTCTGCCAGCGAGGTTGCCTGTGGCCACCACAGGCAGCGTGAGCGGCCTGCAGCTTTAGAGTGTGCAGAGCTCTGATCGGCTCATTCAGCTGAAGGAGCTCCACATTTACTAATATTATTTACTTTAACACTTCTAATCAAAAGGCACACACTCTGCTGCAAATCTACAAACACACCACACAGGGAAACAT
>JBBKCR010000001.1:29394609-29429913 GCA_037577295.1 Ladigesia roloffi
CACACACTCTCACACACTCTCACACACTCTCACACACTCTCTCTCTCTCTCTCTCTCACACACACACACACACACACACACACACACACACTCACACACAAACACACGTGTGCCGCCACTCAAGTGTCCCCTCACTAATCCAGTTGGTTGTGTAGTTTTAGGGTTTGCACAGGCCTCTAAGACCTTCCACAAACAGTCTGTAAGAGGACTTTTGCCCTGCTACAGGAATATTTGCCTTCCTCCAGCCAGCGGCATGTCCGCTGTGCTACTTAAGGTGGAGGAGATGGTCCGCCTTCCAATTTTAATGGCCAGCAGTGGAAAAAAAGGAGGGGGGAGTGTTTGGGAGGGAGGTGCAAAAATAACCCTGTCTGAATATGTTTCAAATTCCATGGCCACTCTGGCTTGTTGTCATGGCTTGTGTGCGAGAGAAAAAGGCAATGTAATCAATAACGCACAGCCTTGAAAATGTCTCCAAACAGATGGCCCATTGAGAGAAGAATTCCAGCCGCTATGTTCCTGAAGCTTTAGCATTTGCAGGCTTCAATTCACTGACAAGCTGCAAATTCTTTGCCATCCCAGATTCGGGGGAAGCTTTCAAAAAAAATTTGGATTACTTTACAGATACCAGCTTGTCTTTGTCGCTCTTTCTCACTAATTTGAGTGATTGAGAAATGTATCCCCTGTTGAGCACATCAGACAGGTAAAGTTTGGAAATCTGCTGATTAGAGACCACACAATAAGCGCAATTAAGTCAGTGGGGAAAAAGATAAAATAGAAAAAAACAACAACAACATGGTTTAGCTTTAAGTGCTGGTGCATTTCTAGAGTGGCCCTCCTCTCTCTATGCTGTTTTCTAGCACTGTGACTTGAGAATCAGTTGCTACGTCCGTGTAAGGCACGGCAATGCTTTGGGAGCAGACTGAATCCATGCTCTCTAGACACCTGCTCGGCTCTGGACAAGCATGAGATATTGACCTTCAATTCAGCCAGCATTCAGCGGCGATGAAAGGAGATAAGCACTCTAATCGTCCCTCCGTCTCCGGCACCTCTTTATTGACTAACTGACACACACTCTACCTTTGGCGCAAGCGTCGCTGTCCCACACACACACACACACACAATCCAAATAGATATTTATTTGAAAGCAAGGGCTAATGCGATAATTGCCACTAAAGGAACACAAATCAATTTGCACTATCAAAAGGTAACCGGATATGGAGGTATGTTTTTTTTATGTGACACTAAAGTAGATACCCTTTCCAGACGTACTAGAAGGTTTTATTTATCTATCCATTTATTTATTTATTTTTAAAGTCCTATTTTCTTATTCCCAGTGCCAGCCTTGCGACATGTCCTTTATGGTTCTCTCTTTCACAGGCATGCTGATTTATCAATTGTTTGACATGAAGAGATGCCTCGAATAGACGACGGAGACGGTTGCAGTTAAAAGCATGGCCGAGGACTCAGGTTGGGGTGAGGGACTTAACCTCCGATCATGTCGCAGTGTTTTTCCCCACGGCTCTCTGGGGTTTGGAGGCTTAAGACACTTGAGGATGAGTAGGGGAGTGAGAGCAGCCTTGTTGAGTGCTCTAGTCTAAGAAAGCGGACTGCAGTGCCCACTCACTCTCTGTTATAGAGATCCAGTAGGAGCAGATGACAAAAATTGGGCACCATTCCCTTTGCACAGACACATACACAGACACACACAGACACAAGCACACACACACACAAACACACACACATAAACACACACACAAATACATCACCACAAAAATACTCGCCATCCCAAAAGCCCTCCATTACAGCCCCTTCTGTTTATTTTTACATTTATATTTACATGCATATGAGGGTCTCTGTCCATGACAATATGACGCATGATATTTGAATTCCTTCCAGAAATCCGTTAATACCTCGCCTGGGCAGATCCTGTGCTTACATTTATTTGACTGACATTGTCTAAATTGAAGTTTGACACTCTTCACCACTCTAACCTTTATGCAAATGCAAAAATCACCCAAATATGATGGACAGAATTCAATTAACTGAGAAGACAGAGAATAATCTACTGAACTGAATACATCACCCAGTTGAAAGGTAACATAATCATCATGCTGAGGTTCGGTGGTGGTGAATGGGAGTGAGAGAGCAAGGGGAGCGGGAGGAGGGGGTGGGGGCTGGCTGAGGATGTAGATATAGCCCATTTCCCCCCGTCTTATCTAATGGTGCAAGCTCTATTCCTCCAAAGCGGAGTCTTCAGTCCAGTAAACTCTTGATCTCAAATGAGAGGTCTGAAACACTGTTGCTAAGCAATTAGGAGCCTTTATTGAGCAGCTGATTCCTGCCGCTCAGTGTCCATCAGTGCGATTTCGCCTCACCTAATAGACTTCTATACTCATGAACAGAATAGCCCCTGTGCTCAAAGAAAAATGGCTCAGAAGCAGGACTGCAAATGAAAGCAATGGAAGCAGCTTGGCCCCCTCTTCACACCGAGTCTGTCCAAAACAACTGTTGCTCTCTGTGCACGTCTTCAAATACTATCTTTCTTAAAGGATGGGAAACTAACAGGAGAGAAAGTGCCAGAACAAACAAATTGTATAAAAAAACAATTAGAAATAAACACCAACCTTAAACAAATGTGGCATTGCAATTTAGAATGCAATGATACATGAGACGTTGTACAACGTACAATAAATCATACAACATACATTTTTATTGATTTGTGCTTCTGACTCTAATAAATATTTTTTCTGCCATATTTTTAAAGTCTACACTCTTTTCTCAATTGCCCTCAACAAATGTGTGCATCTCACATGCTGTACAGCCATTCAGCTCATTTGGACCATGTGCATCAGCTCCATCTGACTTGTTGCCAGGTGGGGGCACCCTAAACCAAGTTATAGAACACTCTGTTGTTACAGTTTTGTTACTCTCCCTATCAATACTTCAACAAAATAAGCCCTCTCAAGTGTTGGTGACTATCATAGCTTTATATATAATATTGCAGATGCAATAATATATTGTTTCAAAATAATGATTAATAGGCCACATAACGAATAAGCACCAACTTCATTGATCACTTAAGTGTCCACCTGTACCGAATTCTGACAGATATGCCATGCGAAAGCCAATATAAATCTACAACCTACCAACCTAAACATATCACTAATTGCTTCTGCTATAAAGGGGTATTTTTAACTTGCTTGGGTATTCAGTACTGCTGCACAAACACTAGATGGCTCTGTTGTGATGCATGAGAATTTGTGCCTCTCAGTATTTTGATTTATTCTCACATTATCTCAGCAGCATTTTCTTTGTGTCCTTTTTACCATTTGTGTTTTTTTGCGAAGGGATTAGTTATCTTTTAAGTGTCTTGGGCGATTCTAAATTAAACAGAGGTGGATGCTTATTGCTAGATCACTCGGTGCTGCTACTTTGAAATTTAATTCAATGTCGTTTCAAATCTCAGCTGAAAGTCACAGTATCCTCGAAATGTGTTTGAGAGAAATACTGCCGGATATCCTTGAGATATGTAGGTATTATTGATACAGAGATAAAAATAGTAAGATCGAATTTTCCTGAAGTGTTTCCATAACAGCAGAAAGGTAAGACAATGTCGTCTCAGTGAAGAAAGAAGCACAGCACATGCAATACATGCAGTAATAATGTATGTCATTTCATTAGAGTGTTAACACCTTCCATTTGTATCACTGATCTGCTAATTCAATTACAGCATCATTAAATCGGGTCTTTTTCTCAGATTCATTTTATTCTTGAAATGAACCAGCAAGAAATAGCTGCAAAGTAAAATTTAATCCATTAGTGATGGCTAAGTGATTCCTCGCCATATCTGTTACATATAATGTAACTTCCATTAGCCCTCCAACTGACTACAGTACGCCATTTAATTGAATATAGCCTTTTAAAGAAACCCATGCAAGCAATTTAGAGAGCAGCACATTTGAAGCTTGCATGAGGTTACTAGTGCTTTTAACCACTGGTATGAGTGCACAGACTGTTAATTAACATATTCCGAATTAAGTAGATTTGTTATGCACTAATCAGTCTCTAATTGACTAAGAACTATACCCTTTCAAATGTGAGACAGCAATCACAGCCGCAAGGGCCCAAATATTACATCATCATTAATTACGATCTTGATAGTAAATAATTTTTGAAAAAGAAAGAAAGAAAGACACAGAATTACACAAAGCTCATCAATATGATTGGCTAATGGCTGCCAAGAGCTGTCATCAGAGCTGGGTGAACAGTGGGCATTTTGTCTGCAGAGTGAATGATTGCCCTCAGCAGATTGAAGCTGGTTCTGATTGCACTACGTAGAAAGCAGAAAGCAGAAAACGACTGGGACAGGCAGACCTGGGGCATCTATTCAGATTGAAATTCCCACAGTGAAAACGGGGATGGCATATTGAAAAATATATATGTATGCAGACGCATGCTGATTGATATATACTAGTAACTATTCATAGACGTGACTCTTCTGTCTCAAGGCAAGTGCGTGCACTCATGTTCAACTGTTGCTGGCAACAGATTTCAACATTTGTTATGTGTTTGTAAACTGCTGATGACCTCTTTTCACAAATGTTGATATGCTCTGATAACGCGCTGATAAAGGGAGAACGTAGCTTGTCCTGTCCTGTCTTTTCAAATCATATTTCTGTTTATTTCGAATAGTCTCTCTAGCACCCTCTGCAACTGAGCCACAACTTTCTTTTTAACTGAGTGGCTGTGGCTTTCCTCCTCCGGTTGAAAAGGGCAGTTCTTTCTTTGCAGCTGAGACAGCCTTGACCCCTCTGATCTCAGTAACATGGCCAGTATTGACGTGCAGCTGCCCATTGAGCGCTGCAGCCCACTGAACAGGCCTTACGCTGAACCTCTGCTTTTTCTTTACCCAGGTGAGCTGAGGAAACTCAAAGATTCATGCAGGGTACTCCCACTATCAGGGCTGTCTTTTCAACAACAAAAAAAAAAAAAGAGAAAAGAATGTGTATAAGAGGGGAAAAAATACACACAGCCTGAAATGTTGTTATTAAAAGTAAGAATGTGTATGGGAATTTTAAAAATCTGCCAAATTTCATTATGCAATGAATTGATGATTTGTATTGGTTGTGGAGATGCTACTATTTAAAAATGAAAGTTCTTAAATATTTCTAGGCTTTGGCATATGATTCTGGGAAGGATTTCATTTAGCTCAGAATCTGGGTGTTGTTTATACTTTAGAAGGTCATTTATACTTGCACAATTTATTTACCATCTTGGTTGGTTTCTTTTAAAAACAATACATGCAACGATTTTGCTCAAAAAATATTTACAGCATCTTTTTATGGATGCATGCATCACATTATAACAGCAAAATCTCATTAAGCTGACAGAAATGAGTATTTCACTGATACAAGGCCAAGCAGAAAACAGCAATGCTGATTAAACAGCAAAGCGAGTGAAGCATATCAATAATGCTCACAGTGTATTAGAGGCTCATCCTTCAGTGAGATTTACTGAGTGTCACGCTGGGATGGATCACGTGTCACATGCTGAAGCTGAAACAATGTCAACACGCAGATGAGCACAGCAGGAGTATGCCTCATTGCAGACCACACACACACACAAATGCACCAACATCTCAACTGAGCTGTGAGGTTCAGCCTCTCTCTATCTTTGAAGCTCTCTTTAATTGAAATAAACTGCTGCAGAGCATCCTCAGCTCAGCAGTTCACTTATGTTCATGTAGAGACCTAACAATGACTGCGGTACAAAAAACAAACCAAAGAGAATTCAAACAGAGGACTGCAGAGCCACTGAAGATATTTCTAGCCTACCACTAAGGTGGTACAAGTAGTAAGTGACCAGCTATAAAAGATGCCAACCACTGAGGACTCAGTGAAAACTGTGGCTTTCATGAGGCTGAAGCTACTTATTGTCAAGCATATCAAAACTTCACATCAGTAGTTTTTTCTTGGTTACGCTAAGACATGCGCTCTTTATATTACAAACATACTTTGTCATAAATGGGCCAGTAAAAAAAATCTAATTACTTGTCACACTGACATTGCAAATATAAAAGGCTTTGTTACACCTGCAAGATAAGAGCAGATGATCACACCTGTTCTTATTAGAACTTATTAGATTTCAGTAGTATTCAAAACCAATAACTCAAAAAAAAAAATCATGACGGTACGGGTGTTTTGTGAAAATAAAGTGGAGGCCTGGGTTTGTTTTCACAGCCCTTCACTCCTCCCCACTGTTGCTAGACTAGAGCTAGTTCAGCACCACAGAGCGCTGAAGGAACTAGAGTGGCGTTTTGTTTGACTTCTTCTCAGCCTCCGAGACACCAGCAGGGCCTGGTAATGAGTCTGCAAACAGGACTCACGAGAAACGGCATGGCATTAATGACTAATTGTGCTCCCTCACTATTCCTGAAGAGGACTGGGAAGTCACTTAGCCTGTAACTAGTTTTCAGACACACTAATAATTTCAGTGGAAACTGCTGAAGCTGACTTGCTATGGTTGAGGATAAAAAATCAGAAGGTCACAGATACACAATTAACTTTAGCAGGCATGTCTGGGTGACCCTTCAATTGTTCCTTAGATGTGCACAAAATCTAAAGTATGGTAAGACACATGTTTCATTTGGCTGATAAAATCAACCAATGTTGAGGTCCCATGGATTAACTGGCATCAACATAAATTCCTCTTAGAAAACAGGTGTTTTCAGTAGGTGGAGAGACTGATATTATGCAATTTTATCTAGTTTGAGAGTATGATGTTGTAAGAATGAATTTTAAATTTTAAGATAAATTAAAAAGCAGTGTTTTAGCAGATTTAACACAACTTAATTAATAATGGGTGGTATGAAATATATAATGGAAAAACTCCCTCTGTACATTTAAGGTGTATATAACAAAAACAAACCTATCTTTGAAAAAGCATTATCTTTGAAATCCAACCTGAGAAAATTGATTCATTAAAATACAGTAAAAATTATCCTAGACAAAGTATAAGCTGTTACATCATTAAAGGAGAGGTACATAAACAAAAAGCAACTATATTTGTTAGTTTGTTTGCTTTTATGATCATACACAGAGCCTTATGAAAATGCTAATTCCAGGGAGGTCTGTGAATGTGTCAAATCCTTCTGTGATACACAGACCCCAATGGTGCCTGTAATGACTCATTATATGTAGTTTTCATCCAGTGATGGCATGCATGTTGTAACCTACAGCAAGTAGTAACACAGTTACTAGTAACACATTAGTGCTAAATGTATGTGCTGCTTGTGATGATTTTAAACACTACGGCCTGAAGCACGTTTTGCACTTATTGGTGAAATAGCAGTATGGAAACAATTACAACGTTCACACTTTAACATAGATTTAAAATGGTATCCCAGAATTGTTATCAGTAACAATATATTTTTTTAAAAGCATCAGGTCCTAATAATGCACAAATGGTCACAGGCATAACTGCAATACCATGACTTGATATCAATGTTTGAAATTATTTTTGTAATATTATTTACATATGGAGTCAATACTGATTTATTTTGAAATCAAATGTACCCAAAAAATGCATGCCATTTACAATTTGTTTACAAGTTACCACTTCTGTATTTTAGGGACAAGCAAACATGAAAGCATACTTTCCCACCCATCATTGGAAAGGGAACTCAAAAACACACTGATTATGGCAAATTGCAGGTCCAGAACAAGCTTAATAAAAACACTTCTCACCCTGTTGGAAAAGGGTAGCAATATCATTCCACCCAAGCACCCCAAAAACAGATCGAATGGAACTTGGTGCTGTGCATTAGCTGCTCACGAAGGCTGGTAAGCCTCTGTTTTATTCATGCGCATGAAGGCTCTGCCAGCCGAGAAAACCCCTGTGGTCTCTTGTAGCACATCAAGGTTTCACGCCTGCACACGCCTGGGCTCAGGTCGCCGCTCCTGCACACCATATTAAAAAGCAACAGGGATTAACGAGCCCCAAGTCAATTTTGGGATTGATTGACTGGTCTATTGTAGCACAGTGGAAACCAGAAACAGGGCCCAGACAACCAGCAAAACCACCACACTTTTTCTGTTGATGGAAATCGATTCAAAAAAAGAGTATAAGATGTGTTTGTTCCATTTTTAGCAGGAGGTGGGGCAGGATTGTAGTAGGGGCTAAAATGAAGTTTGCACATCTGCTGAAATTCTTTGTTACTGATAATCCAGTGGAAAAAGTAAGAGACACAGGTTGACCCCAATGAAGAAATGCAGTGGACTACAGTAGGGTTGTCTGGTTTTTGCGACTACTGAGGAAGCTTGAAGAACCAGTTTGCGAACCATTTGAAATGGAGCTAAAAGGCCACATCTTTAGAAGTAGCTTAATATATTCAACACAATGCATGGTTTCGAAGTTTTCTCCACTCACAGCACGACAATAGGCAGATAAAGGGCCTATTTTCAATAACAGCCATATGCTGCTGTAGCAGACTGCTCTCCGTCTGGATAAACAGGGCTGTGCTTAGATAATTGGCTCATTTTGAAACGTTAATTATGATCCTGAAATCTGTGCAACGTTACGTAACAGGTGTAAACAATAAGTGTAGTATCATGCTGGCACACTAAAACAACCTGACACTCACAAGCACACACAAACACACACACACACACACACACACACCAGTGAAGATGTTTAAGCAGGCCTGACACTTAATAAGCACAGAAACAAACACAAATGAGTCACTTTGCTAGCAAGAGGAGAAATAATTGGTCCACTTCCCATTATGCTAATAAACAAGCAATAATGATAAACACGTCCAAGACTGATTAAAAAAAAAAGACTGATAAATAAAGAAAATACATTTCTCAACAGGAGGTCTTCTACACTACCTTCTCCTCCCCTTTTCAAAGGAATTAGATATATCTCACAAATTGAGATGCGACAATGTAAAGATTGTTTTTTCCAATGCCATCTGCATTTACAGTTTAGAGAACGTCCCTTAATTGCCCTCTCTGAATTTACCGTCCCAGGCTCACTGTCATTACGCCTGCACTGAAGTCCTAATGAGTGGAATTGTCATCCACAAAGACTCCCCCCTTTTTCCCTGCTGTGTGAGCACATTAGGTCCAGACAGCTCATTTCCATTCCCCTGCCATCTCTCCAGAAATGACGTGCGATGCTTGAAACTGTTTATTTCCAAATTCAGACCTCCTCCGCGGCAGCCATCGGCTTCAATTACCAGTTTTCCTGAGCGCAGCCATCAGGCAGCCTGACACTGAGGTCCAACCTAATTCCCACCTTCTCCAGAGTCAAGAGCATAATGTGCAGATAAAAAAGGTGGAAAATAGCCTGCGCCTCATTAGCATGCAGCGGCTGCCTGTTCATTTGCTCGCTCGCGAATGAAAGTTCTGACACTCGGGTGCCTTCCGCAATATGAGAATGGTCCTCTTCAGACAGTGCGCTGTCCTTACTGCAATGGGAGGTCAGTGAGGGAGGGGGTAAGAGTGAACTCTGCTAGCTACACCCTGCTACAAAGGGGCTGGTCAGAAGAGAGCAGGGGAGGGGGAGGGTGGGGGGATCTGGGTGATGGAGGGGGTATTGATTTTGGGAGCAGCTCATTACCTGCTGAATCAACACATTACAGCTGCGTTTGAAACGTGTGCCACCGAATTGTTTACGAGTGTCTTTAGCGCAGGCCAAAAGCTAGCATTGGCGGGGCACGACCGCATTCATTAGCTTGCGACCCATCCGATTAGATGTTATCTGATACGCTGCTATCTGCTTCGTCTGTTTGACCAGGGCTCCTGGCCTGCATTGGCCTCAGCCCATTACTGCCTTCAACCTCCCTCTCTCTCCCTGTCTCTCTCTCTCCCTCTTTTTCTTCATTTCGCTCACTGCTATCCATGAATGTATCCATTAGCCCACCAATGTGTAAATTGTTTTCACCTGCACTGCAGGCAGATGGGGGAGAAGTAGAGGCACCGGACGTGTGATTTCCTATGCATGAGCTTTCTAATCAGCTGCAGAGTAACACGATTCCCTTGCTCCTCATGGATATAGGGAGCGGGGAAAAAAGAGGTTTCTCAAAGGCACAATCTGCAATCAATATGCATGCTATGCTATGGGGATATTGGAGGCAGGGTGGCTGGTGACTGAGTTCATCATATGAGCTTGCCTTATATAACGGAGATGGCTTAATGCGAAGGAGGCAGCACCCGGCCTGATCCCCATCCACTGGAGATGGGAGTTCAGATTGGGCTGGGAGAATTGCAGGATAATTTGACCTACAGAGACAAAGCCCACATAAGCACATTTTCCAGTGCCCGTGTCAGCACAGGGCAACCCATCATGAGTGAGGATACGAACGCAGCCGCACACACACAAATAAATGGTGCCTGCAGTCAATGCTCCATAAAACCTCATGTTTTGTTTTTTTTTTAAGGCGGGTTGTGGTGTCAAATAGGACATCCAGGATGGAGGTGATTGACCAGAGGTGAGGTTAGAATGGGAAATATGGGTAAATAATAGATGCCCAGACAAGCAAGCAGTGGAGTTGACATTACAATTACTGAAGGTCAATATTTACTGCACAGAAACTTAAGGATAAAAAATTGCACTGACATATCAGTGACACAAATTACACTTATGTATATTACCTTAAACATCCATAAACATCCATAAAGCTCATCATTGGGCCTGAGCAACTTATTGTTTTACAAGCTTACAAATAGCTTTTCAAGTAATTAATCAATCTATTTAAATTTGAATTGTGGTTCAAATGAAAATATTTTGACCAATACTAAAACATAATGTAAAGCGTTAGCAATTCAAATATCCAATAACAGCTGAAATCAAGAAAACAATTCCCAAAATTTCAATAATATTATGTCAACAAAACGTCAGGGATTTACTGACTGATTGTGTAGCCAGATGCCAGCATTATGTCTGTGTGTTGTTTGTAGACATTATATGTCTGTTTTGAAGTTAACAGCATGAAGCTATAAATAAAGTCATAATTAGAATTTGTGTTGGAGGAAAGGGGACAGGACCAGAGCTATTTTTATCAGCATTTATGTTCAGCTCTATTAGTTCCACCATACGTTATGTAACAGAAGTAAGGGGGTGGTCCGAGTCAATGTATTTTTACTTAGATCAGATTGTCATTTCTTTATAATATATAATCAGCCACTAAACACTGGTGCTCTACTGGAGAGATAAACTTTCATAATGATGTGCAGTATGGGCTGATACCATCAGCCAAACAATCAAGCTTTACATTTGAGTTACCAAAACAATTCGCAAACAATGACTTGAGAAAAACAGTTCATATTAAAAATGACAAATGGCATTTGGAATTCCCTTGCTCAACCAGTAAAAATGAAAGAGTTAGACTATCCTTATCTCCACTGGTGATAGAGAAAGCACTCAAGACAAAACACACTATATATTAGGGTTAACCATGTTCCATTAAAGAGCATTGTAGTATGAAAGCAGGAATCATTTTAAATCATTAGTTTTTTGTTTAAAATTATAAGATACTAAAGTGGATCTTGAAATTTTATCTCTAATCCTCAGCACACATTTAGCATTTTGCCACTCTAAATGAGATACAGCCTTGCTAGTCCACCTAAAGACAATGCTTGGTGACAATCTATCCCTCACACATATATGTAGCCCTCATGAACAAATCAAAAGATTGTCCACAGAGGAAAATAGCATTTAAAATACATAACATACACTGATGTAACATCATTCCAAAATATTTCTGATGCACGTTAAGACATCGCTTGGTTACAGTATATCCCTTGCACATATATGTATCTTAGAGGCAGAGCCAGACATGGTGAACATCCGGGGCTTAGCCCAGAGTGGGGTCTGGGGGTCTTCCCCCAGAAAATTTTTGATTTCTTAGATGCAATTTCCTGCATTTTAGTCCACTTTAGGGTAGACATGGCAAATCCTAAATCCGTTATGAGATCTTTTTAAACGCGTTATCTAAAACATGTTTGAATAAAGTAAAGAATATGTCCAACATATTTTTTATATTTTCTTGGATTTTCAAGACGTGTTGCCTGAATCACGTTTTAACGTAAAGTAGCCTAACATTTTTATTTACACTTTCAAAAAAGCTAAAATGAGAGATAATTACATTTGGAAAACAGATTTCTGACATTTAAACAATGCTGGTTCTATGTTTTGTATGAGGGGAGGAATTATCATAGCAAAATATCATCGCTGCCTAACCTAGCTAGCATAGCATAGCCAATGTAGTTCTGTACAGTACAGCCAAGTTGTGATAAGCATCAAATGTCAATGTGCGCTGAACTGACAAGTTACTGGCAGCTGCTTCTAATGTATCCCTGATGGTTATTTTTTTAAAGAAATGTTTTATGTCCATGGTAATGTTTGAGGCTACTTGATGACAGAGACGCTTTCTGACAGACGACAGACCAGTAGACAGTAGCCGTTAGTGTGATGAATTTGGTCAAAGACAGTAAATAGTTAATAGATAGTATAGGTAAGTTCATACTAACGATGTTTACAATGTTTTGGCTTAGCAATCCGACCGAGGTGGGACATATGTACCAAAAAGGATCTTTATGGTGTTGTGCATGCAGCTTAGGGGTAGTGAGCATTCTTGCTATGATTATCTTGGGCATTTCTCTGGTGAAGTTGAGCTAGTTCGGGGAGAGAGAGAGAGAACATCTCTTTTGTACGCTTGTACCCTGTAAAACTTTCGTCTTTTTACAAAAAAAAAAAGAAACTTTTTCAAGAAATAACCAGTAAAAACCAGAAGAGCAAGCCTTGTGTGGAGATCTCTTTTGTTTTGTTCGCTGGATGTCTAGCCACACAGAGTTACGTGTCGTGAGGATATTAGAATATTGAGTTAACAGTGTATAAGTTGGTGGAATTCTGTTTTTGTAGTTTCAGCCCGTTGAAATAACAGCATTTTAAGAATGAGGGAAACGGGGGTTTGAGCCCATTAATGAGTTTTAATGTATTTCATAGGCAGCATATATTGTCAGGGTTGTCATATTTCTTAAAAGCTTAAAAAGTTTCGGGGCTTTTGAAGTGAGATTCAGGATTTCAGTCCTCAAAGCCACCCCCAAGCTCCGCCCCTGATATATCCCCTTCAGCTTGTTTTGTATCTTTTGGCTTTTATTGATATCAAATTAATCTTAGTCATTTAAAAAACAAGAGCTTAACAACACAGACCACACCGTACAATCTATGATGCTAATGTTAATGTCCTACCCTATCCAGAGAACCAAGCTGTAATAATAAACAACTACCAGTTTATTTACAGATTAATTTTGGCAAAATAACAGATGGTGAATTTGCAATTCCAGTCAAATACTCCTGTACCCAGCTGCCCAGCTCCCTTGAATAGTAATGGTGGTCTTGTGCATATGCATTTCACAGGTATATGAACATTTTACATTTTACATTCTTACATTTTGACTTCAGGTTTAATATTGGTGCAACAAGACCTATAATTATTTCAGAGTTAATACATACTACATGCAGGCAGCAAGTTCATGCATACTATGTTCTTAGATATTATAGACTACAGGTGGTATATACAGTACAGGCCAAAAGTTTGGACACACTTTCTCATTCAATGTGTTTTCTTTATTTCATTGAACATTTACATTGGTAGATTCCTACTGAATGTATGAAAATTATGAATGAACACATATGGAGTTATGTACATAACAAAAAAACTGAAATAACTGAAAACATGTTTTATATTCTATATTCTGAGCAATGTTTCCAGTGCTGTAAGTCGAAATAGACTTGAAAGTAATTTGTTCAGTCAGCAGAATCTGCCTTTAAGTTGACGTGCAAATGTATCATTAATATTACGATCAAAAAGTTAATTGTTGAGCTCTGCTCAATCAACAGGGAAGCAGAGGGACAGGCAAATATTAAACCTGTACGAAAAGCTGCCTATGGCATGATTTAATTTTTTTGCCATTCTCACTGCTAAATGTCTTTGGAAAAACACTGTAATGCCTTAGCGGCCATACAATTGGAATTCAGTGGGAAATGGCCTTGTACAAAACATTTTTGACCAAACAAAAGATCACATATACTAAAATGACAAATATGCTACATCTTGTTATTAAGAATTTCCTTTATTTGAGAAAGGGTAGAATAAAATGTGGAAACCTTAAATAATTCCCCACTCCCAGTAAGACTACTTACTCCCAGTAAGACTATTTTCTACACAGTTAATTGAACAAAGATTCTATTATGACCACATGCTTAGCTCTAGAGGAAATGGGACTTCTAACAACCGTACAAGACTCTAAAGCTGTCACCACCTGATAGGCAGCCCTTAAAGCTTTCATTTGTGAGAAAGAAGAAATCAAGTTCCATTCAGATCTTTCAAAATCACTGGTGGTTTTTCACCAATGTAGTCAATCCACTGTGAAAGGATAACTCAATACTGTATAGTGTGCTTTGGCTCAAGAAGCCATTATTTAGAAAATAATTTCATATTGGCATTGAACCAGTGGCATAGCACATGGGGGGAGGGGGGATACGACACCCTCACTTTTGCTAAAATGTTACTGTTTTTCTTTTCCATGTTGTTTTCTTGTTGTTTGGGTTTCTTGACTCATCCCACATTCTTATTAGTATTTTTCACCTGTGTATAGATTGTTACCCCTCCTTAGTTGTTTTTATTCTTGTATAATATAATATTATATATTGTATCATTCTTGTAGAATATATTACTCTATATATTCTTGTAGAAGTAGCCTATTTTTTCCAGCGTTCCTTGTCTGAGCATGTGTTGCTGTTATTTGTTTGTTTTCCTGTAGTTTCTATACTATACATTAAAACGCCTGCTTGCTTACCATTAAAAATGCACTAGCTTAGCAATGTTGGAAAATATTGCTTTGCAACAGCACATAGAACCACCTGAGTTAGGGTGAAATTATGTCTTACAATGCCTATTAGGCCACAAATTTCCTTTAGAATTTCACTTGAGATAAATGGACAAACACCAGGCGGCATAATGAGGTATTCTTTTTATCTCAGAGGGGAAAAATCTGAGAATGAGAGAGATATTAGTAAGCTGCCAATTTTGTGAAATGTACCCCAAATGAATTAGAGGTAATTGACAGATTTAGACCGTCCATTTGATTTGAACTCTGATATATAACAGGAATGGGGGAAAAACTCATTAAATGACATTTCTATTACTGCAAGCAATGTCTGTCCCACGATTTTTTTAAATTACTTTTTTTTTACATTTCTGCAGTAATGGACAGCTTTCACACCTAGGCGTTACTAGGCAGATTCTATGTGGGTTACCTTTTTGTGACACTGCATGCTTTTAGCAGAGTCCACTCCATTCTGATCAATTTGGCCCAATTAAAATGCTTTACATTCACTAGTGCATGTTTTCCAGAGGCATTTCAAATTATCTCTCATAATTAGACACAATGACATCGGCTACCTACAGGCGCCTTTGTTTTTGAATTAGCTTTATACTACATCAATTCAAAATGTGAAAGAGGTCATCTACTGCACAAATCATTTCTAAATTCTTCTAGTAGAGAGCGACAATTACTGTCACTGACAGTGGTGACACAGCGTCTTGACATTTGTTTGGGAGACAGGCTGTGTCCAATTCCCTGTTAATCTTGGGCTTTGAAGAAAAGCTTTCAGAGAACTGCTTCTCATCAAGCCCCACTCCATTTTACTTTATTAACGTTTCTAACACAAATTTTAAAAAGGGAGGGTTTTGCACCTTTTTATCCACTTGACAGCTCTTCACTAATTGCTTCTCCCTCTCCCTCTCTCTTTATCTCACTCTCTCCCCAGCACACACACTCACACACACACAGACACATACACACACACACTGGAACCAAAACTGTACACAAGAACATTTCTTGCCATTCATACGCAAAGATCATCATGTGCAGAAACATAAACTGGAACATTTAGCAGAAAAAGTCCAAACATCCCATGATTTGCAGGGCTAAAACATCCTATTGTGTGGTAAAATAAAGTAAGTTTAATATAGATGTTGCCTTTAAATATCACTGAACATGTTCCAGTGGCATCTTGCTCCTTTACAGATTCTAAAACTGTATCATTTACATTTTTCATATTAAGAGTCTGGATCATTACTTACAAATTGCACATTCAACCTTTTTGATACACCTGTGTCAAAATGATACCTCAATGATGCTAACCATAAGTGTCCATTTGTTGGAACAATGATAAAAGCCTGGTCAAATTCACTTTGCTGATGGCATAAACCTATTATAAAACAAGTGACCATTGAATTAACACAGAGAACTTGAAAGCTTTTATACTCTGATGTAGAATACATTCAAAATAAAAATTAATTCACCTCATTTGCAATTGCTCTGTCACTCTTGAGCCGCACAGAGACAATTTACTGAGATACAGAAAATAGAAAGATCTTTATTGTTAGCTTCCATGGAAAAGTGGCTGGGTGCACATGTCTTTATATCTAGCATTTGCTGCTGAAGTCATTTTTCTGCTGCAAAGAATCAGAGGTTTGAGTGAACAAGAAAAGGATGTATGGCACAGCCCATTTCATGCTCCTACACAATAGAACAGACGGGGTTTTCCTTTTATATGCAAGACTCTCAAAGAAATTCAGGTTAAATTCACCCATGGACATTACTTTAAAGTCACTCCCAATTGTGAGAAAAGTGATCAAGAGTGACAGGCATGATAATCAATGTCCCAACAGATAAATGGGCACCAAATGCAGATAAAACCAAACAAGGCATTCAGCTGAGCCAAAGGGTTCCTGATTTTACACAGGAGACAAAACAGAGCCGTCAGCGGGGACAATTTGGAGACTATTTGTATAAGCTGTTTATCAAATTATTGAACAGACAGATGTTTCTGACTGCTCCACGGCTGCACCCTGGATCTCCCAGGCGCAGAAACAAAGGTCTGAAGGAATCATTTGTGATGTGCCCGGAATATCAATTCAGTTTACTGCTGTTAATTCACATGCAAATTTTGACCTCTGTTAAGGCATATCAATTACCCTACATACAGTATCTGAGGGACAACACACACTGGCAAATTGCAAGGATGCAAATATTTTTCATGCATGTATAATTCAGAAATCCATTTATAATTTGTAAAAGAACAAAATGAAAAATACAACATTAAACATAAATTGTTAAGACCCCCCCCCACATATCACTCCACATGACAACTTGAGTTAAACTACGAGTGAAATGCAAATCTTTCAAGGCACTGACGTCCTATAATCAACTGTATACACAAAATGAAAGAAACTGCATTGTTTGTATTTCAGATCATACTGGATTTTCTTGCTGAAAAACAAAATAAAATTCAGAAACGTGAATGAGAGAGAAAGAGAGTTCTTATGGTTGAATTTAACATGAATAAAACATTCAGAAGGAGCAACAAACTTCCCTTGTTAATATGAAAATAAATTATCAAATTAATAATAAAAATCCATATACACTGTTATTATATTTGCAATAATACATATGTAGATCCAAAGAGTACTTTAAGAAAAACAAGAAATCAGCAATCAACATTTCTATATTTCCTCTTTGAATGTCAGTCCTGCTCAGCTCAAGTGTCCTGTTTTAATACCTCATTGTGAGCAAAATCTAAACACACTCAGTGAGTGCTTAGTGAGTGACACATTTGTCAAGGACTGATTACTCTGAATCTCTGAAGAAGCTATGCTGGCTCTCAGAGACAGAACAGTGTTTCAAATCTCACTGTTATCACCTCCAAAATAGTGCCTTTCAGCCTTGCCTTGCAAACAAAGAGCCATGCAACAATATCAATTATACATGCAGGAAGCAAACAAGAGGATATATTAGCCAACAAATAGCCTCACAGAGTGACCATGAATGAAGGAGATTAGCATGTGAAAAGTGCAGCAAACCTCCCTGGTTCAACAGCTAAAGAGCATTTTGATGGGGCTAAAATTGGGGGAAATGCTTGTTTAGAGCCCATGTTGGGAGAGAATTAGTTGCAAGACACAGCAATATAAAACTTCAGCTGTCAAAACATGACAGGAGTGACTGCAGGTAAGCATTGATGAACACTGCCCTATTAAGACATTGTCTTCCTAATTAGAACTCCAAAAGCCTGTAAGGCAAAGATGGAATAAAGTGCAATATCTATTTGTTCTTTAACCAGTGCATTTTTCTGTGGGTAAATTTCTGCTGTTAACCAATGTTTACTCCTCTTTTATAGAAAATGGCCTCTGTCATAGAAAACATTATTTGAAGATTTTTCTTATTACACTGGATTAATTATCCAAGGACTGTGTTCATTGATGAATGAAATTTGATGGCAATCATAACCACCCAAATTGCCCATGTATGGCAGGGTCCTGTTAAACAGGGGAACAAGAAGTTCCAGCATTTTCTTTAAAACACTTCTCTTGTCTGTCCACCACCATTACTACTGGCCCCAAGTAAATGGCAGCTGTAACCCAGGGATGGTGATTTCAGTGCATTTTTTCAGAAGAGAATTCTATTATAGTAACACAGGCTAGCTGGGAAATGGAAGAAGCTGCAAGCACATATTATTAGTTGCTAGAATAGGAGAGCAATTTACAGTAAGTGGGTTCAAATTCTATCTATTTCATCTTGGTGAAACTGTGAAAATCCTGAAGGTTACTACCTAAACCAAATCACAATTGCCAGCCAATAGTGTCACCTTTGTATCTCTGTCAATGCCCCCTTACTCACCTCTATCGACTTGAGAGACACTTACCTTCATGCACCGAGCATCAAACTCATAGGTACCTGCCTGTCCTAATAGAAAAGCCCAATGAGACTCCTGAAAAAATCAGCTTTTCCCTTTGCTCGGCAGAAATGTAGGATAGATATTAGTGGTAGTTCTTTCTGATGAGGGTCAGTAGTCTCTTCAACAAGTTCTTTTTCTCTGCCATGACTTCAAGGAAATCGGGATATTTACCTGCTGCCTGGACTTGGGGTCATGAAGAAGAGTGTGTTGATGGGTTCTCAGAGTGGCTTACAGGGCAGATGTTTGGGAAAGGATATGATGAAATGGAACGCATGAAGTAGAGCTTTATATTTCAGGAAAGCAAAAACACATGTCGCTGTACTGCTCTAAAGAGGCAGAGGAAAGAGAGGCCAAGTGTATGTTTAAATTGCTGGTGTGGAAGGCATATATGGCAAAACTAGGCTAAACATTTCATTATTACATAATAATAATAATAATAATAATAATAATAATAATAATAATAACAATATAAATAATCAGAATCACTTCATTGATCCTGGAAGATTTAAAAAATCATTATTC
This sequence comes from Ladigesia roloffi, assembly GCA_037577295.1. Classification (NCBI taxonomy): domain Eukaryota; kingdom Metazoa; phylum Chordata; class Actinopteri; order Characiformes; family Alestidae; genus Ladigesia; species Ladigesia roloffi. The sequence continues at coordinate 29,413,939 of JBBKCR010000001.1, forward strand.
TTGTTGTTGTTGTTGCTTTGGTTGTTGTTGTTGATGTTATTGTTATTATTCATAATATCATGGCACTAATACAAATGTAAATTGTTAATGATGTGACAATTTGCTAATTGCTCTATCAAAAGGACCATTATTTCAATAATCAATAACCAATAACCCTTCTTTGACTGCCAGTTTAAAGCAGAATCATAAAAATAGTAAAATACTTATGCATTGAATTAAAACACCAAATAGGTAAGGTAACATTAAAGCTTCATTTCATACTTTCTTTAAGATATGCAGGGTTGAAATACAGTAAGAAAAGCCATATGCTATTTTCTGAAGAACTAACCAAACATTTAACATGTCTCAAAGAGTATGGTCATGTTTTGCTTCTCAGAAAAAAACAAAAACATTGAACACCTTATCAGGTGTAACACTAAATCAGTATAAACCCTCGACACAAAGAGAGTCTGTGTTATAAGAAATAAAACTATGGCTTTTGGAGCCGGGTAATGATATTTCTTGTCTTGTTGTGTGCATGTGTGTATGTATCTAAACAAATTCGAACACCAAACTTGTCTGATGAACTACATTTGGTGTTAAAAGTGAATCTGAAAATACGTATAAATTATTGCTTTCATTTTAAAATGTTGTCTGAAATTGTGTGTGTTTTCCCTAACTGGAATAAGCTTACGGTTCAGGTAGTACTAAACTCTAGAACTAAAGAAGGCGCGTTCACGTTAGAGAGCCTGTGCGCGCTCCCGTTGGAGCGTGTGGGCTTGTTTACAGTCAGGCAGTCTGGGTAGCGGTGAGCATGGCAACCGGAGTAAACACTGCCCTGGATCTGCCCGTACATGAGAAAAGAGGACCGTGCGATGGCTTTTTGCAGTGCAGAATACTTCGACTCTATTGAGTCTATTCAGAAGAGCATATACGATCGGTAAGTTCTGAAGTTTTATACAGTTTTCTCTAGAGTGCGTGAAGAGTTCAGCGCGGCCCTGTATGAAACCGGGGACTCGGGTTTCAGCCCTGCCCGAGTGTAGCCCGTGCATCACGGACACGATTAGAGCTATCAATAGCTTGCCTGCAAGAGGCTAGTATCTACCTTTAAAATGCCCAGCTTCCTTTACTTGTCTTCGCGTAGTTGTTTTAAACAGGCAATAGTAGTATTAGCCGCGGTTTGGTTGTTGGGGACTGTAAATGTTAGCTAACGCTAATGTAGCTTGTTAGCTAATTGAGTTCATTGCAACTTCTGCAAACACATGGTAAGAATAACCCGTAGTAAATTAAATTAAACTGAACAAATGAAATAACTTGTCAGTCGCCTTGTTTTGTCAGCCTCTGATTCTTCCCACGATGTAAATATTTGATCATATTTGAATACGTGTAAAAATATCTCAACTACGTTTGTTATTACTAGTTGGGAAAGAACTGAACACAGATAACGGATTATAGGACAGTTAAAATGCCCGAGCTGTGGTTTTGTTGTTGAAGGCTGTATATTTAATATAACGCTAATGTAGCTAGCTAGGACATCCCAGCCACTTACCATGTATTCAGCAGCTGTAGACTGCAAGTAAACGTGTAAAGTAAGGAAAGAAGCTGCCCGTTTTTTCAGACTATTTTTGTGGTTTTCGCCTCTAAATCAGAAAGTAGGCGACTACAAAATGTTGGGTACAATGAGGAAAAAGAAAGAGAGAGAACTATATGATAATAGATTTGTGTAAACCACGAAGACTGTGATTTCTGCTATTTTAGGGAAAAGAAGAGACATGGGTTAGAAGAAGATCTGTTTGTCTACTCCAGATCAGAAGGTAGACAGTAAGTGTGCTTCACTTTTTTACGAGACGGTGTGTGACTACTGTGGTAAATAAATGTATACTACTTCAATATGTGTTTAAAAATTAATAGTCAAACGATGTTATTTATACATTTAACATAATGTTATTGTCACTGTCATGTTCATTAATGACAGAAGCAAGAAGGACATAAAATTGATGATAATAAGGAATAATGCTGTTCATTGAGATTTATAAAAAAAATTCGAAAAAAAAAAGTTCGAAGAGTGAAGTAAAATAAGAAATGTGTGTGATTTATTATTTCATTATAATAAGTGATTTATTATGTAGTTATTTAATTTATAATTTATTGGTGCTTGTCTTGTAAATTTGTGTTATTTTGTGCCCTAATGTACTTTACAAAATGTATATTGTTTGAATGTGTAACCCAGAAACTTTTGTTTTCTAATAATTTGATGACTCTCTAAAATATAGCCTCCTCTCCTCATGAATTATACAGTTGCACTTTAACACAGGTAATGGAGACCTGTTTGTTTTTTACGGTCCAACCAAATAATGGCTGCAAACAAACATTTTATGATGTTGTTAGGGCAGGCAATATATATAACAAGCTCAGATTCTGAGTCTACCCACAATTTTGCTTGTTTGTTATTTTTAGACACAAAAATTATATAGAGTACCAATGAACAAATGTATCAAGCACCATTATGAGGTCTCTAGTTTGACTACTGTTTAGTATCACTGTTCCTCAGACAGTGGTTTCACACAGGCTGCTTGTAATTCTCAATCAATTTTCTATTCATAGCCCCATTCTTCATCCACATCTATGTATTGGGACTCTTCTTGGCTTTTGCAGAGCCAGGCTAAAATGTACTAAGATGAGGCACTATCACAACGAACTGTGCAAGAGAGAAGAGCAAGCAAAGGCTCGCAACCTTAAGCTCCTGAGAAATGTCGAGAGCCTGGTATCGAATGCGAAAGAATTTTCCATTGACTACAGCATACTACATAATTTAAAGGTAAAGCCTTGGATAGTTATTTCTGTCCTTACTGCCATGTGATTTGCAGTTAGACTTCTAGATTTTTTAGTGCAACCTATTGATACAGTCCACATTTACCACCCTTCTTTTAGTCTATATATGTTAATTAAATATGTCATTTTTCTAGGTTCTTTGAACACACTGTCTTATGTTATTTGTGCTGTTGTCTTATTGAAAGTCAATACGTTGATTTAACCTAATGTATTTGTTATAAAAGCAAATTGCACAAAAAAAGACATCTATTAAGACAAAGATTTTCTTACACACACTGTAAGCTTCAATTAGCCCACTCCCTATAATCCCATATCGTTGTCTAATTCCTATCTGCTGTTTGAGCGTTTACTCTCATTTTTGTTTTAGCAACAATTGTAAACACTCTAACATTGCCATTTATCACTGCAAGGAAACGAGAATAAGAACACAATGGCGTGGTCGATTATCACTTAAAACTGAACGGTGCTTAATAGCTTAATATCAAATTTGCCAATTTGTTTAATTACACCACCCCAAATTAATTGCCCACTATTGAGTCACTGAAGTACCACCAGATTCTCCCTCCCTGAAAGGAGACAGTCTGCCTCTGTTTCATTGTGTTTGGATTATATTAGTTTAATTTTTAATTAAAGAAACACTGTATTTTCAATGTTGTATTAATGTTATCGATCTAGTAGCAGAAATTAACAATTGCTACAGACACCTGGTAAGACATAGCTTAGTTTTTTGTAGCTAAATTAAATTAAACTGCTCAATTGCTATAACTCGAGATGACAACTCACACTTTCTCTTTGTTTTGTCAGCCTCTGACTTTTTCTTTCTATTTCCACAATGCTAATATTTGGCCATGTGTAATTATATGTCCATATGGCTGTTATTACTAGTTTGGAAAACACTGTGAATAGATAACGGATTGTGCTTAGCAAGCAAAATGCTTCCTTTTGTGGAGCTGCTATTGTCTTAGGAGAATGAAGTGGGTGGCTGGAGGTAATCCCAATGCCCTCACTGCTGCCATTAGGCTGTTTAATTGAAGTTTGGATTAGGCCAGTCAGTCTGGCTAACCACAAAATTGATTAAGAGCCCTGGCAGGCAGTGTTAAGGGTACTCAGAGGGGAATACCCACACTGAGGGACACTACATTTTCAGGGATAAACATAAGCCTCTCTTTTCCCTCCTCTTTTCTTCAAGATCCCTGTTTGCACTGCCTTCTTTCCACTGAATGGCTTTATGTGGTTATGAGGTTGTTATGAAGGAACATCTAGCACATCCACCGCATTGTAGTCATTCAGAGACACACCATGAAATATTTTATCCAAATTTTCAAAGTACTAAACGATTAACACTTGCCAATGCATTGCTTTCGTAAGTGGTTTTAAACAAGAAATGCTAAGAATTTTTGATAATTGCAAGTTGGAAGAGTCATGTCTTATTGTGGTTATGGAGAATTTCATGACATTTCTTGCAGCTGGAATGTAGAAATCACATTACAACAATTCTGGAGAAGAGAAAGAAGAGGGAGAGCGAGAGGGAGCTTGAAGCACAAAAAGTAAGACTGATTTATCATGTCATCTTTTAGGATTACAATTTGGTGGAAATTTACAAAGCTATCTCTCAGCCTTTGAAGAAATTATGATCCTATGATGGGATCCAGTATAAAGTGTTCCGTTTCACTTTTCAAAGAAAAGAAATGAGAGTTGGGGAGAAAAATAGGCTAGGATGCCCATTATTCTGTGCGATTCTTCTTCAGTAGACACTTTTTACAGTTTATATGGGGTATCAATGTTCAAAGGCTACAATTAATTTATAATCAAAAGCAATTTAGGAAGTGCTTGAGATAATTACTGTTTTTCTCACAACTACAAATGTCTCTTTAACTTAATAAAGACGCATGCAACTCTTTAAACCAAATTATGTTATGCGCTTTTTTGTGAAGCTCTTGAAAAGGAGAAAAAAAGAATACTAGCCACCAGTTACACTATGACCACTGCACTATTCCTGTCATTTTAAGCCTTAATGTTTGATTCTGTCCTTGGCCATGGCTTATTATGACTAGCTGTTAAACAATTCTTCAGTCTGTTGGCCTAAAATTAAAAAGTTGCTATTATGAAGCTCTTGAAAGCAACAAAATATTTTATGTTCTGGTTACTAGTCTTGCTAAGACCACTGCACCTCTACAGTCTTTTTGAGTTTTTTCTATTGCCAGAGTAAACAGTTGCTGTTACCGAGCTGTGACTGTGGTTTGTTTTGTAGTGGTGAAAACCAGAAGTTGACATTATGTAGATGTCTCAGTGGTGGTGGGGTGAGGTTGGAGGGGTGTCCGATTTTGCCGCCATATCTGTGATGGCGCAGGTGTCTAATCCGGCCATGCTATGACCGTGCCACCGATGTAGTTCAAGCCTGTGGCTGCTTCTTTCTCTCACTTCAAGCAGTTTGAGCGCTTTCAGATGAAATGTGGAAGACAGCTCATAATGACTTGGAGCATGCTGTCTTGAGCAGTCACTTGTGACTGTGCCCCCCCAACCCCCTCATACACACACACACACACACACAAACACACAAATACACACACTTCCTTCTTTCTCTCTCCCTCCCTCCAGCCTGGCGATATTGTAATGAGCAGAGATGGGAGGAATCACTCCATTATGCATACACGCCACTGCTGGCTGCGTGCATGTCCCCGAGGCTGCAGCATTCATTAAGGGGAGCTTACCGGTCTGAAAGCTGGGAAGCCATGATAACGGGATATGATTTTCATATTTAATACATTCCTTGGAAGAGCAGGCGCGTGCCGCAGATTGATAGAAGAATCAATTGCTACTTTAGCAAAACACTTTCTACTTTGCCCCGCAGCTAGCGATGGAATCACTCAGCCAAGAAATTAACTTTTCCTCCCTCTCCCTCTCTCTCTCGCTCTTTCTTTTTTTTCTACCCCTGCACTGGATCTGCCAGGCAGGCCGCGTGGTTTACAGTGGATGTTATTAAGCAGCTAACTGTTTGGTATTTAAGACCCTTATCAGAAAAGAAACAGAAGCCATGGTTTTTGTTATTTTGTGTGGCAGATTTTTTTTTCTTTCCCCTTCACCACTCCGTAGTACCATGGCAGACATGAATCAGAGCTTGGGAGCAAAGCACTTCTAATAAGATTAAAAGTTAAGACATTGATCTCAGTACACTCAGCTGAAAAAAAGACAGTTGGTGAAGAAATCTAACCTTGACCCAAATAGATCTCAGGAAGTTGTTGAAAAGGCAAAAAAATGACACTTTTGAGTTGTGTTTATTTGAAAAGATGGTGGAATTACTTGTTAAAATTGACACAGGGGAGCTAGTAGACTGCAAAAAAAATATTGCATAAATTAAGCCTGTAGTATGAGGTTCTAAACTTCATGGAAAATTGTTCTAGAGTTTAGACAAAAAAGGTTCTTTAGTATGATGGATTAGGGGAACTACATTTGATTCATTAGTGGACCTTTTGTTTGGTAAATGAGATGTGTGAGCATTACCCATAATAATAATAATGAATTGTATTTATAATTTTACCCATAATGTTTAAGTATACTCCACAGAACGTAAAGGTTACCAATTAAGGACAACCAGCCCAGAAACCATCTAGGCACATTTAAGGACACAGTCTTTTTTGTGTGTATTTTTTTTTTCTGAACAATAATTTGAAGGAACATGGAAGGTCACTTCTGCACGGCATCAGGCGACCGCCCCAACCTGCTGTCATCTTCACGGGTTGGCAAACTCTCAAAGGCACTTTGGTGGAGGATGGCGTCACGAGCGCACACTCACCATCTCTGACAGAACTGATACCTAATCACCCCACAGCTTCCTTGCCACAAAGTGGCCCTTTGATGGATGCCCAAGTTTCAAAAGCCAACGGCAGCGAGGCTTTATCTGATGACATTTTAAACTCAGACGATTTCCCCACCGGCACCTGCGACACGCATGAAAGACGGCCAGCGACTGACTTTGGCTTCTTTAAAGAAGCAGAAGTGGAATGTGGACCAGAGCAGCTGGCCTCACCTCACATGACCTTGAAGGCATCTGGAGTATCCTCTCATCACAGAAGCATGAAGAGTGCAGAGAGCAGTGCGTCACTCCAGCGCCATCCTAGCCAGAGCCTTTCCCCAGACACCACTTACACGAGAGACCCCTCACGCCACAGCAGCTCTCAAGAGCAGGCCGGGAGAACTGGTGGAGGGGCCAGGACAGAAGCAGAGTCAGCAGAAAAGCATCCAGATGGTTCAGGTTTGAATTTGTTGCTTATTAAATCTTGATTTTATTAATTATCTTACCAAAGTAACAATCCAGCTCAATTATCAAAATTGAAAATTGTAATTTACTATAAACCTAGATGTAGATGCTTTATGTGTGGAGTTTTGCACTGGAGATACAACTGTAATGTAATTAATATGTCTAGTAAATATGAACATCATTCAGGCTTCAAGATGGCTGCTGCATCTGGTTTTTAGCTATGGTTGCCTTTCAAAAGTGATGCCATTTTTTTTCTAGATAGTCACATTTACCAGTTGTTGATATTCACATGTTGTTATATCAGTATTTTATACTTATAAAACCTAAGTAACCTCATTCTGTGTGCACTCTTGGTTTTCTCTGGCTTTCAGATCAGGGTGAAAACAGAACCCCGAGTACCCACACTTCTGATGTGGATGTCACGCCTGAGCCTTCTCTGAACACAGCCAGCGACATTTCCGTTGCACTCAGTGATAGTTTCCATGAGCATCGCAGCCCTGGGGGAGGGGATCCAATGCAGGGAAAGAGCACCATACCCAGTCAGTGTAGTGGAGGGCTCAAGGACAGAGTGGAGTCTGGAGGGCCTCTTTCCCCAAAGCTGGAATCTAGGTAGTACTGCATGGAACTGCCTCCCAGAAAATAACTGAAAATTACTTTACATGCACTTAAAGCAGGGGAGCCCACTCCGGTCCTGGAGTGCCTGTGACCAGCACAGTAAGGTGATTTATCTACTGTGCAGGACATGGATCCTCCCAGAACTAATTGCTGGTTTGCTAACAGACTAAACCGGTTAAAATATTTGTGTAAATCACAGCTGGTATTCATTTTTACACTGCACCATTTTAAATATAAGACAATCATTTAAAGATCATTAAAAAAAGATCTTTTTTGTGCCCAAAAATAGAGTAGATAGGTCAAACCATGACTGATGCCTGAATTTTGTATATTTCATTTTGCTCCAGTGCAGGAAGGTCCCTAGCTAATAATGGAAGTGCATCAATAAGTATTGTAGAAATGGCAAACCTAAACGTTAAACACGTGCCTTTTAAAGTTAAAGTTAATCAGGAATTTTGTTCATAAATTAATTTTACGGATTGTCATACAGTGTACAGTGTAAAACAACACTTGCAGATGTATTTCAGCTTATGTAACACTTATAACCAGTGATTTATGTGTGAAATTCGCACAGAGCTTATTATTGCTTTAACTGCTAATCGTTATGAAAAACATCAGCAAAAACTACAGTTTGCATTTGGTACTGTGGTGGAATTTGCCGCAGTTGCCTGATAAGGGCACAAGAGATTCTTTTAAATGTGCAAACCATGTCAAGTGAACCGCAATCATTTGCCAGCTGCTGTATTTGCCAGGTTAGTTTTTGGGTGTGAATGTATGTGTGGGTTCAGGCTGTGCACATGTGTCTGGGTAAGTGAGAATATGATGAACCAGGGTAACGATCCAGAGGGCCTCAGTCATTGTGGCTCAGTGATGGCTTCGGGATACCTTGTAGGCAGGGCTCAGACCCCGAATCCAACATTATTGCCCTAATCCTAGATAATGCTCTAACGGAGCAATTTTCTGCTCAGGAGATTTGCCCGAGTCCCAGTGGAGTCGACAATTTCTTGACTCCCCGGAGTGCTCTGAAGAATGGAAGTGTGAACAGCACTTTAGGAAAAGAGACCATGAAATGATGTCCACCAGTCTAAACAATGCTATCACAGAGAATCGCTTGGTAGTATATTTGATTCTAATCTGATACTCATGCTTCTTATATATTTCCAACTGAGTGTTTTTTTTTTCTTTACTTTTTAATGATCAAAATATGTGTCTACACATGGTAGACTGATACGAGATAGAATGCTTTGGGTTCATGCGTATCTTTGTCGGAATGCCACTTATTAATAAAGAGATGAGCAGCTTTTAAAAATGAATATATGGAGTATATAAAGAGGGAATATATAGAGAGAAAACAACCTGTTCTTCTTCTAAAATCTGGTTTACCAAGCCACTTTTAAAGCCATAATATATGTACCGATCAGGTACATAACATTAATACCATCTGCCTAATATTGTGTAAGTTGCCATAACAGCTTTTACCTATTGAGGCGTGGAGTCCACAAGACATCTGAAGATGTGCTGTGGTATCTGAGATGGCATCTAGTTTGAGATGGCATCTAGTTTGTCCAGCACATTCCACCGAGGCTCAGTTTGACTGAACTTTGGAAATTTTGGAAGCCATCTCTAGCTCCTCAAACCTTTTCTAAACATGTTTTGCTTCATGGCAGAGTGTGTTATCTTACTGAAATGAAAATACAGATGTAAAAGACACACGATTCATTAGATATTCCCACCATCTTCTATTGTTCCTGATGCTTATGGGCCCAAGGTAGGCGCTTTCAGCAGTGACCACAGGTCGACATAGACACTCTGACCAAAAGCTATTTGTGCTACAGTAGCTAATGTGCAGGATTAGAGCAGACAAGTTAACCTTCAAATTTACACAAACTTCTTGGGCACCTATAGCCCTGTACCAGTAGGTACATTCCGAGAACACCCAACATGACCTGCTCTTTTGCCAAAGAGTCTTCTAACGATCATAAAATATAAGATTTACTGTTGCCCTTTACCCCACTTCCAGCCGATCAGCTTCAAGAACAGACTTTTTATTTGCTAAAATGTTCTACCATCTGACAGGTGCCTCTATAACAAGATGCATCTTGTTTTCCTCATCTGTCAGTTGTTTTAATGTTGTGGGGTGCAGGTTAAAATATTTAGCTTCACAACATTTCTTTAGTTGGTGGAATAATAATGTATTGTATTTATTAGTAATAGCAAATTATTTATTGAAATTAATATTATCATATTGTATGTATTTAATAATTTTGCCAGAATTATCCAGTGTGCTGCGGTGTGTAACAGTGCTTGACACACAAAGCCTCCAGTGGTTTACTGCTGTAAACGGTACATTTTGCAAAACAATCATGTGTTTCCGACCAGGCTTCTGATCGGAATGCCAGTTGCTTTATTTTAGCTTACATTTTCTTCACCAGTGCTGACCAAGGTACAGCTGCTGTTTTTACACTGCTGAGTGTAAGTTGAGTGTAAGCAGATAAGTGTTTTAGTATGAATACATGGCCTTGTGAAGAGACGAATGTAGCACAGACACTCACCCTTTTTTCTTCTCCCAGCTACGAGAGAAAGCAAACCATTAGTGTAAGTCTCAGCATACCCTGACAATGTAGTGGTGTGTATGTTGTCTTGTTGAATGCAGGGTCAAGGCAACCATCTATTTTCGTGTAGAAAAGAGCACTCTTTTTTTTGCCTTCACCTCCACTATGACCAAGGTGAGCAAGCTGGGAGCTGTATTTTCTCTCAGCTATACAGCATGTGAATCTGCCTCCCTGCTGTGAGTAGCTTGTAGTGGTAAAGTTTTGAGGTTATTTATTGTAAGAGACAGAATATAAAGATCTTCATCTTCAGCAGTTATGGTATAATATCCTCAAATTGCAGCTGCACTCAATCTGTCAGTGGATCAGGGCTTGTGAGAAGAATTGGCTCTCACAAGGCCATTTGTATATAAACTGATTGGGAATGCAGCGTTATGATTTGCAGGTTAATGCCAACTGCTTGTTTTTTTTGCATTTCTCACGTTGCTGAGATACTACAGTGTTGTTGAAATGTTTCTTATTTATCTAATAGCTGGTATTTCCTCCCAGTCCAGCTTGAATGATCTACTTCTATATTGCATGACAAGTGCATTTAACTACCTAGCAAATGTTGGCAAGAGTTTCCTGCCAACATTTTTGATCTTTTTTTGATCTAATTAATTTTTGATCTAATTAATTACATGATGTGGCGATTAATTAATCGAATTAATCACATTTAATCGCACATACATACAGACGTTAAAAGAAGCAGGGTTTTTTTTACCATTTATTATTGAATACAAGTCTATAGCTTAGGCTACAATGGTCATGACATTTTTATCACTGACTGAACCAAACCTATGAAATAAGTTACAGTATATGACAGTTGTAAGTTTTGATACACTTCCTTGTTTCTCAAATAAACCCAGCCACCATTATCATCGCTATTTCCAGCTCTATTTAGATCCAGATCACCCCGCTGCCTCTCCTACATCTCCCAGCTCTCTCACACACACTATGGCCTGTAGCGCTGAGACTCCGCCCCTCTGGAGATCTGGATTGAGAGAGCTAAATGCTACTAATGATGGGAAGTTTGGATCATTTTACTGACTCAGATTTTCGAGTCTCGTTCAGCAAAAATAACAAACATTTTTTCGAGTCATCTGGTTAATTTTGTTAATTTGAGCTCAATTAAAATGTTATGTGTTACTTCCCTAGCACATCTACTCCTTACACAAATGTTGATCTTACTACAAACAAGACAAAACTATAATGCTATAAGAAACAGAAAAGCTTCATTCATTGTTTACCTGTGTCTTTAGTCTATGACTCGCTCACCTCGCCTCTTATCTGGTTTGAGTCGTTCATTCATCACCTGACACCCCAATTAGCTAATCAATGCAGCCTGAGCCGGATTAGTAACTGAGTTACATCATTCTAAAAGTAACTAATTACCAGGCAAACTAATTATTGCGTTACTTAAAAAAATACTCATTTAATATAACTATAACATTTATATAAACATTGTACACTAATCATCGACGCAGAGAGATGCTTTTTTCCTGGGTGTAATTTGCACATCACATAAACATTTTTGCCTTTCACCTCAGCGAGGGAAAAGTAGCTCTTAAACATCCAGTCTGCAGAAGCTACCTTTGACCAGAGCGGTAGAGAAATCTTTTTCTCTCTACGGCTCTGCATTTGACTGACCGTGCCTGTGCTTGTGTGTGACGACTCGCACTACTCTGCCTCTGATTGGCTAACCATTGAAATGTACTCAATCTAAGCCACTCATTGCATTCTCAGGTACACTACGAGTACAGACACCCCAATCATCATCACTGGTTATGTGTCCCGCCCCGGCCCTGAACACACACACGGAGAGACGTTGTTCGCATGAAAACCGCTTCAGTGTTCTCAGTTATAGTAACGCGCATTTTATTGTCAGTAACGTTAATTGTGTTGTAACGGGGGAAACAGTCATTGGTTTGATTACTCATTACTGAAAAAAGTATCGCAGTTAGTAACGCCATTTATTTATAGCACCGTTATTCTCATCACTGGTGACAGCCCCGTAATATTAACCTATGTAGCCTGAGCTGGAAAGAGAATTGATTAGTTCATGTCTCGAGTCTTCGGGTTTGAGTCGTATGTTCATCACGTGACCGCCCCGTAATGTTAACCTATGCAGCCTGAGCGGATAGATATTTGATTAGTTCATCTCTCGAGTCTTTGGGTTTGAGACTCAATAATTCCAATACAGCAACTATAGGATATAGTGCAAATGCGCATGCGTGACTGAACGAATCATTCATACAAGGTGACTTGTTGTCCCCGAGTCACATTAAAGATAAGTTCAAAATGAATGAATCGTTCAAGAACGACCCATCACTAAATGCTACGGCTAATTCCAGCCTAATCCCCCCCCTTCTCCGTCTGCCTCTAGCTCGACCTATACCCCTCATACACTGCGATTCACCAATGCTCCCCTCTTTCTCGATGGGCAAAATGTTGAAGTGTTGAGTGATCTCTCCATGCATGGCCGCGCAGCTGCGCTCAAGATTGAACCAGGAGAGGCACGAACGTCTTTTCCAAAAGGCAAATATTTTCCTTCAGAATCAGCAAAAAACATTAACAAGACATCACAGGAAAACTTTTTATTAGCCATTTTATAGTTTTTTTTCTTTCAAATCTCATACGCTTCCTCGTGTGCTGTGTACTGAACTGAACTCTCTGGCTGCTCACCCAGCAGCGATTTGGGAATCGGGAAGATGAGTCCCAAATAGACGTATAGAAGTACTACATGTCTGCCAACTAGTGGCAGAGCTTAAAGCATTACTTACGTAATTTATTTCTGATTAATGAATCTAATTAACGTGTTAAATTCCCAGCCCTATTAGAAACATTTTGTTGATGTTTGAGAGAGAGGTGAGTGAATGTGTGAGATATTGTTGTGACATAAACAGTGTATACCCCTCTTCTGTGGCCTGTTTTTTTTTATATGTGACAGCATCATAAAAATACTTGTGTTTTGTGCACGAGCCTGTATCTTTGCACTGTATGTTTAAAACCTGAAAAAAATATTTTGTGTTTCATCAAATGAATTGCTGCTCTAATTATTGATGAACTTACGGTATTGTTCCATGCTGTACTTTCACATCAGTGGCAATAATATGGCATTACCACTCATTTTGGCTTTTCTGAAGAATTAATTAGCTTGTATATAGTCCTACAAGGTGGACACGGAAGAACTGTGTCTGAAATCAATATAGACGGCAACACATGGCTATAATAAAGGTATGGTCAATGTTGCCAGCAAATAATGTAATAGTGTTCTTGGGAAAGCTCTAGTATGAAGGGTCCTGCCAAATAAAATGGGGAGAATCCCATGCTGCTGCAGCCCCTCTGAAGTGGACTTAGCCCAGATGGATTGCTCTACAGAATGTCATGGATATAATTCGCACGGGCAGCTTAATCAGGATGTTACCAGGAAACAACCTGCCAAAGAGAGGCAGCAATTGTTTGGTGGCCTCTGACCCCCTGCCCATTATAGATTGTCATAAATTCTTTTTGTGTCTTTCATGTGGCAAGGGCTCAGGATTTGGGCCTTAGCTTTGCTGACGCCATTCACTGAGGGCCACCCAGAGCTTAATACTCCAGAAAGACAGATATGGTTTCACTAAACCCAAATATATTAGGCACATGGTTCATACCTTATTTGTGTAACCTCCCAGCATTATTCTGATGGAGCAATGTTTCCTTTTTCCATTAAAAAAAGTGAATGTTGGTCTTAAGTGATGGTTTTTACTTGTTTTTTATTTATATCCATGAGTATTATATACAAACACAGCATGAGAAGCATTGACAGTATGAATATTTGTTTTAAAAAATGTGTTATATTTACTGGTACTTTATATATTATATAATATACCAATAAATATAACTGAATATTTTTTAAAACAAAATATTAATAAAATTTAGCTATAAGAAAGCGCATTTGGGATAAGAAAGCGCATTTGGGATGGTGAAATACTGCTGGAAAAAACCCTGAATAAGTCAGCTCCATCTGGGAATAGTCTGAACACAGGGGCGTAGCACATGGGTGGGTGGGGGGTTTTCAACACCCCCACTTTTGTTGAAACGCGATTCTATCCCCTCCACTTTCGTCTGATTTTTCTGTATTAAATTGATTAAGTTGTATTTATAACTTGGCTTCATCATCCCAGAAGACCCCCCCACTTTTGGAAAGCTTGATACGCCCCGGTCCGAACACATAATTCAGTGAAGGAATACGACAAAAATAACTCTTGTACAAAGCCTTAGCATGGCCAATGCAACTCATTTGTTGAAGCTTAATGGTGACCTACAAATGATGTTGAATCTTTGTAGTTACCAGTATTTCTAATATGTGATTCATAAAACCTTTTCAGGCTTTCAATGGAAGGATTTTTTTATATGCTGGATGGCATTGAAGAACGTCTTCCTGCCAGAAATGCCAAGCTGTACAGTAGTTCTTCAGTCAGTGAGCAAAAATTGAGAGATATTATCAGGTACAATATTCTGCTTTGCCTATTTTCCTCATTATGAGTTTTTACACCTCCAGTGGAAATTGCACTGTCCTGCCTTTAAGAGCACTCACTTTAAATTAAGTGCCATTACATAGCACCGATAACACTCTAGCAATAAATCTTGGTCTGACCTCTAAGGGGTTTCAAATGACAGTGAATTGTCATAGTAACCCCTTCTTGTGGTTGACTAGTAGACGGATAATTAGGTTCTCTGTCAACAAAGAAATTTGCATGGCATTTTTAATTCTTATTTTAATTTGCTGGATTTGGTACATTATAAGGCAGTGAATATTTGTTTAGAAAGACAGATTATAATTATCCTGTTAAATTTGCGTTTGTGCAAGAGAGGCAAACATACATATTAGGACAAGTGTGTGTGCAGCCCCACAAGGCTCCATAGAAATTGCTGATATAATTGTGTTTATTTACCAGGTTGTGCAATCAGCGTGGGGGGCTGAAGGGAGAGGACCTGAGTGTATGTGGAGCCGTGGTCCTGCAGCAGTTGCCCCTGTTGTCAAAGAACACGTCTCAGGGTTGCCTGCTGCCCAGTGACCTGGTCAACACACACTGGTCCACTACTGTAGATGCTGCACAGATTAGGTACAGTACAATGCAACTCACTGGAAGCAGCTACCACAGCATGGCTGAGTAATACTTTTTTGACTTTCGGGGATTTTATTTACAATGATTAAGGAAATGAAAGCTAACGTGCTGAGTAATATGTTTTATATTTATACTTTAAAGTGAGTGGGATAAAAGCTATACTCCAGAATGATGTGGCACTGACCGATATCCTCAGCAGTAGGATGCAGTATGCTGTGGCACATTACGAATTCCTGTGTACATTACAAATGTTGGTGTAATTATTCACTTGTCATGTGAAAAGAATACTGAACAGTCAATAAAAATAAAAAGAATGTTTGTAACGAAAAATTTAAATTAAGAAACAAAATGCAATCAGAGCACCTGAACATCCTTTGCAGTAAATTTTCATACATCCTCTCATGTTGTTTCATTACCATCATTTCTGTTGTGAAATACCACAGTGAAATGAATGATCATCATGTAATTATCATATTTTATAACAATGGTTTAATGGCACAGGGTACCCTGGTTATACACATTCTGTGTGTGTGTGTGTGTGTGTGTGTGTGTGTGTGTGTGTGTGTGTGTGTGTGTGTGTGTGTGTGTGTGT
>JBBKCR010000001.1:29473615-29490131 GCA_037577295.1 Ladigesia roloffi
TATATATGCACTGCATCTATCACAATTTTGAGAACTTCAAGAGTCCTCAATGCTAAAGACTTAGAATGATGAGGCTAGAACAAGGTCATAATCTGTCATTTAAATGCAGCTACTGGCTCCAGTACCATGCTATTTGGATGCAATTTACAGATGCATTCAATCTTCCAAAGCCCACTTAAAGCAATATCATAATCAGCTGGCAACAGGTGAAAGCATACCTTTCAAAATTTTTTGAGAAGTAAAGCCATTATCAGACAGTAGATTTCTGATGATACCCACATAACCTTGTGTAACAGTATCTGGACTCTGGGTTTGTTTTCAGGAGAAAATAGGTGCTCTATGCCAGTAATAAACTCCTATTTCTATTCCTAAATTGGTGCTAATCATTCTCTAATTCTCTATCATTGAAAATTGATCAGTCTTTTTATAACACACTTTGAAAGTGGATTGTTCTGGTCAATAGCTGCAAGGAATCCTGGGGAATGGCTTGCTATAATGTATAATAATTGCTGAAAAACATAAAGCTTCTCATACGCCCACTTACAGCCACCATGGACAACAATTAAAGGCAGATCATTTAAATGTTTTGTTCATTTTATACAAGTTAATATGGGAAACTAGGTGACCTCTATAGTGGCATTAATCTTGTTCTGCACCACATTGTGTAAAATCCCCACACGTATGAAAAAGTATTGGATATTTTGAGCATATTTGCTGATGGTTCAGAACAGTTAAAATGGGTTATTCTTCAGTGAAAGAGCCCTCGTTCGCTTAAAGCGAGCCAGCGGGCCTTTTTGGTTGAGGAACCATTTTTCCCATTTTCGTGCACTTGGTAGATAGAGAATTTTAGATTGCAAAAGTGTTGGGTTACTGATTATGTAATGCAGATGGATATTCACTGTTATAAATGTAGGGCATTTAAACAATACGCACACTTTTATAAGTTATTTGTTCCTCTGCGCTCTTGAATTGCCCCGAAAGGCAAATTAATTCCACCACTCGCGAGTATACAGGCGAGAATTCTGAAAATGGTCCAGATTCAACAAATAAAACACGGGAATTTTTTTCAAACAGACTGCCTATATTATTACTTTTCATCTTTAACATGGGAATTAACTATATGATCATAAAATATATTTTTGGTATTTTGTGGAAATATAATTAAAATATAATTAAAAAAGCAAAATAAACCAAAAAAATATTAATAATATAAATTTAGAAGAGCTGTAATATCTGGATTTTACATTAGTTAAGGACTCCAGTCATTCCTTTGTTTTTCTGTGCTCCATTTCTTCGCGAAGGAACTTACAGTCAATAAAATAATTGTAGATAATCTCCGTATTATTTGACGCAATACCTATATCAGAATGTTAATCGTAATCATTTAACAGAATGAATAAAAATTATATATACAGAATAATTGTTAGCACAAACAAAAACAAGACACTGTTATACCGTCAAATTCGTTCAATTTCCAAGAATATTTTATTTGTATTAATATTAATATTTTATTATTTCTTTTTTTTGTTCAGTGAACTTTTCTACTGGCTGTCTAAAATCCTACAGTGTGTAAGCTAACTTTAGTTTAAAGTACAGACTCGGTGTAGTGAACTGAACTGTGACAAAAAACGCACGTGCTTCTTTTACCAGCTTTTAAAATTCATTTGCTAATATTAACTTCACCTCCATCGACCTTGCTTTCCCTTCCATTTGTTTAGATCCGTAGCATAAGGCCTAATGAAAATGCACTTCAAATTAATTCCCGGAGAATAGGCTTGCACTTCAATTCATTTATTGTTAACGTTCAATTGATTTGAAACATATACAGCAGCCATCGTGTATGTGTTTTGTCTTAACTTACAAAAAAGAAATAAAATAAAAAACAAAAAAGGACATTTATATTACAGATAAAACAGAAAACTCAAGTGTTAGCCAAATATACAGTCCCTATATTTCATTAATCTAAATTGATACATTAGCTTACAATAATCATGTCATTAAAATAAAAAAGCTCAAGTGTTCATTGTTTTTTGGGTGTGGGATATTGGGGGTGGTCGATGTGAGATCAGGCCTCTTGAGCATTTTCCGTGGATCTTAATTTCGTACCTGAAAACCTCCCATCCAGTTCCCTGCCTTTACCGTGATGGGGAGCAGCGACCTTGTTCAACAACAGATAACCTTGTACTACAACAATAAGGGGAAGTCCAAAAACGCACGTGGTCTGGCTAGGAACAGCTTGTCCTTCACCGGTAGAAGGGCTTCGCGTAGGAAAAGGTAATAATAATCGCGCCCTCGAAAAAAAAATAATAATAAAAATAAGAAGCACAGGTGGCCCGTGCGTGGCGCGCCACACAAAGCCTCGTTATATACGTCCACTAGCTCCACATTCTCACATCTTGTCTGCATTTGGCCTTGCAGTTCAGAGTAATAGAGTAAGTGATGGTATAAAAAACAAGGACGATAAACAAAAGTTTGTGAATAATGAGCAGTCCTACCACGTCCTACCATAAAGCAGGTTCGACGTGACCATGTTGTTGGTATAATCTACGGAAGTGTCTATTTGTCCCATGTTGCTGAGTGAAGAATGCATGGATGGAGGACTCGGTGACATTTCCTCTAGATCTTGGGCCTGCACGAGCGCGCTGACCTGCTGATTCTGGTGCTGGCTTAGAGCGTTACTCGTGGCTGGAAGCACGACCCCAGAGCTGTTCTGCTGATGCTGCTGCTGCTGTTGCTGCTGCTGCATCTGCTGTTGGGTGGGCGTGGGTGTGTTGGAGCCGTTCTGACACGGCTTGCCGTCCTTCACTAGCACGGGCACGGCCACCCGCCTGGGCGACTGCTGTTGCTGGCACAGGCCGCCCTCCTGCTGCAGCTGCTGTGCCGCCTTGTCCTTGGCCTGCCGCTTCATCTTGTATCGGTGGTTCTGAAACCAGATCTTGACCTGCGTCGGTGTCAGGTGGATCATGCTGGCCAAGTGCTCCCTCTCCGGGGCCGACAGGTATTTCTGCTGCTTAAACCTCCGCTCGAGCTCGTAGACCTGCGCCTGGGAGAAGAGCACGCGGCGTTTCCTTCTTGGGGCGGCGTGCATGGGGGTCATAGCTTTGGAGGCGTCCGCCATGCCGCTCAGCGGTCCCATCCCCGTCATGTTCATACCTGTGGAAGGTCCCATGAATCTAGAAACTTAAAAAATATACATAAAATACGTACGGCCTTTCAATCAGCAGGAATAAATACGAGCTTATCTGTTAATCTGCACGCTACTTTCCGAATTCACGCACGCACAAGCACATTTATGAGTAAATAAATATCAAGCTTGATTAATGAATTAACAAAATGTCATTTATGGCAGATGTTGTTCCAAAGTCAAACATGATTTGGCAAAAATATTTTCTATATCTCAATCGCTGTATGAAATCCAACCCAAATCCCAGTACGTGAGTAAAGTATAAAAAACGTGCTCGTTTTCCATATTATAAGACATAAAAAAGCAACTTACTTGTTGAATATCTTGGGTCGGGGTTGGCACCGTACCACCCTGTTGCTGCAGCACTATTTCTTATGGTTTCTTGGTAAGAGGGTAAATCCCCCATGTTGGCAATGCTGCCATTGCAGTAGCCCCCCATAGCGCCGTGTGAGAACTGGGAGACGGAGTGAGGCATGTGGTAGGTGCTGGCCACCGTGGCGTTATGGCCCATGGAGTGCTGCTGCATTCCCGTCTGGGACACCTGAGGCTGCCGGTACGCTCCAAGTGGAGACGCGAGGTTTCCCGTGCTCTCCATGCCACCAAACTTCTTGTACGTTTCTTCGATGGGGCTCAAAATGTCTGTCACTGAGAAAGGTGTCGTGTGCTTTGGGCTCAGCGACATGATTCAGAGAGCAGGTGGATGTTTGGTGGTGCGGCTCTGCCGTGTTGTTGTAATCAGCGCCGTTCTCGTGCAACGTCGACGTAAGAGAGTGCTTGTGGTGCGCCTGAGATCCGATTGATCGCCTTCGAGGAGGAGGCGAGCCCTGGCCACTCTTTAGCTCGGGTTTATTGTAGCTAGGCGCCAGGTTTACGACAAACACGGGGGGCGGAGCGACGTTCAGGACTGCCAAACAATAGTCATTGACATCTCAGCACAGATAATTGAGAAAAAATGCTGTTAGTTTCAAATTAACTTAAGCATAGTGCCAACCGAAACCTTTCCTTTCCCACAATTTCACATAAAAAAAAAAATCTACACTGGTAGTCCCTTAATTTAAATAAGGGATCCCTTATTTTTGGCAATGTTTTCATCCCATGTAAAACGACTTCTTTTCTTTTTTTTTCATGCTCTGTTGCTATGCGTCAATAGGGACTTCCATACTTTTCCCTAAGTTTGAGAGCACTTTGACGAGACATAAGCGCCAGCAAGCACCGCCAAAGAGGCACAATGAAGGCCCCCTCCACTGCATGACCTAATTTATGCGTCTTAAGCATCATTTTGCGCCACCAGAGAGGGGCTCTTCAAATAAGCTCATGATATAAAAAATCCTGACCACAGAAAAGTGACATTAGAAATATGAAGCATTTAAACATTTTTCTGCAAATAAGCAAAACCATTATTTACACACTGACTCATCTGCCGAACAGTTTAGAGCTTTTTTGTCTTAAACGTAGTCAGTATTTTTTTCCACTAATACAGTTGTGTATGGATCATGAAAACTACTCGCTCCTAGCGGAATATAAATGAAGAAAAAACAATTTGGATTTTCAGTGTTTTATGAAGTTTATTCACCATTTTTTATATTCCAACACTGGAAACCGACAGGTTGCCAGATTGTCGGTTTAATTATTTGGTTGCTTTCAGAGCTAATTAAAAAAGTACTCACATATAGTTAATATCCTTGTGTTGTTTCTTTTGCACCACCGTAGACTGCATTTGTTGCCTAAATAAAATACAATAATTTGTTTAGTTATTAGACTGATAATATAGGACTGCAACTGCTTTTACTGATGTTACTGAGGAATTTGCTAAATAACACCTATTTGTGAACCTATTTGAACTATTCTGCTTGTTATTTTACAGATATTCTTCAGTGCAATATTATAAGAAAAAAATGAAAAGGCTTTGGGGTTTTTCGACTAAATGCAACTAGACACAATTCAAAAGCATTCGTCAGTCGATTTTTACGCAAGACTTTCGTCATTAACCTGAAACAAACAAAAGACGCGTTTGATCACTTTATCCCATCTTGTCACGATTCTAAGGTTCAAGATTTAAAGGAATATTACTACAAATATTTAAACATAACGCTATTCTATATATCATTTATAGTAGACATGACACGCGTTACCTTACATCATCTAGAATGTCTGTTGAAAATTTATATTTTAAACGTCCCAAACATCTAATTTCAACATTAATGATTTTTCGCTGTTGAGCAGGTTATGAGCAAGCCTATCGTGTTTTAAATGGGTGTGAATTCAGAGGTCCCCCCACGATGAATACTACATGACAATAATTAGAATAATGCTAATTATTATTTTTATGTTTAACTGTAAAATAACAGGTCAAGTAAAATATTTTAAAACTAATACTGTGGAAGGAATGCCAACATGGGGACGGCTTTCAATTTTAAGCCTGTAAGAGTATTCTTCTATATAACTTTTTGACTTCCTGACAGACCTCAGTGCACCTTGACGGCTTCTGGGACACAATTGAGTTTGTTTATGTGCAGCCCTGTCTGGCTGCTTTTACGCTTTTTGGTTGCTCCCAGAAACTTGGCTGGGATCGGCGCGTCTCCACCATTAGGTAAATGAGCAGGGCCACTCAACCTTGCGGAATATTAAGGCAGAGAGCATGACCGCGGGCCAGCGAGCCTCACTCTGCTCCAGAATCATGGGGCTGCTGCACAGCTGAGTCTAATAGTTCACTTTACAAACCTCCAGGGCGTCACCCAGGAACTGAGCACCAGAATATACAAATGCATACGGGATTGGGACACACCGGACAGCGCCTTTCAGAGGTAGAGAAGCATCACGTGCGTATATAATCACGGTCGCGATATATATAATACATAGATTACAACAAAATCGCAGCAAATACATTATTTTTTTGCTTTCAAATATACTTGACAGTTCACTGATGAACGTTTCAGGGTGCATGTGTACACGCCTGTGCGTGGGCGTGTAGAGCGCGATCGTATACATGCGAAAGCAGCCTAAATGGAAACAAACTCCGAGTGGTATGTAGGTAAGTGTTTACGACGAAATGTGTTAAGGTAAAGTCCATAAAAACATGAACGACGTGAATGGTAGGCTACATGCTGAATTATGTCCAGATTAATCTGGGGTCAGTGGTCAGTGATAAAGTGCTAAAGTGACAAAGTAAGTCAACCCTGAAGAAAAACGAGAAAGTAAAACACATAGCTCTGTGTAAGTTATATGTGCCATCACTTTACTGTTTAAACATTAAAGTTGACTTGGAGCCTGTATTTATAATATAACCTGGGAAGAGTCAGTGGCAGTTGTGTGTCGGTAGTAGATAATGTGGGATAAATCCGTTTATAAGAGTGATTGATGTCGCTGTAACCGTGCGATTCCTCATAGAGGCATTTCTGCCTGACCTTGAGGTGGTTATAAAGACATTGTGTGATCAACCTCTTCTTCCATCGACATGCTGGACAAAAGCAGCCGAAACGTTAAGCGCCATTGGCCAATCATGAGAAAGAAAAGCGCTCTTATATGCTCTTTTTCTACCTGACATGCACTTAGTCTCTGATATATACGAAGGCTCGCAGTGTAATTCTACCACACTTCAAAAAACAAGGTCCCGATTTAAAGAAAAGTCTGGTGCGCGGCACGGTGTCATCTGGAGTGCTGGGCGCATGAAGGCGCGCAGGTTTTTACCAGCAGCGCGCGAGGTTAGGGGGTCAGTGAGGGGCAAGAGCGCTTCGAATGAGAGCTAGGGTCCTGACCCACCATCTCAAAGACCCCACACTGGAGCAAATGGTCCCGAGCGCGCAAATTGGTCTCCTTGCAGTGATCTCATCTGTAGAACAGCAGTAATAGGTATATTTTCACATGGGCAGAAGGCAGCCTGGAACAACAGACAAATTGTTTGGACAGATGAAGCACGCGACAGACTTGGAAATGACAGCGAGATAACAGATCTCTCCAAGGCGCGTTTCATGTCGAATCCATGACTCAAAGCGCCCACGAATGAAAACAACTTGGAACTCACACCCTGGGTTGAGGATGCATTTCAAATTTTGCCACGCGCAACGAGGATGCGGATCCAAAGATATCAAGCCAACGGGGCGACCACTTTATGTTGTGCATTTAGAGGGCAGTTTACATAAATTAGTTTCATCGATTCACTTTGTAATTGTAAGAAACCCGTAGAAGGAAAGGGCCTGCTGGGCGGAACGCTGAAGTTGCCTAGTTGGCCAAAGCGCATTTATCTTATTAGGCACCTTAATGTCTATTCCCCGCGCAGTGTTTCGGGCTAGATAGGGTGAAATGGTGCAATGTATCTGTAGTGCGATTTAAACCAGTGTGTGGAGGAAATAAACAATGCCATTCTCAGGAGCGCCTTTTGTATTTAGGTTATCTTTATATTGTCCAAGTTGCCTATATTGAAAAGTTTTGGCAAATTCTCAATAACGCTTATACGAAACGATTCTCTCATGCCTATCGTGATTAAATATTGTAAACGTTCGCTTGTATATGATAGCCGAATGTAAAATAAATCACACATACATTTGAAAATAAAAATAATTAACATAAGACTGTCTAAAGTTAACTGTTTATAGTAAACAGGCCACAATCACACATTCAATCCTTTATCTGAAAGAAGACATTTTTCTTAATCCAAATGTCGCTGATAATATTGACATAAAAAATAAATACATGTTGATGACTATAAGTATTTAAAACGTGGAAACTAAACCGGATTAACTGAAATCATACATAAAGTTAGGATTAAAATTCAAACGTTGAATTAACAATAGCAGGTCAAATGCGGAAATAATAGCATGTCCAATGCGGAAATAAAACACAATTCTCCAGCTCCTGGAGACAACGAGAAATATTGCAATAATAAGACATTACTTTTTTAAGTGCATTGCCTTGAATATTTTCACATGTCCTGCAGACCTGATTTTATTATTCTTTATCAAATATGAATATGATTTAGCTATTTTTATTTTTTATTTTTTTAAACATCTCGGGTTTCTTTTATATTTGATGAGGAGACAGTTCATATGCATTCCTCAAACTTTACTGTGAGGAAAGGTTTTAGTTTCTGAGATTTAAGTTTCGAAATATTTTTCTTCTTCGGATCTTTTAAAATCCAAATTTCTCACTTTAATTCCTCCGGAAAATGTTTTTTACAAAGCCATGTTCAACTATTATGATGTCGACCATTTTGAACCAAAGCAGGCAGGTGCTTGTCCCAGCTTCTAAGCTGCCTAGAAAGCAACCCTTAAGCAGAGCATACCCACCGTTAAGAAGGTTAAAGGTCCTCCCAAGAGTACCAAGTATCTGACAGACCTCTCCAAAACCTTATTCTTCTGCCCAAGTTTTCATTCAAATGCAATTAATGGACCTCGATGGACGAAATGATGCTAATAGGTTGCAAAAAACGCAGTAGAAGCGTGTAAAATATTGTGCGTTTAAAAAGTATACAGCAGGACAGCTCGGCATAGCCTTGGACGCATGTGGAGATTTAGAGTCGACACTGCGTTTATTTGTTCCTGGCCACGAGGGATACTAACAGTATTTACTCTGCGAGGAGAACTGTGTGTTATAGTAGATTTTCCCTGCATTTATGTGAGTATTTAAGACTTAATCATTTTCCAGCTGCTACTATTCTTACACAATGATATACAACCAACGCAGCGACGCTGAATGAGGGACTGTCATTATATTTTCTTACGCAAGTAAAAAACACGATATTCGCTTGTTAACTGTAAGGCTTCAGCTTTGTATTATGCACGCGTGGAAATAGTAATTAGTGGTTTTAACAAACGATGTGGTTAGTTCAAGCTGACGGTTTAGCCATTTTAGGGTTTGTTTCATTAAATATCTAATAGTTGGGAAATAAATACCTGCGATTGCGTTCGATTTTTAATCTTAAGATGACTTTTATGCTTTCTTCCGAAAAAGTGGTTTAAAACAGCATCGCACAAATCTAAAGACACAAAGGCCGTTTATAGTGGTTCAGTATAGTGTTTTTATACTGGTATATTTATATTGATGTGATTGATTGATATTGAAGTTAGGGATGTGACGTTATTGAATAATTCAACATAAAGGACGTTTCAGTATATTAATATTAGTCATCTAGACCACAAAAGGAAAACAGAACACAGGAAAACGTGGAACTGAACACATTATTATTAACTTTATTTAAAACAATGCATGTTCTCTATGCATCCTTAACCTCGCTAACTGTTTTTACTTTTCCCTTAATCATAGATTAGATGTGAATTGGATTAAATAGCTTTTAACACAATTGGGTCATGTGTGAATTTGGGGCAGTGTTTGAAACTGATAGAGGTATTTAGTAATGTACTGTTTATTAACCATACATTAGTTAGTGACTGAGGCAAAATTAAGTGAATGTGAAGCACACAGTGACTCATGCATTGTTTACATTAATCTGAAAATAAGATTTTATTTACTTTAATGAAAATGTATTCTAAGTAGATACTAGTTGCAGATGTGTTTACAAATCCATACAACATTTAACCCACAAGAGAAAAATCCTACAAATGGGCTGTTTCATGAATGCTATATAATGCCATGTGTGTTCATGTATGTTAACAGTGTGTTAACTTTATGAATAAATATTCAAAAAGTTCATAAATTCATGACATTTACATCCATTTTTAACATTTTGAACACCAGAAATCTTACTGTTACTGAAACTACAAATTTAGAATGATGGTCTTGTACAACTCTTTGAAAGTTCACATGAATATCTGGAGAGTTGCATGAGCTGAAAAGTGTTATATTATGTCTGCAATCTGACAACGTGTAAACATCTTAGATATGCATTTATCGCAAAACTCCTCCCTCTAAACACATAATTTGCTCAATTTTGCTCTCAGTGTAGGTGCTGCTTTAATGATGGTCAACCAGCAACAAAAAAGGTGTTCAACAATTGACCTGATTACAGTGTAATTCATCTCACAAACTAAAAAATAGTTTGAGGGAATGTTAATGGTAGCGACACACTCCTATCAAATCTGAGCATTCATAGAATTGAAAAAATGGGATAAGACCACTGAATCAGACACCTCATCAGTCTCTTTTGTTTAAAACCTCTTATTACAAACCTGAAAAGTCCTTTGTACTGTTTCTTGAAAAATCACATGTTTTTTTACATATAAGATTAAATATCAGGAACATTAAATTGTAAATTTGTAATTTCACATATACAAATCTATTAGCTGTTGTAGTTTCAAATTTTTGATTAAACTTGAATAGCTCAGCACAAAAGTACAGCAACCATTGTTTCAGAAAGCATGATGTCCCTTACTCAGGATCCACAGCAGAAACACCACAAGTGCCCTTTAACTATAGCTCAGAAAGCATTGAGAATGTCCATTTCAATCATTTTAGTGGATGCAGTCTTGTACAATGTTTGAAAAGTTTTGCGGTCTTGCATAGTCCTAAATTTATGCAAAATTAAACCTTATTTTATAATAAAAGTAGATAGTAAATGAATGAATGAATGAATGAATGAATGAATGAATGAATGAATGAATGAATGAATGAATGAATTAAGTTCCCACTAAATGTTGATCACTATTATTTTAATTAAAAACCTTGAGAAACATTCGAGAAAATCTTAATGTGTAAATATGTGTATACATTCTCTTGTTACGGTTCACAAATTGGGGTACTCAAACCACAATGCTGGTCTTCATTTCAAATGTTTATATGCTTTGTTTAATTATTAGTTAAAAATAATGAGTTCAGAACAAATTATACATGAAATCAAAAATCTCAAAACATTAACTCTCGTGGTATTATTAGTACACGAATGAGGTGAAGTAGAACCAGAAATAATAGTTAATAGTAGTAATATGCATCCATCTGCCATACACCCCTTGCAAAAAAATTATTGATGCCCAAACATTTTACACTCACTCAAAAAAATGAAACCTTGACTTTAATTAATTTTTTCTTGTCAACAGGTTCCACAAAATTTAATTATGTAACTTGAAAACAAAGTGGAGACATAGTTATGTGGACCTTAATAGAAAAAAACATTTCAAGCCAACAAACACAATTCTTGAAAGTAAACTGAATATAAATAAAGTATGTAAAGTGTACAACCTTCTTGTTCATTTTTTTGAGTGCTGGTTCCAGTGAGGAATAAAGATGAGCAGTTAGCAATAGCAGCCTTTAAACACATTGGGACAATTTGCATTGTTTAGGTATTATGTCTCCATGAATTTAAATGTCTCCTTTTTACCCTGAAAGGCATTTATAATTGTTGTGTATTTTTTAACCAGAGAAAACTGATTATTGGTTATTAAATTACAGTTTAACATCCTCTTTTTAACATTAGAATTAAACAGACAGAATTAAACAGGTTTTTTTAAAAACTGTGTGTTTCACAAACCTGGAGACTTTTTTAGCAAATTTTTTAAGGTAAATTTGATGGTATGTACATGGAGTTTATTGTGAGCCAAAACTGTTTTTTCACACCACTATCAACATTACATATAAAACGACTCACTGGTCATTTTGGATGATAAATAAAATGACTATTATTGTGTTGCAAGCATCATGACCTCTATTGCCATTGCCATTGTAAAAAAAGTGAATTGGAAAATTGGTAGATCTTTCAAGTGCATAGGCAGATATAAGGCTGATAAATGTAAATGACCTGTGTTCCATTGGCTTCCCAGTATGCCTCATTCAGAAAGGTTGAAAAAAGTAGTGGGAGGGGCTAACATGCTATGGGCTGGATTCATAGCTAGATATGTGTACACTTTTTGTCACATTATAAAAGAAACATGCAATGAAGTTAATACAGGCTCTTTCTGGAGCTTACTTCTTATATATTAAATATGTAAATGGAAGAGAAAACTGTTCTTAAATACTGTATTTGTTTAATACTTTGTATTGCACTACTTATTACTTATAACTTGTTTATTTATTAACCCATAAGATAAAAATGCTGCCTTTTTAAAGATAATCTATCATTATAAAAATAGTAGAAAAAGCTTTGAACTGGTAAAGAAAGAAAAAAAGGCATAAAAACATGGACCACAACATTGATGACCATTTCACAACTCCTATCAAGCAAATTGCAGTCTCACTCCACTATTTAATAACAACACTGTTGGAAGTGCAGTGGTGTTAATCAACCATTATTAACTCCTCTACATTGGTGCAGAATGCCAATGGTCACTGAGGTGAATAATCCATGTTGAATAACTCCATTTTACTATGAAAACCATTTACATTGCCTAAGGGAGAAAAATTCACTAAACAAGATATTTCTTGCACAACATGGGTTTGGAGTGTTTTCTTTATTACAAGCACACATTAGATAACATATTTATACAACATGGATCCTGGTAATGCCTTGGTGGAAAAAAAATGCCCAGAATGCCTTAATAAAAAAAAGCACAAACAAAGCACAATACAGCTGCTCCTGGGCAAGTATATATCATGTTAGATAAAGCAACAATTGTTTGAAAGTCAGTGTAATATATGAATTGGTCTGTAAAACAAATAATTAAGTTTACCAAAATAAGGGCTTTACAAGCTGAGTGCTCAGAGAGCAAAAACTTATTAACTGTAAGTAAATACTTAACAGTGTTGAAACAATTATTTATATTTAACTGATTATAAACAGCAGATTAAAAAACTGACACTGTATGATAGTTATATTGTAATAATGGTATGTTAAAGATATATCAAGTATACGATGTCTATTATATACTCAGAAGTATTTACAAATTTAAGAGCTTATTTAAAGGCTTAGGTATTAAAGCAGTGAATGGGATATATTAGTGAAGGGTTTTTGTAGCTCACCTATTACCTTTTTCACACTGGTTTGCTTGATGTTAAAGCTGTGTTTTATTTCCTTACAGTGATTCAGCACAACAACGTGGACAAGACTCTTCATATTACTGCTCATCATCTCTTTCAGTAAAGGCATTTTCTGTCTTTATCATGTATGGAAGTACCAAAACAGATTTAAAACAGAAAGTAATTTAGATATATAGCTTAAAAGTGGTCAATAAAGTCTTGTGTAGTAATGTAGATTTTATTTGTGCATCGACAGATTACAACTTATTGAAGATTTTTTTTATTGTTTGTTAGAAAAATGCTAAGAAAACAAGTTTGATAGTTTAAAGAATCATGATCATAAACCTGGCTAACTATAATGCTGCACTGCTATAGTGGATGATAAAACAAAAAGATATTGGGCATTTCAAAACAATGAATTGTGAAGATAAATCACAGAGAATATATTTACATATATCCCACTTTACCAATGTACTTCACCCAACTGACCATCTGTCCAAACCATAATCTGTTAATGTGCATGTGTGAAAGAGTTTACATGCTGAGGACTCAATACATTGTAACTCCCTGTCTAATTCGTTGGTGTAATTCTGTGTGCCACCAAAGACCTCTGAGGCTTCTTGGTGGTATTGGCACTAAGACATATGCTGCAGGCCCTTTTCCAGGACATCACATAGATGCTTGATCAGATTGAGGTCTTGGGAATTAGCTTGTCCATAACAATGTTTAGACAGATTGGCAATTTTCAGTTTGACATCCACATGTTAGAACCTGAGGTTTCCCAGCAGAACATTGCCCAGGGCATCACACTTCCTTCGCTGTATTTTCTTCTTCCCACAGTGCACGCTGCCACAATTGCTTCCAAAGGTAAACAGGACATATGTAACTGGCAACTCACAGGATGGCAAAAGAAAACGAGACTCTTCAGATGAGGCAACCTTTTTCACAGCTGCACTTATGAATTTACTCTGACTTTATTTACTGTGTAAAATGTTCCAGATTTTGACATACACAGCTTACTGCTGATAAATGTTATGCAATAACAACATTGGTCCAGAATACATAATTTCATAGTACTCATTACTGTGATGTTTCAAAGCAAAAGTTTGAAGCAAAAGCTAAATTGTTTACCTTTACGAAAAGATCAGGATTATCTGAAATAATAATTTAGGTGCTGTCAGGCAGATGCTTTTATGCATTCTTTTATGAGTGGGGAGAAGTGTCCTTCATTAGTATAGTCATATACAAAGGTTTAGGCATATTGCATGTTTTATTGCAGTACACATTTCCATCCATCCATTTTAATGAGCAATCACTGTTTATTTAAATGTAACGTACTGAGAAAAATGTGAACTGTGGCAAATATCATACGCATATTATTTTTATTTATTTTACTTTATTTGGTACAATCTGTCATCATAAATTACAAAGCATGCCTACATGTTTACTGGACTTTGAAAAAGTTGGTTAAGCATTTAAATCTACCTGTTTTAACACATCCAACATGGCAACTGACTGTTTACTTACTGCATAATATGTTCCAGGTGCTCTTTATAATTTGCCGTTACAGACTGTTTTCCATATGTTTCTGAACATCATGAGTAGATGTAGGTTACATCAGTAGATGTAGATTTGATCACCCCTACCAAAATTACCATGTCATGTTTAGCTTATGATGCTTTATGAGTTCAATCAGTCATTTTACAGCAAACACAAAACAGGCCAAAAGGGCCTCAAAGACAGTAGTCAGGAAAATTATTGTTATAAATGTATTGTACATTTATGGCAAAAGCCAAGGAGTTTAATTTCTGAGTTCCATTCTTTATGGGGAGGAAAATACTCAATATTTTAGTATATTCACATACAAATGTTTTGTTGAAGCACTCATTCTCCATCTGTCCAATTTAATGTACCTATTGAAATTAATAAAACATAAAATACAATATGTTCATAACATTCAATACAAGTCACTGTTGTTCCCTTGTATTCTAAAGTCACATAAAGTTGTAGAAAATTGACATAGTTTAGCTTGTTCATTATTTTTGTAAAGGACAGACAAATTCAAATGCTTAGTATCAAAAGCTTTATCACTGTGAATGTATTATAACATTAAAATATGTATAATTGCTCATAATCCATTCATTTTCACAATATAGAAGCAATTTGGTTGCTGGCAAGTATAAAATTAAAATATAAATTCTGTAAAATTCTTTGCTAAGATAATTCA
Source organism: Ladigesia roloffi (assembly GCA_037577295.1). Taxonomy (NCBI): domain Eukaryota; kingdom Metazoa; phylum Chordata; class Actinopteri; order Characiformes; family Alestidae; genus Ladigesia; species Ladigesia roloffi. The sequence goes on from JBBKCR010000001.1 coordinate 29,488,864, forward strand.
GAGAGCAGTGCATTACTGGGAATAAATGAAATTCATATCCAAAATGCATTGTATTTCAAATACATTTCAACAGGAGAATTGCCAAAATGAATAACCCATAAAAGAGAGAACCAACTTGATATTAAGTTTAGTCAGTGAAAATGAAAGTTTATAATTCCTGCCAAAATATCGGTAAAGTTTATTAATTTCAACAGAACATGTACATAAAATCTAACATCACCACACTTTACATTGTCATACTCTTTAATGTGATGAACTCTTTCACCTTCCAACACTGAAAAGCAGCAGGTTAAATCTATATCCTCAAGAGCTGTTCCTAAAACTTATTCAAAGCTTTTGACTTTGGGAAAATAAAGATCTGTCCTTAAAAATCTATCTGTGCTTTTGTCCATCCTTCCATTGTAAGAAGACAACTCAAGACTGTATGTAAGGAAAAACTGCAACCAACGCCTAAGACTGAACTTAGGCGGAATTAAAAAAAAGCATGAATGTATGCGCTTTATATCCATGCATCCCCCAAGTATTGATATATGGATTTCTTTGTTAAATACTGGAAGTAATTATCCCAACAATAGTAATCACCATCATAAAACACAACAAAAGCAGACTGGACACAAATAGGTTTATTTATATTTAGTGGTTGTGACTTAATATTCCTCTGATGCACTTTCTGCTTTGTTTTGTTTGTTTGTATGTTTTTTTATGCTGAAAATGTAATAAAATGATGTCTTTGACAGAACAATACAATGCACGTATGATGTTCAAGTGTCCACATACCTTCGTTCATGTTATGTATACTTTTGTATTCATAAATAGTTAAACCGTTATTAAAGATCCACAGTAATGTAATCTTTACATCCATACACACACATGTATTGACATTGCTGTCACACTCCACTGAAATAAGCTCAATTAAAAATCTGTGGTGATTGAAGGGGAAGGTCAAAAAAGAGAATATAGGACCATGGTGGACCTGTATTTAATGGTGGTCTCATAGGTATTATAGGAGAAGTATTAATGCTATTATGTTGGGCTGTGTGGTGTTAAAAAAATAATCTAAAGGTTATAAAATGTGTTTAAAAAAGGGTTTTAATTTTGAGCTTATCTGGCAATTTGTGCCCATTCTGTCTGTAGAACATTAATTCTGACTTGCAGTCTCTGTTCCACTAAATGCCAAGGGTGTGTGATGGGGCTTCGAGAACCATCCCATAAAGTTAAGAGAGAGGTTAAGGTGAAATTAAGACCTACTTAGCGATAAGAAGCTTTCG
>JBBKCR010000001.1:29490231-29514130 GCA_037577295.1 Ladigesia roloffi
TAATAATAATAATAATAATAATAATAATAATAATAATAATAATAATAATAATAATAATAATAATAGTAATAATAATAGTAGTAGTAGTAGTAGTAGTAGTAGTAGTAATATTAAACAAAACGGTTCTGATTCATATTGTTATTGCTTTTACTGATGTTGGTTTTGTTGCTGCTGCTGGTGTTGTTGCTGTTGTTATAAATAATTGTCTAAGTAAACTGTCCTTGCCAATATAATTAAGACACTTTAACCCTTAAAGCTGCCTTATGTGTATTTTGTATTTGAACGTTGTCATGACCACAGCAGGCCTAATGTTGCCAGAGTATACCATCATTTTTACTCCTAAACCTAAAGAAAATAAACTGGAGCATGGCATGAACACACCTTGAATGCACAATGGAGCTGAAAAGTAAATTATGCAGGCGGTCCACCACAGTCAATCTTGCCTGTGTTTGGGAATCATCCGTATAACAAGAGCGCCACCCTACTCTGCAAAGGCGTGTATGGGTACCAATTTTATTTTCATAGTTTTGAAGGCACACCAGAGATTATTTTAACCAAGTAAGCAACCCCAAATAATGAGATGTTTCATTGTGATGTAACACAAACCGTGTTCGTATTACTGCTCATGTATAATTGTACATCAAGCTTTTTAAACCCTGCTGTACCTGAGGTTGGTCTAGGACGACAACGGTTAAAGCATTAAATATTACAGCAAATGTTTAAGAAACAGCAATACTTTAATTTGAGGAATCAGTTATGTTCAAGAGTTGTCTATGAAGTAAACGACTTTTCTTTCCTCGGGCCAGTTGCGCCTCACTGTGGAGGTTCTCTGCAAAGGTCTCGTCCATCTTTTGCATCCGTCCTCCACCTCTTCCATTCCATTCCCAGCATTCAGTGTGTATTGGGCTTAGTCGGTGACTTAACACTTTAAAAAACTCTTTCACTATCAAAGCGTAATGTTCCGGTTCAATAGGATAGTAAAGACCCCTTTTAAATGGCGTTTCCTGAACGAAGCGCACTTCGGCCAATTAGAACACCCGCACTGTGAGGTAAGTTTATGAGCAGCAGTTCTTACAAAGGGCTCTGTCGCCATCTCGTGGCTCACCTAAACCACGCTGCCTAAAGTAGGCCCGTCGGAGTGGTTCCCACAATATCTGCTTCCTGACAGTAGGGGAATCTAATCTGGATCTTCTGAGAGGCAATAAAAGACCAGATTACTTCCTTTAAATGAAAATCGCTCTTATTACCGCGCTGAGGAGCCTCGTTACATTGAGATGCCTGCGATAGAAAATGATTTATGTTGAGGTTCAAATGGCCACGATTACGGATATCCATGGACTCCCAAGTGCACATTTCCTGAAAAAATCTATTCTGAGGCATGAAATTGTATTATCTACGGGTTAGCTCGTGCTCCCTATCATTCCTGTTTGTTTGCAAATGTGTGACTTTCATTTTTTTTTAAACAACGTCATCTGAAATACCATGCAACCAAAAGCAATTTCGGATCAGTTTAGCGCTTCGACAGAGGTTACAGCCTGATTATTTGGTTCATAATATTTGAGGACCAATTCTCGATATTCAAAATTTAGTGACTCCATTCAATGTCAATTCAAAGCATTTTCAAAAGCGTTTCATATAACATAAATACAAACCATCTGATCGTTTATTCAAGACAAGATATCACCTAATAACATTTGTGGTTTACCATTCAGATGCAGAAATTGATCTTCTTATACGCTGATCTAATTTCAGTTTTTGGTCCTTAACTTTGTAAGTAATGTCATTAGAACTTGTACGCCTTTTCCTTTTCGATGTATCCAGACAATTAGAAATGAAATTAGAAGCAAGAATTCAGTTTTTAACAACTGAAAAATTAATTGATATTTTTTTGCTGACAAAATGGATAGCTAGATAAACAGGCATGACACCTCAGAAATAAGGCCGGCAACAAACACCACGGCAATTTGGCGTCGTAAATAGTTTTACAGCAGAATATTGCCACAGACTTTGCAGAACAGACAATAATTCTTCTCTTTCAACAGGGAAAGAGAGAGAGAAAGAGGGAGAAAGAAAGAGAGAGAGACAGAGAGAGGAATGAGGGAACTGTTGTTAGCACTGCTATATCAAGGAAGAAGGACTCCCTGTTATCTATGAATGGCGTTGCCTCTTTCCAGAATAGATATAGCACGAATTTTTAATTCGTTTTTCTTTGAGAGACAACAATGCTGCATTTGAAAGCTGGACACAATTCGGGTTTTGTGAAGGATCTCTTTCTCTTCTCGTGGGCCCAGCTGTCCATATGGAATAGGACGTGTACAACAAGGACCACAATGGCACCAACAGACAGGCTCAAAAAAACCAAGGATGTATCTCCCTGATTCGGGATGCACTGACAGAGATAAAGGGACTGAATAGCACCAAGAAACTCCGACTCTCTCTCGCGCGCGCACTCTCTCTCTTTCTAGCCAACAAAGAATACACTCCCGTGTTAAAATGCACGCCTCTAACATCCACAGCCACCGACCCCGTGCCTTTGTGCTCTTTTTGTATCTTATACAGTATATAGTCCAACGATAGACTGTTCTCTCCCTCTGTGGCATTATGTCGATTATAATGCGTTTCAAAACCTGATGCTTAAACGAGACCCCGGCCATTCCTTTTTTTTTAATATACATGTGATTTTTCTCCGTTACCATGTTCTTATTTTAATAGGAAAATGAATAAAATGTGCAATATGTGCATCTTTCTTCAATAGACATAATTAATAAGTAATGACAAGCATAATAGTTCAAATCCAAGTTAATGTGTTTGAATATACCATATTTAGTTACACTTCTATTCTGTTCTCATTTGTTAATAATTGTATTTTGTGCCCAATTCGAGCGCGTGGTGTTAGGGTTGTATTAGAGGCACATTTGCGGAATGTTATATGAGTTGGATAATACAATATGTGATTATATACTTCATGAAAATCCGGAACAAGTCCGTGAAATATATAATGAATTGACATGACTCAACGAACAAATAGTGCTAAATCAGTCATTATTAAGATGTAGCCCTCAATACAGCTCCGTTCTGTCAAAATCAGTTGGCCAGGAAAAGGGCTCCTTTCCCTCGAGATCGACCTCTGTAAATAATTAGCACTGAGTGTCAATTCTGGAGTTTGTTTAACGATAGTGGGGTCGCTCGAACATCTGTTGTTATTTGGGAGGAAAACATGAGCAGTGCACAAATTTGCTGGGCCCAACTGTGCATCCTATAGCTGCTCTTCATAATCCGACTCATATTACTTTACGGTTCATATCTGACTGCATTTGCATTCTGACTTTCTTTACAATCTGCAGTAATCTAAATTAATTTTTGTGGATTAAAAGAAAATAACATGATTCGCGGTATTTTTTTTACTGTAATTCGTTATTAACATGGCTCAGTTCTTAACATCCAATTAGCTATGTTTGCAAACCGTGTCCCATTTCTCACCTAAAAACGTTTAACGGACTGAACAAGTGCGATGGATTTAAAAGTGAAGGAAGGCTGGAGTTAAGAAAAAAATCCAGAATGGATCCTTAACGTACCATTTCATCTTCCGACTTGTGGAGCACCACGGACATTCAAAAGACGAAGGCAGGCGAATGAGAGGCTACTTAGCTGAAGAAGCCCTCTTCTATTAAGTGAGTGGATTTTTAGCCCATCTCACAAAGTGACTTTAGCCTTCTTTACCCTGAAGTGATCATACAGACAATTTTGAAAGATTGAAGGCAATTAATGGGGCAGATTAATCCATAGAGGGGCAAAACTATGCGCATTTAGACAAACTTTCCCGTTAAATGCCTTTTAAAAAACACACTGTTTAGTTTTTTCGCTTCAGATGGGGTGCCTCTTTGAAATATATAAAAATCACGACAAAGGTCTTTTTTTCAATCCGCCCTCCGCTTTAAAGCCAGACGCAATCCCAAGCGACATTTCTGAAACACAGCATTTTATTAAAAGTCTTATAAAAATTGGGGTATTCTTTCATCAACGCGCTTTTTAACTGCTACCAACATATTAATGATGAATATTTATCTACAACTTTTCTCCTTCCCTAAGTATCGGGTAAACTATCTTTATGACTAGCTGAGCGACCAAGTAGATCTGCATTGCATACAGTAACCACAGATATTTACAGTGATAAGAAAACCAAATAAAATAATCTAAAAGTTGCCAATGTTTTATTCATGGCCATAAATATATTCGGTTCATTGAAAAAAAGAAGAAGCAAGAAATAAAAATTTCTATAATTATAAAGTGGTCTTGTACGTGCGTATAACACGGGGGGACAAAAAAAACATTTCTACAACACACAAACATATTTTACAAAATTTCACAAGAGCTTTAGCATTCTTAGTTCTGGGGAGGAGGGTGGGAAGCTGGACCCGATTTTTCTGGACAAAAACATGTAAATGCGGCGCACACATGAGCCCCGAAAATAAAACGTGACGATGAGTCAAGTTGCGATACCACAAGTCTTTCTCCTTTCATTTTTCCTCTTTCTTTTCATTTTTTCGTTTTGGAAATCTCCCTAACGAGGTCTTTAAAATGCAGCCCTGGCAGTATCCCTAACGGCTCACCAAGTCCACTGTTGCGTCTGCACCAAGTGGTGCGCCGTTGGGAACTGCGGCGTGGCTGCGGCGCTGTAATGTGCGTTGTACTGCATGTGCTGAAGGGATTGGGCGCTGTACGCGGAGAACGGGATGCCAGCCTGAAAGGTGGCCGCCAGGTCCTGAGCTTTTAGCGTGTGGCACGGCTTGCCGTCCCTGACTAATACAGGCACGGCCACTCGCCGTGGGGAGGGCAGGTGGGTCACCTCCATACCTTTCTCCGCACGAGCCCTCTTCATTTTGTACCGATGGTTCTGGAACCAGATTTTCACTTGGGTGGGTGTCAGGCGGATCAGGCTGGCAAGGTGTTCCCTCTCGGGCGCTGAGAGATAGCGCTGCTGCCTGAACCGGCGCTCCAGTTCGTATGTCTGTGCCTTGGAGAAGAGCACCCTCCTTTTTCGCTTCTTACCGGAGTCACTGCCGCTGCTGGAAGTTTCCTTCTCGTTGTCCGGAGACTCGTCCGCCGAGGGCTCCGGAGACTTCGCAGAAGAATCCTGGGAGTTTGCAGAGATCCCATGCACTGCATGGTAAAATCATAAACGGAACATTACTATATAAACAAAATTCATGTTAAAACTGTAGCATTTTACTGCCTGGATCTAAAAAACATACACTTCTCTTTCAAAAATCATATATGCATTATTTCTTCAGAGGAATGAAAAAGTGCATATTTCAGAAAACTCATTATCTGATCGTCTGGGTCTTGGTTTACCCAAACTAATTCCTATTCCTTAACAAAAGACAAATAACTTGTGAAGACTATAGGACAAATGGGTCGTCTTAAAGCACAAGGTAAACATTCCTAGTGCATTTTGCACATTTAGCACAATTTCCACTTTTAGACTGACTTATAAAGGCGAGCAACTAGCGTTTTCACTTTAACTGCATTAATTAAAGCTGCTTCACGCCTAGTAATGGGGTTACGCCTTAAGACAAACGCAACAGTGGGAATGCGCAGACACAGCATATTACCAAGGTGTTCGTGTGGACTATCTTGCCCCGTAAATAATCCGAGATCACATGTGTCATAGAAGTGAAAACGCTCAGATGGTTCGGTTTTATAATCATTATTTTTACAAAAGTGCTGCGGGAAATTCACTTCAGGATTTTTGGGAAGTACTTACATGAGTACTGGATGCTGTCTGTAGTTGCGAGCCACCTGGTGTAAGGATTGTCAGCGTTATCGTAAAAAGGTGTCTTTAAAGGCAGGCTTGGGACATTCTCTAGTGGACTTTGCACCAGCACTCCGGGTGTTTTGGCCGCCTCCGAACCCTCCGTATCCTCCTCAGTCCCAGTGATAGATCCTTCCTCATCGTTAGTGTCGGGGAGGTCCAAAATGTCCTTCACTGAAAAGCCCGTCTTTGTGTTGGTCAACGACATGTTCTGGGGCAGTGGATGCAGTGAATGCAGGAAAGTTGTCGCACCAGTATGGCGATCCTCTGATTAACAAAAAAAAAAACACAAAAAGACACAAGCGAAATGAAAAAAAGATCAGTGCCGTTGTTTAAGGCGAAGCACAGCAGAGGCACCTCATGGGGCTCGATCGATGAGCATTGCCTAAAAAGTAGCGGAGGAGTCAGGTCTGTAAGTCCAGGAAGAATGCCAAAGAGACTGGTGTGCTAGGTCTGCTTCATGGATACTGTGCTACCGCTGGGTGTTAGGGGGAAATAAGCCATTACCGGACTGATCAGTCCATATAAGGTTGGTCTCAGCACATGAACCTGCAGTGAAAAAGCATTAAAAACGCAAAAGGTTGGCCACGTGTGGGCGGGTCTTGGGAGTCAAGTGGATGAAGACAGTGTTTGCCGATGTGAAATTGTGGGTTTTGGGGAGATCGGAGCCTATACCATTGGTGCTTCAGAACATGATGAGTGGTATAACGTGTCAATTAATTACAAAGATGGGGAGGGCCTTTTTACACTCTATTTACATACAAAGGACCTCCAAGCAGCTTTATACACCGCGCAGACCAACTTGAAAGCGCATTTAAGAAAACTGCCTTTGTGAAAGCGTAAATAATGGACGTATATTCCTATACGATATAATTGAAAACTCAAAGCGAAGCATAGGAACAGCCGAGTTCCTTTTAGCAAATATTTTGGGTTGAATATTTTGAAAAAGGACCTTCCTTTAGACAATATACCGCTTCAGGTGGCAATAGAGTAATTTATGTAAACCTTTTAGGTCAATATTTTAGCTCGGGATTAGGATGAAGCCGCTTTCATTGGACATGATTAAGTCATCAAATACCAATACTGAGAAATTATTAAAAAAAATAAAACAAAATAAAAATACAAATAAATAATAATAATAATAATAATAATAATAAAATAATAATAATCATTATTATTATTATTATTATTATTTGTGTACAATAATAATAATAATAATAATAACTATTATTATTATTATTATTATTATTATTATTATTATTGTTATTGTTATTGTTATTGTTATTATTATATATTTGTGACCTGATATTTTCTGATCTAAGGTATTGAAACGTGTAAAACTAATTCTTTTTTTTTTATTCAAAGCAGTGTGGAAGGTTTAAATGCACAAAAGATGCATCGTCATTTGCGCTTTTCCCTAAGCAAACAGAGATCATGATAAAACATTTCTTTTTTATTTTGTTTTCTTTAAAGTTCTTTTCGTGCAGCTTCTAGAGCAGCAGAGCACTCTCTTTTTTCCCTGCCGGCTCTCTTTTCTTTCGCCTGTGTGCCTCCTATCTAGTATGTGATGTGGGTGACAATGTTGCACGTTTTTAGCAGTCCTCTGCTCATCCTGGGTGGTCGAACCCGGGCAAACACAAATACAAACCGATTGCTAAGCTGCAGACAATGGAGGAAATGTAGACAAATGTCCGGGTCCTGTTGGAAGCCTTTGTGCGGCCGCGGTTTTTGCATTTATTTAAGGGCCAAAATAATAGATGATTGACGCCCGTGTACAATACGTCCTAACTGTTTGGAATAAATCTGAGGTTGTTCCTAGTTGTCATGGCATTCAACCGCACTGAATGGACTATCTCTTCATTCATTTCTGAGCCCCTCCACAATATTAAGCAAAGTCCTTCATATCGCACTCCCGCCTCCCAAATAAATAATCATACTATACGTTTACTCGATAGAAATAGACCAGTTTCAAGAATAGTTGTGAAATATGTAACAGACAAAAACAATAACAACAACAACTATTACGCTCACAACAAACTAAATAGAATCATACATGCTTTTTATCTTCAACTAGTCTGTTCCTGTGTGTCCTGTAATCAGTTACCTGAAATGTGAATGCTTCACCAGAGTTTTGCTTGGAATTAATCATGCAGCGACATATGCAAGACAATGGCAGCATTGAACCAGACGGGCCCAGAGCAAAGTCGAACACAGCGCGCTTTCGCAAGGTCACTCCCAGCACAGGCAATGCTACACAGGTCCTGCCCGATACCACATCCGTATACATATATACATACATACATATACTCTGAGATTCGCATCAAGTTTACAACTGAAAATGACAAAAGGTTGCTTCCAGTTTCATGGTCTGAGTTGGTCGTGCAAAGGCAAAATGTCCTCGAACAGTGGTGATATTTCAGCATAGTATTTTGTGTTTTTGTGCTGTGTGTGTGTATGTGTGTGTGTGTATGTGTGTGTGTGTTTGTTGTATGTGTCTGTGTGTGTGTGTGTTTGTGTGTGTGTGGTGTGAGTATGCTGGACAGAAGCGCTACATTGCACGCTCCGCGGCCGCAGCCGAACAGCTGAACCGAGGAGTTCTGCGAGCAGCGAGGTAAACGTGCACAGGCTAAGTGGTCGTACTTCACTTCAAGAGCCATCACTTTCTGTTTACCTGTTTACTCTCGCAGGTAGCTCAAACAGGCCGCGCGCCTTATTCCCCATGTCTCTGTAAGCACATACCCGTTCAGAGCTTCGGCTCAGTTAACTAGTCGACTCGTGTAAATCCCGATGAGTGGTTTCAACAATGTTTACATGGCGTCCGCTCTCCAAACATCCCTCCACTTAAGGTTACCACCGCACACTCCTCTCTGTGCTGCCCCAAACGCGCGCTAGAGGGTAGGCGGTTAAGAAAATATTTTATAGATGTGCCCTTTCGCATCAACCAAAATAACAATAAAACCCGAAATACATATTGAGAATCTCTTTAAATAAATAAATAAATAAATAAATAAATAAATAAATAAATAAATAAATAATAATAATAATTACAATACTAATAATATTTGTATTATTATTATAACTACTACTACTACTACTAATAATAATAATAATAATAATAATCATCATAATCATCATCATAATCATAGTAATAATAATACTATTACTATTAGCAATATTGTGATTAAGGTATGTCAAATTGTTATTATTTTGAACCCTTGTAAAAGAATTGTGCGCTGGACTATTAAAAATTTTCCCCGGTGTGTGTGTTAGAGAGAGAGAGAGAGAGAGAGAGAGAGAGAGGAGGCTGAAGGAGAGATTTCTTGCAGCCAAATGCGAATAAATACGCCTTCGACGCATGACAACTGTTTGGCGCCAACTTGCGAAATCTTTCAAAATCTGATTTTTGAAAGTAAGGTTACAGACAAAAACCCGGCATGCTTGCTATAGAAATTGGCCCTCGTGCTTCGCTCTATTGCCAGATTTCACACTTTTTAGCTGCATAATTCTGGGTTATATAAAATATGGCCTTCCTGCTAACAGGACGAGCAGACGTTTCTTTCACATGTACAGGAAACAACTCCAGACTAAATTCTGAAGGAAGTACGAAAAAGAGCAGACATACTGGTAATGCAACAGCATGGGGTTATCTATAAACACAAAGGCATACAATGCAGAAAACCCTAAATAAAGAGGGCTGAATGTGGTGAACTAATTAATTTCGCGCAACAAAGAAAATGTCATAGGAATTTACAGATAATTCATATCAGCCCTGTCCGAATTTGGGAGAACTATTGTAGCTGATTAGGAAAAGGGGATAAAGACCTTTATACATTTGATTAAACAGTAAATCCCCATACTGGGTACGCCAGAGGAGAGTAGTAGTCTGTTATACCGTTGATCGTTTCTCGCTTTAATCACTGAATTTCAGTGCTGTCCGGCGCCTTGGGCGAGCGTTTAGGTTTTGATAATATAACCCCGCTTCCCCTTTAGTTTAATAAACTGACAAGAGCGATTCCTTGCGTGCCGTCCTCTGATTAAAAGGCCGCAAGTGCAAAATGGCCAGCGCCTGGAGGAACTAAGCCACTGCCCCGGGAAAAAACCCCGCGGCACAAACCATTTGCTGCCATTGCTCCAAATCCCGGCTCAAAGTCCCGGCACCTTTAGCCAAGAGGCAAACGCTGTGCCTTTATTCGTCTCAAACCGACAAATGATTAAACGTGTCGCAACGAGATTAACGCGGTTGCCCGCGGCTCGGGGAGAAGCCTTTATTTGTTAAACTACCAGTATATTTGTAACGGTGCATTTCATGGCGCTAAATTCGCCGCCTTTATCTGCGCCGCCGCAACAAATTGGTTAAAGGATTATCATTTTAATCACTCCCACTTTCAATATCTTAATGTGTAAAGACTATGCCTTCTGACTCGTCCATGCGATTTGAAATTAATTACAAGATTTTTTTCAGCGCTCAAATATATGAAAATCTGAAATTCACAAGCTTCCTTTCTCAGGAAATATCGGAACAGGGTCAGTGCTACAAAGAGCAGCCAACCTCCTCGGCAAAAAACTGCACGAGGAGAGTAGTGGACGCCAGTGTTGTCAGTGTGGCAGGACTGATGCATCTCTGGTGCTCTAGCGAACTCTACTGACACAAATCTGTAATGTCCTTAAGGATAGAGGGTGAAATATTGATTCCCTGCTTCAGCCAAGGTGACTCGTAAAATAAAAAACACACTGGCCTCTAAAAAAGCTGGGAATAGTACTTCTACTACTAACACCCCCAACACTACTACCACTACCACTAATCATACAAATTTACAACGTATACAAATACTGCTAATACTTGTATTATTACTTATACTTATACAACGACTACTACTAAATCTAACAGTTATACTGATATTAAAACATATTTTATTACTGCAATGTCGACTCCGACTGCTACTACTATTATTAATGCTAAAATTAATACTATTAATAATATTTATATGAGTAATAATAAAACGTAGAATACTAACACTATTAGGTGTACTTACACAACTACTAATGCCTACATTACTACTACTACTACTACTACTACTACTACTACTACTTATAATAATTATAATAATAATAGTGATCATGACGATGATGGCCAAATATTTTATCCAAATCTAAACCGTACTTGTCCTTAGTTTCCTTTAGTAAAGGCAGTAAAAACACCCTTATCACACACTGGACAGTTGCAGGTTCATACTTAAAGCATTTTATAATAGATGTAAGTTCCATCACTGGTCAGTCAGGTGTGAGACAGGCGCTGTGTCTTCTAGAACAGGAACGGCCTAATGCTACGTTTATCACTACTGCTCATATTCGTTTGTTTTGCTTCTTATAACAGTTGCAACAAAAAGCCCCCTGATGCTAAAGCGTAAAATTCCGTCTAAAAGATTATTTTTACACATACGCAAGTCCACACTCACGCCGTAATATGTCAGAGATCGAGAGATGTGTACTACTTTAGCGCAGTGTATGGAGGGGAGGTCGAGAGATAAACGTAAACGGGCTCACCTGGCGGTTGGCGGAAGAAGGTAAGTGGTGTAGCTGGAGTTAAGACACTGTGTAGTTAATGAAATATCTCCAAATGGAAGACAGGAGTGCACGCACCGATAAGCACTGATGTGCTTTATATACCCAGGGAGCAAGTGCTCCTCTCCTGATTTTGCCCAAGTGCGTTTGCATAGCTGGCCAAGTGTCTCTGCCTAAGTTGGCTCGCCAGTATCGCATGATGTTTGTTTTCCCCCTGCAATGACGTGAGGCAAAATATTGGCCATATGTTCATGGGCAATAAATTGGTCAGAATAGCAAACACGGCTGCCTCCTGACTGGGGTTTTTCGCTGATTCGACTTTAACTCACAGCGCTTCAATTGCCAAAGCTGTCATTTTCAATGATCTCAATCGACCTTTTTATTTTTTTATTTTAACTCTGCAATTGTGGCCCGCGCTTTAATACAGACCCCTTGTTATAAAAATCAGTTCACATAAACGACCGGCCTGCTACAGAAAGTGTTTTCCAATAAATCGCTTGGTTACCAAAGGGGCTGCAAGTAAAAAAAAAGCAGATGTGACGTTATTTGGGGGAAAGGTAACTTTAATTTATGATTCTCATTTTTTGATACCCGAGATCAGTGTAGTTTTATTCAGCTCAGAGCGATCTGGAGGTAGTGTGTAGTTTGAACTCCTATCTCAGATCAACTACCGGATAATACCAGACTCTTCAATAACAGACCGCTCGAGGTGACGCCACCTCGCTGTGATGAGAGGAGTCCAAAAGATTCATTAATAACCCTACATACAAAGTACTACAATAGAATTAAATGTATTCCCCTTTCAACACACTGCAAAAAAATATGGATGCTGACGTATGAAACTGTCATGGCGGTAGGTACATTCAACCCAACCAAACAGGTATGCTTACAGACAAGCCCGCATGTCACAGTTCAGCAAAATGAACCGACAAACAATAAAGACTACAGTTCAGGATAAAAGTGTATGAGTGCGTGTGTTTTAAGACCCCTTAAAGCGTCCCATTCCAATAGGAATGGACGAGTAAAATGGAATCTGAATCAATGCAAGATATTATATAGAGATATTTAAATCATTGTAATAATAATAATAACAACAACAACAACAATAATAATGAGACGTAGAAGAAGAAGAAGAAGTAGATATGCACTGGAATGACCGGCCCAGGCCATTCCTTCGTCATTCACCCTGTAAATACTAGTGCTACTCTTGCTACCTTGCTTGGAGTAAGCAGTTTAACTATAAGGCGGGTGGAAATAAGACTTCTCCTGGTCACATGAACAATATGAGATTATTATCACATTATTTTTATATTTATTCATTTGGGCAATATCAGGCCAATGTGAATGCAGAATCAGAATAGGTGGAGAGTTTAACTTAATTTTCAGCTGTTCATTGCTGCTCAATGAATGCTAAATTGATTATTTTACTGTGGGAAGCATTAAATCCCCCAGTGATAATGATGGTGTTGCCAAGTAATGTGGGTGAGGATCAATCAATGAGGAATACATTACTGATTTAGTGTGTTTTGTGTGTCCCCACTTTGCTGATGAAAGACTGAGATTAGCCTGATACTATTCTGCCTTAAAGGGTGCTGCTAAGACCTGTGAATCACAAATAAATAAATTGACCCTCATCCCAGATTCCACATTAACCTAAAGTAGCTGGTAAGATCTGCAATGTATTCATGCAGCTTCTAGTCAGTACAAAATCCTTTCCACTCACCCCAGCATGTGAATCCTCTTGTGCTGTGGGAGTTCCATTAAAGCCACTCAGAGGGCCAACTAAAAGACCTTCAGAATGGGGATAGGGAAGATAGACCCTTGCGGTCAAGCTATTAGAACTCATCCCTGCCCAAAGCCTGATGACTGAGACACTTCAGATGAGCTGGACGAGCACATAGAGCACATAAAGACACCAATGGCGTGCCATTCTTCAATCTATCAGTTCAAGTTTCGATATATCAGACACTCAAAGAAGACACTCATGACGAAGGAATGCTCCTCCATACACAAATGCAACTGAGAGCTTTGTGCATTCTCATCCAAGGGTGCACTCTGGGGAAAAATGTTTAATTAACAGCCGGGTTCCCTTTGCATTCTCTGTACAAAAAAGACTCCTGATCTGGAGGCTTGTTCTCTCTTTACTTTTATTTTGTTAATGCGATGGCCACTGCTCTCGACTTAAAAGGCACCATTTTACTCCGATCCCTGAAAAACATTTCAAGAAATCTCTGCTTAATGGTGCCTTAAGATGTCAGGTCACATAAATAAGGATTCTGCAGAGCATACAGAGTCTAGAGGGATTATTCAAACAGAAAAGCCGGATTCTCCACGAACCAGACAAAAACAGAGGAGTGAAAAGCAAGTCTGATGCTGGGAGAGAATACTGGATGGGGCCAAGTCCAGAAAGGGCTCTCCGTCATGCCAGTCACAAAAATGCCTGTATAGTATAAGTGCTTATCAAAGTATTTTTCTTATTAGAAGGAAGACTCCTTTACACATTAGTTCTACTGACACAGATAAAAAATCATATGGCAATCGAATGCAGTTTTAAGACGGAGAAGTTAAATTATAAACTAAAAGGGGAACTCTCAACACGATGGTAAATAAGGACAGAGCACTGTATTTTCTCCATTACTGCTTCCAGTTACCCACCCATTTGAGCTTGATTGGAATCACCAGATTTTTTTAAATAAAAAAAGTGTTCAGTTTTACTTCTCTCCAAAAACCCTTTCTGTGAGATTGTGTCAAAGGAATTAAATGGCTCAAGAGCAACTTTAAACCATTAAGCTAAAGATATTGTTATAGAAGCTGGAAGTCAAATTAGGCCACTCTATGCTGGTGAGAAAGGATTTTCACAAATGTTTTCAGAATTTCACCATTATTGTTATGACTTATTCTGAACATAGCTATAAAGTGACAATCAAAAGAGGTCACAAAATACAAATCTACCACAACTGAAACATTTTACAGATGATCTATGATTCAAAAGGGGAAAAGTGCTTCAGTAAACATCTGGGTCAGTTCTCTTCTAATCACCCTCAATGTGATATTCTGATAGCCATTTGATAATTAAATCTAAAAGGCACTCTGATGTGTGCCTAGTACATATAGCTGAAGTCAAGCCAAAGAGGCTCAGATCAACCACAAATCTAATAAGAAATTAAATCCATTGATCAGTCTGCAGTATTTTAGTTGCATTTTTCAGGATACAGAGAAACATCCTTTTATTTGTGTGTGTGGGAGGGGTGAGGACAACTGTACATACCCCTTTTCAGCATTGTATCCTCTGTCGCAAGGACACTGCATTAAGCCAAGCAATCTTGGAAAGCTGAAGATAAGACAGATATATAAAAGAGAAAAAAAACAAGCTAAATGTATCATGGTGTGCAAATGTCACCTTTGCATCATTCCTTTAAACCAGTTGATAGCATCATTTTCATGTGTTCTATTAGAATTTTCTACAATGGAAACCATGAGGTATAGTAATTCTGCAGCATTTTTCATGTCACCTTGCATGATTTTCCTAATTATCTTTATGTCTGTAGTTTATGTGACAACAGGTTGTGAGTCTCAAGTTGTTTGTCCATTCCTGCTTAGAGCTTTGAAGTCTCTGGCAAGGCTTTATTTGCCACATCATACAGCTAATCAGTCCAATCTTTTTCCTGAGTAGCACTTAGCCTGTTTACTACTCCCTTCATACAGTGAAGCGGACCACAGCTTACACAGACAGTGCAGTTCCTTACCATCTGCCAGGGCAGATCTGCCTTGCAAACCCCCTCCAATCCTACAGACTGTAAGCAGTTACCCTGCCAGCTTGATATTAAAGTCTATGTTAAGAGGCTGCCTAGAATGGCCATAGCTTTAATTTTTATAATTCAGTACCCTGCAACCTAAACAGACAAAAGGAAAAGAACAACAATTCCAGTTGAATCTGTTTTTGCTCAAGTATTGTAGAAGTGGCTGAACACAATGTTAAGTAGTTATACTTCACACCATCAAAGTGTAACAAGGGCTTACTCCACATTTCAAAAGCAGCTTTCATTTTATTTTACTGGCATATGCTTCTGATGCACTGGAATTGATCAAATATTGTTTCAAAGTCAATTGTAACAAAGGACTCAAATACCTTGACAGTATTTGGATATATAAGATGCAACAAGTCTGAAACTTTCTTTCTAAAGATCATTATTAGAGATACATCACTAATATTGGCGAACAATCATGCTAGTTTAAGGGAGTACATGAGAGAGCTAATCTTGCACTGATCAAGAAACTTGAGATAAAATTCTCTAAAAACCCTTGTCTGGTAATCAGCACTTGCTCTGTGTAGTTGTACTGAATGCGCAAAAAGCGAACAATTGACTTGAGATTGCAATATCTCTCCACTAGAGATTCATTCTGCAGAAATGTTTTCTCAGAACTGGCACACTTTAAAAGAAGAGATCCCACTTGGTAATGCCTTGGATAAGTATCTGATATCATGATTTTAAAATGTTACGATTCATCACGGTGTGCATATATTATCCTATCTGTGGTATGTGTGTGTGTCTTTGTGTGGGCAGGTGTATTTGTGTATGTGCCTCAGCTTGGGTCTGCTTGTTAGACAGCCAGAGTGTACTCTCTTTTGAGTCGAGGGTGGGCTTGCGTTCTCCAGGTAGGAGGGCCATACAAAGGGAGGAGACCAGGGTATTAAGATGGTTGTAAGACTTACCTTGAACCAGACATCACCCCAGAAAGACACACATTACCCATCTGCTTTTTCTGAAGCCCTTTAATTAAAACATCCAAAATAAAAGCTGAGAAGAAGAGCAAGAAATTCAATGTGCCTTCTACAGATGGGCAGACACATTTCAGGATAATAGTGTAGTAAATATACTCTTTATACTGGACCTATGATGGCAATTAGCATGTTTTGTTAAGAGGTGAAAACTTTCCTCTAAAGCGGTCAAGACGACAATTTGTGAAGATAGATGGAAGTCCATTTGTGAAGGTAATCGAATTTGCTGCCCATTCTTCAAGACTGAAAGGGTGCTTTTATAAGGTGATATCAATTGAAGAATAAAATGCAAAGGACCTATGAAGAACTAATCTCAAGCAACCTTAATTGGTCGTTTCCTATTTTTGAAGCATATAAATACAACTCCACAATGAAGGCCAAATATCTCAACTAAATTTGCCATTCAGCATGCTGAAAAGCAAAATTAAATTCAATTAGCACAAAGAAGAATAATGCCAGAAAAAGCTTTTGGGCAATTAACTGCTTGACACAATCTAACCATGCAATAATATTTACAAAATTAATACTTACCATTGGCTATGATCCTATAAGGTGTATCATGTTGATATTGTTTTTAAATGGATATATATTGCCGAATTGTATCCTTTACCCCTTATTTTGTCTCTAAATATGTACCTTATACATGGTCACAATGCAGATTTTTAAAGTGCAGATTTAAAAAACTTTGGATAGAAGTGCTGCCAGGTGACTTGCAGACATTAGTAAAAATATGAAAGTAAGATAATATTCTTGTGTACATGTAAGTAGACTGCAGAAAGAATGAGGAGACACTGATGCAAATACAAGTTTGCGTGCCGCAGGCCTTCTGGGTTTGATTAGTGTAAATTTGTATTGTTTAACTATACTTCTAACCCATAAAAATAGCTAACTAGTTGAAAGCAAGCAAACCAGAGTGCGTCACAGAAAACTGGATATGGCATTGGCTCTGTATGCAGTGTGGTGTGTATATGCACACTAGTCTTTTGTCCTCTTTTACATGACTGTGCAGCATGACAAATTGCTCACGTAAAAAATAAGGTAACTCACTGCACCTACTCATCAAGGTAACTCCTGCTACTTGGTAACCATAGAGATTTGTCCCTCTTTTTGCTGCCATCTAGTGGTTGTAACCTCATTGAGCACAGGGCCCATTGCAAAGGCAAAGTACAGTAGAAGTACTAAATGCCGCACAATTTCTCCAAGGTAATTATTTCTTTTATTCACAGGCCACAAACAGACACATTATCAATGGCTGTCATGTAATGGGCCATTATTTAAATAAATGGGGGTAATGACATGGGGTTGGTGACCCCCTTAGTGCGATGGGCCTCTCCATATGGGCACACCTGCCGAGACAAGGTAACATTTATCACTGACTCCTTCTAGGGCAGTGAGAGAAAAGGGAGCCAAAATAGCTGCAAAGGTCAGGGCTGTAGGGCCATGTAGGGCCAGTTGCACCCCAAATTCAGTCATTTGCTAAAGCTACACTCTTGTGGTTGCCAGGCTACCACCTAGTAAACGTGGCAAAGCGTGGCATCAGAAAAAAGGCAAGATATTGACTTAGGGATAAGTACCTCTTAAAATGTAACAGCACCATCACATCACATTCTAAACAATATTTTCAGAGGTGAACTTTGAATGAACCATGAGCTGGAGGGAAAAAAATCTTTGTATTTTGCAACTCTCTCAGACACCCACATTTGCATAGCAGTTAGGTTAGTTAAAGGCAATTAATTACTAATGTTTTAATTACAGCACATGAATAGGATAATATACTTCTTTAGGTTTATTTCTCTAGTGCATGAGAGTGCATGTGTGCTTGATGCTGGAGCACTCTGATGTCTCTTTATTAAAGTAAACAAAAAGATAATTATATGTTCTCTTGCTAAATGTTGGTGTGGCGAGTACTTAGAAAGTCATTGTTGAAATGGTAACTGGAGAGTACATGGCCCTCCCTTCATCCCTACTGTCTGCACTGGGACTGGTTCACTCTCCCTCCTTTTCCCAATATATGATCTGGTGTCAAGGGTCAAGAAAATTGTTTTGCTGGCCCTTGCAGTTGCTAATTGCATGTGACATAAATGGGTTTACACAGGTGTTTGAAAAACAGCTCATATCAATCAATGTAGAGGCCATTTGATGGTGAGAATGCGTGATTTACAGTGTAACCACATAAACAGTGTAGTATAAACATAAAGACCAATGTTAAGCCCATTAGCTTTGATTTTAGCATTTAGTCCATAGACCTTGCAGTGATTAATCAAATAAAAAAAAGTTATTATGAGCAAATGTGTTATACTGCCATGCTGTCCTATGCACTGTCGTTTAGTACTGTTCTGTAGGTTGCTGGAACATTATTTCTATTTTCTATGTCTCAAACTTTTACCCACTGTGGCACCTTATGTTCCTGTAATAATATTAAAATGTTGAGCCTAAAAATATACAAAATTTGAGGACAAGGCTTCAGAATAATGAATGTTTTGTTTAACATTTAATTGCTATTCCTGCTCTACAATAAGTCAATAAGGGTAGATGCTAGATTTTTGGCCTTAAAATCATTGTGCTGTCGAAAGTAATGTTTTCTCGCAAGCTTCTGTTTCTAAGCAGGGTAAAGCAGGCTATTTGGCAATATTTTCCTATATTTATAGTGATTGTATCATAAGCCTCCCCAAAGCATGATACTACCACCACCATATTTCATGGTATGGTTGGCATTTTTATGTGACCTGAGCAATATTAGGCTTGCACCACACCTAGCCAAAAATCTTTATCAGATCATAAATTATTTCCTCATACACCCATACATTCAGGACTTTTTTTTGATAATTTTCCAGATCTATAGATCTGTAGGTGCTTCTCTTGCTGTTGTGGCCTGGAATATGTTTATTCTGCTTTAAGCCACTAAACTTTAAAATTCCATCAAAAGACCAATACAACAGCACCTACTGGGAAAATTAAACGCATAATTTGTGTAGAAGTGTGTATAAAATTAAATAACAATCATTTATATTGGAAATGCTCTCACAGTCTGACCAAACATATTTAATGAGAGTGATTATTATTTAATGATTGCATGACAAAAAACAATTGTGATTGCATTTATATTAGGGGTTTGTTAGGCTTTCCATTTGTCCTCAGAGTCACTACATGGTTAGATGCCTGGTTGCTTGTTTAAAGTACATTCCTGGACTTTATTAGCAGGGCTGTGGTGAATTGCATGTATGAGCAATAGGGTTGTGAGTGCAATCAGACTGGCTAAAAATTATAAACAGTTAGAAGATACTTTTAAGTGGTTGTAAAGAATCTTACTGTAATTTCAGGTAGGGTTTCTTACTCTATCATCTAACATTTCTGATGATCTTCTAGACAAATAAACAAACCGGACCAAGAGAAACAGGTATAGTACCATTAGTGAATTTTCATTTAATCATTTTTTAACGCAAATAACGTTGTAAATGTGCATTTTTAATTTCAGTCTCAGCATATTTGCATTTATGAGTATTTCAGTCATAGTTTTACCAGTCTGAGAGTATGAAGGTTGCAATATTCCTAGGAAGCATGAGAGCCTGTCGGTTGTTGTATCCCTTAAAGCAACTTGTCACAAAATGAAAACTGCAAAATAACATCTTGTTATTTTCTATGTGAAGGCATGGGAGTAGGTTAAGTTTCATACGTCATATGTTTCAATATTTATCCACCCGAAGGATCATATTATGCTTTACATCATTTACCAACTAGTTATTGTAATACTGCCAATTTAAAATGGACAGATTTAAAAAAATATAAAAAAATATGGTATGGTACACAGCAGTCATATTACCAGTCTGGTCACTCAGGATATTCCACACAAACTAATGATCAATAATACACTGAACATAGGTATAATCTGACAGGTCTTACACACTGGCATTTTAGGCATATTTTATTGATTGCACATCCAGATAAAAGAAAATAAACTGTATACATGTATTACTGCTCACTGGTGGCTGCCATGGATAATTTTATTGTTCATATGTAGACTGCTGGTTTAGTGGAGTGTACATGTGTTATGAATGCAACTGGCTATCATGGGAAATGTGCTTAATGTGAATGATACAATTACTTTTCTCCAAACTAAATAAAAAAGAGAACATGCAGAAGACAACATTCATTGAAACATATTCTGTAACAACTAATACCGGAACCTAATATGTCATTTAAGAATATACAAGTGTGTGTGTGTGTGTGTGTGTGTGTATGTGTGTGTGAGTGTTTGTATACATGTACTAACAATGGTGCATTTGAAGAAGAAAGGGCAAAGAGGGTGTAAGGCATTGACAGGGTTCAAAAGTTGGTGGCCCAACTGAATCTTTCCCACAGTTCGCCTACCCAGTTATCACCTGGTCCAGGGGCCAGTGAATGGAGTGTGGTGATGTCACCAGCAGGGTGTACTGATTGACCCAAAAAGATGCAATTAAGGGGACGAAAACACACAAAGTAAAAGCTGTGTACATAAAGAGAATGTCTGAACAATAGGCAGGGCAAGGCCCATTCAGGACCCCAGTCCTTAAGCACTGGCCAGGGGTCTTCTGCAAGGACTGAGAGGGGTTCTTGAGAAGGGGTTGTGGGTAGAGTGAGGAAGGTTTGTGTTGGAAGAGGAGTGTGAGTGTCCAGGAAAGAGGACGCTGGGTGTTGCTAGGATGTAGCTGAGTGGCCATGAAGAGCCCAACTCTTGTTCTATGTAACAATCGAGATGTCAAGCAATTATTTTGGATGGCTCAAGGATCGCTGATGGGGTTGCTAGATCCTGGCTCTTTACATAGAACAGCTAATACGCCAGCAGACAACATTAAACAGAATTGAGTTTTTTAATAAAATATAAAAGCCAGCTATTTAAAATTATTCAAATAATTTCAAATGACAAATTTCACAAGTGTTGGTGCATGTTAACAAATTCCATAATCAAATTAATCTCTTTTCAGCAGCAAGGAAATTATCATGATGGACAATGAAGACTTAAAAATAACAGTCTAAGTTTAAGTGTCAACCCTGCTCTGAAGCAGCAGTCCTTTAATACCCATCACCTTTCTCTGCAGTAATTGCCTTTTAACCACCACCTGGCATTTCCAACTCTTAGGAACAGAACATTGACAACCTCTGGTTGTCTATCTTTAATCTGCCCTTCTATAGGATTACATAGGGTCTCTCTCACTTCACATTAGGTCACTCACTTTAGACATCCCCTCTATCCATCCAGATCCAACCACTGGCTTAATTTCATAATGCAGTCATCATAAACTGCTGCACAGGTGTCACAGAAAAAAAACTAGTCCCCATACTCGTTTCTTCATCAAACGGTTCTGCATTAGCATTTTCTCATTAGACAGACACTTTTATCATTCAAATTTGTAGATTATCACTTGTCCTACTAGTGAACATAGGTTGCCCTTGACAACAAAACAGTTGGGAGAGAGGTATGCAGGGCTCTATACAGAACTGAAGCCACTTGATCCAATAGCAACTGCTTGTTTGTACATTTTTGAAATAAAGGTTCCTACATGAATCAAACCTGGCAAATTGTTTAATTAAATGTTACTCCCCAGTCAAAATCATTTTGAAATATCAATATCCAATTCTTTACAGCACCTCTATTATAAGGGATAAAATGTTTGATAGCATGAAAGATGCAGACCCAGGAGGCTTATTACATGTAACATTGGAATGTATTCTGTTTTGGTTGGTTTAATCATTAAGTTAGTATTAAGCTTCAAACACAGTGCAAATAATCAGTATTCCATTTTTGGCAGTTGTCAAGAAGGCTATATACATACCAAAACCAACTTAATGTTAAAATCTAAGTCAGCTCTATACACTGTCTGGGTACACTGTCTGGGATCAACACCCCAGCAGCAGAGAAGGCTGTGAAAAGCCCAGAGGTTGATGGATGGCCTGTTGGAAATCGCCATCTCATTAAAACACATGAACGGGCCCCAGTCTTCACACAAAGTCATACATCAAGAGTGCTGAAAAAGGGATGCACCTCTAGCTCTTGCTTTACTTAAAGCAAATGATGCAATGTATTTCTAAGATGTGTATATTTTTTTCATTGTTGATCTGCACAATTTTTGTATTAAGTAGGAGCAATCAGTTCAAAATGAATAACACATTATTAAGCCTTCTAGTGGCTCTTAGGGGATTTTTATCAGGGCTTTGTATCAGCGTGCATTTCATCTCCAGCCATTCTTCACTGGGAATATGTTTTATATGAGACCCCATTCATCATCCCCTGTCAGCTCTTAAACGCAGCATTATTCGCTCTAGAGTTATAACTTGGAATCATTAAACAGTTTTTCATTTAATCTGATGCAATAACGGCCTCGCCGTTATTGGCGTATGAAAAGAAAATAGTAAATACAATTGTCTGTCAAGATGAGCCAAGATAGCGCCTGCTCCCTCGCTTTGCTGCCCGTGTGCGCCCAAAATGAAATTAGGAGGCGCAGAAAGTGGGATCGATGTCAGGTGATTTGCTTGACTTTCAGCGTGGAGGGGAAGCAAAAAGCAGGGCGAACCCCATCACCAACACAGGACTTACAGGCCATTTTTGCACCGACTGTGTCGCAGCCAACAGATGAGTCTTTTCAACCTAGTGGGATGGATTTAACACACAGCCACAATTGAACCGCACAAATAGTGCCATCAGTGAACTCAATTAGGGAGGCAACAAAGTCGTCTTGTAGTCGGACGAACCCCTGTCCCGAAAGAACTGACCCAATACGCACCAGAATACCAGAAAATGTAAAGAACTGGAAATAGCTGAACATATCTGCTCCCCTAGTCCACGACCCGCAATAAAAAGCCATCCGAGCAGCTGAAGTTTAGTATATTTTCAGCGTGTCCTTTAAAAATTCATCTGAAGCGTTTTATGCCTTTCATGAAGAGGTATTGGAGATTTTCATCATCTTCTCACACAGCTTCCCATCAAAGACCTTAACAGGTCTAGAACATATAACACTTTCCAAACTCTGCATTAAGCACTGCATGACGCAAAAAGACTGGGGATATTTTTTGTCAAAATTTCAGAAAAGTATCTGTGTTTCTGAATTCGACCGCCTTTTCAAAACTGCCCAAGCTCATCTAAGATCCTGGAGCAGATTTCCTTCCTTACTGGAAAGAATGAGGAAAGACCGCCACCTTCTGTCTAAACAGTTCATTTTCAAGAGACGTGAGCGCAGGACGTGGCCATTTTGAACGCCCTGTAATGTTATCAAACGTAAAGCCAGAGGATTGCACTGAATGTCAAATGAACATTCTGCAACATCCTGTGAAATAGTAAACAGTTTTTCACATTTCTTTACACAGTTTGGGGCTCCCTTTCAAAGGAGCCACGTTACTTATGTTTTGGAATAATCCCGACTGTGCAGGGAATTAATAAAAGGTAACGAGTCTTCTGATTAAGGTTCAAAGGACCTTCAGTGATCCAATCGTTATGCCTTTCACCCTATATTCAATAAACATGTTTTTGCAGACCAAATTTAAAGAGAGACTCCTGCAAACGAATTAGAATAATGAGAAAAAAACAGATCAGTGTGATATATCAGCTCTTTTTCATTAGTTAACAGACTATGTGTTTGCAAAAACTATCCCAAATACAATGAACGTGACATGATATAATATCATATAAATAATATATTATATATTATTATTATTATTATTATTATTATTATTATTATTATTATTATTATTATTATTATTATTATTATTATTAT
>JBBKCR010000001.1:29531344-29552010 GCA_037577295.1 Ladigesia roloffi
TGTACCCCGCCTTCGCCCTAAGTAACTGGGATAGGCTCCAGTCCCCCCCGACCCCGAGTGCGGGATAAAGGGGTAGAAAATGGATGGATGTTGCAACTGTCAATAAAACAGGACATTGTCAGTAAAAAAAAAAATGACTGCTTAAAATTTCCTGAATACTGAAGTCCATCTAAAGCTGTCTTGCCTGGGATCCTACATACACATCCTTAGTTTAAATGTCTTGGGATGCCATTAATTTTGAAATAAAACAGTATTTTCCATTGACAAATGTTACCTCATAGAAAGGTAAGATTTTTTTCTATTTTCAATATATTATCAACATTTTATCATTTTTATGAATGGTGCAAATAAGTAGGGCACTGCAAATAGGCATTTCTACAAGCAAAGAAAGTTGTACACATATTCATGAGATTTGTTTGGCTTAATTTGTTTGAAATAAAAAATGCTTTAACAGAAGAGTCCTCAACCACATGCTTAACTACTACTTTGGAAAAACATGACATTATCTGCACACTTGCAAGTCAACTACAAATTTTTCTGCTAAAATCTAATATGAACATTCAAATGAACTCCGAAAAATAGTAATTGGTATACCAATAAAGAAGAAGAAATGTCTAATGAAAAAGTCTTTAAGGAACTATAAGTGTCTATTCTTAAAAAATTGATAGAACTAAAGTAGTTAGGGAAAAACTTAAAAAGAAGCTCATCAACTGAAGCCAAATGTGACATTCCATCTAGTTAAGTATAATTGGTATAAACATTTTAATATAACATTGATTTGGCACCTTGCAAAAGGAAACATTTACTTACTTTATCACACTTCATATTTTTCTAGTTTCTGGTGCTTTCATGAATCAAGGGTTTTATATGCAAAGATCAGCAAATGTACTGTCCATTCACTCAGTGAGGGAGAATGTTTTTGTCTTGAAGGCTATTTTGGAACTTCAAGCTTAAACAGATTCTAATGGTGATGAAACAAAATGTATCTCTCAACCCAAACAATGGGAAGAATCATATCTTTACAGTGTCGGAAGGGGAAATCAGTGCTTGTTGCTTAAGGGTTTAAAAGATTTGTCACTGTCTCCTGTGTGTAAAGAAAAACCTGGCCCAAATCTGCAGACAGAACAGCTCATCATATGCTTCTGGCACTCCATTTCCACATTTAAATAGTTTGAGGGATGGGGTTCTTAGTTAGCTTCTTACTTATCTATATATACCATCTAATAAGTTAAACCCATGTAATACAAACAACTCTGCCTGGACCTTATTAAGTGGAATTAAAACCAGACCACACTGCATAACGTTTTTGCTAACCAGTGGTCTTTTTTGCCCTTTCAAATTAACATCGATTTAATTTGAAGAGTTTGTATTTAAAGAAGCAATTATGAAAAAGCAGCATTAAAGTTCCTTAATTATGTAATGTCTTGTTCATATATTCATTAGAATTTGATAATTAAACCCATTCAATAACCTACTAAAAATACAAGGTTTTGTTCTGAAAGCAACAAAATATTCATAGTATTTTTTAAATAATTAAGCTTTATTCTACTATTTATTATGCCCGGGACCTGCTGGAGGATAATGGATGAAGGCCTTTCTTTTCTCCTAACTTACTGCTGAATCTTATATGGTTTTTCATGCATTTATAAAACAATAAGACTTAGGTTGTTATAAAGCTATCACATTATTCACCTAAAAAAAAAAATGTAATCATTATTTACAGTAGTCACTAATATGTTGTCTAATAGACACGGACTGCTGGGCAGCAAATTTGAAGCAGTGCTTACATGACTACAGAAAATGGTAAGGACAGCCTTGCTGAGGATAATAAATGGCTCCCTCCCTTGTTTTAACTTGTCATGGCAGTTCACCACATCAACCAGCAACTTTAAAAGCTGAGGCGGACAGACAAGATGATGACATTCATCTTCTCCAATTGAAACAGCATTTTACGTCCTCTTGGCCTCTCTCACTCTGTGGCCTCACAGACACTGATCCATGGCTGGATTTGTTTCACAGATGAAGACTATGTGGCCATATATGCACACCAACCACGAGTTCCCTTTGATTGCAGTTTATGGGTTCTGATTATTGCATTCAGATGACTAAAGCAGCATAAAATTATGTTTGCCTACACAATTGAAATGGTTCCTTTTAGAACACAACCCTCAGAATGTTTGGTAAACTACAATTACGCCCGCTGTTTCTGTGTCATATTAGCAGTGGGTATGTAAATAGCTACAAATTGTCATGTTTCATGTGTCAAGTCAGACACAGATCTTTTCCAAGAAATATGCACCCTGCATAGAGGTGCAAAAATAATATTCTTTGGTCTGTGTCAATTAATTTTAATGCAATGATTTCTATCTGTGTGGTATAAATATCTTGGGGTGGAACATCACTGTGGAAAGAACAAAATTCCCCTTAATTTTCAGAGACTAGAGAATAAATCTTCTGCTTGGATGTCCATCTGTGATTTATTTGAGTGCTGAATTATGTAGTGGGCTCTATCCTAACTAATACAAGGCTACCATTACCATTGAGCTTTGTGGCATAGGATTTAACAGGCTCTGTCAAGGTAATTTTTGGCTTTAGTTCTTATGAGGTGATAATAAGCAAATGACTTCCCTCAGAAATAAATCCTTATGGTTAGGCAATGCACTGTCTATTAGATTCAGTGAGAATTTTTTCCTATTCAGAACCAAATTTTCTCTGTAAATTTAAGATGTAGTAGAGTTTGTATATTGTGTCATTTAATAGTTTTTTCTTCCTGTAATAAGAAAAGGTAAATGAGTTTGAAGGATAATCATAACACTACTTATAAATATGTTTCAATTTGAATTCACTGGAAGCATTTCATAGCATTAAAACTTCCAACCTAATATGAAGAATGTCTCCTTCATGCCATTAAACCAGCCCTGACCCATAAAGGCATGTACTCAGTAGGCTGTAAAGTGGGGGCTCAAAGAATTGGACTAGTTTGTCTAGCACATCCCATAGATGCTCCATCAGACTAAGATCAGGGGAATTTGGCAAAGTCAAACCATGAAGAGGTATCCTTGGTGTGCAATAATGTTTAGGTAGGTGGTATGTTTCAAAGTAACATCCACATAAATAGCAGGATCAATCAAAATATTGCTCAGAGCATCGTACCACCTCTGCAGACTTGCCTTCTTCCATAGTTCATCCAGGTGCCAGCTCTTCCCAGGTAAAACTAGATGAAACATAGGAACTCATGATTAAACAGATATAGCCACTTTCTCTCATTGCTCAGTTGTCCAGTTCTGATAATCATGTACTCATTGTAGGTACTTTAGGTAGTGGGATTTCAACATGGAGACTCTGACATGCATTGTATGTTCTGGCATTTAACCAGGAGTAACTCTTTAACAGTTTGTGTTAGAGTAGTTCTTCTGTTAGATATGAACAGATGGGCTAGCCCTCACTCCCCATGCACATTGCATCTACAGACTTTTTGCCGGTTCGTTGGTTGACCTTCTTAAACACTGCATACTGGGAACACTCCACAAGACCTGATTTAAAGTTGCATCTCGCCACAATTTGCTCCTTCACAAAGTTGCCCAGGGCCCGGTTTCTCAAAAGCTTCTTATCGCTAAGTAGTTCTTGAGTTTAACCTCTCTCTTAACGTTATGGGATGTTTCCTGAAGCGTTCGTACGCTAAGTATATCTTACGTACTTCCCATGTTTGTAAGGTTGGTCTGGACCACTCTTAAGCTGTCTCGTAGCATACTTTCAGCAGAAGACGATGTGACTGCCACTGAGCAGCAGTCTTTAGATAACAGCAGTGTATGCAAGTCAAATAATGGCACATTATTAATGTTGTATCAGTGATGGAATATAGTCCAGACATATTTAAGAACTTTAGCAGTTCCTTGCAACAACGGCATAGTGACAGTTTGTGTGTTGTGTTGTAGCAAGGTCGGGCTGGCAAGGATTATTAAGGTCTTCGGGCTTGGTGCTGCCAAGAGAGGAGGGTGCTGCAGCATCAGGTGTCACCAAACTGGACCCAGCACCTGTCCTTACCTGGTCTCTGCAGACTGCAGCAGCTCTGGCTGCTGTCTTTTTGACATTCACTTCATCCTGCAAAATTTCAAGTTTAGATGAGAATCTTGGTGCTTTTTTTTACATGGTTTCTTCTCTGCCATCTTCTCTATCTTTTTTCTCTCTCTCCCTCTCTCTCTCTCCCTCTCTCTGAAAAAAGTTCTGGCTGACATTTACTTAAAAAAAGCTTGGTAACAATTTCCACATAGAAATTTATTGTAATATTTACTAAGGAAATCCTTGAGTAAAGTTTACTTACTAGTATGAACTGTTAAGTCAACAATACACAAGTAGATTTTATGACTTTTGTTTCTCAAAAACAAAATATACTTAGCATTTGCAAGTATATTTACTCCAGACTACCTGTGTATCCAATTACAAAACTGTACAACCGCAGGCGGGATCTGAACCCCCAATCTTCTGATTGCAGGGCCAACGCCCTAACCACTAGGCCATCCGGCTGCACCAAATCACTTATTGCAGAGCCAATTTGCATAGAATATGCTGTCTTTCTTACCGCTGTCATACTATGAACTGAAAAATCGATTCCCGAGCAATCGATGTCTCCTGTAACATCGCACGTAAGAGGCACCGTTTTAAGAAGCCTCCTAAGGGACAGTTCGAGGAACACACATAGAAAACTAAACAACTTTGGTAAGATAAATATTAAAAACCTTCTTAGCATGCTAAGAGTGTTCGATATTGAGAAACTGGGCCCAGATCTTTATTCTTGCTAATTTGTTTCTTGTTCCAACACATTGGTTCCAACTTGCAAGGTATAGGGCATCAATGACTTCAGATTTGTTCACTTCAGCAAAGTTGAATTTGAGTCGACTAGTCATTTGATGATACATTGAATTTTCTGGAAAAAACTAAAGTTGGGAACATTTTAAGCCACAGCACCAATCAATATTTGGCCACAGATATCAATATTTTAACAGAAAAAACTTTCTGCTGTCTCAATGCTCCCTCATGATTACAGGTTCAAATAAATTCACATAGTTAGGTATAAATGATCTATCACTATAGATATTGAAATATTTCACTTGCACAATGACACCAGAGCAAAACATATCTGTATGCCTCTAAGCCACATCTTAGAGTGATAAATGATAGATAAATAAGGCAAACAACATTTCAAGAAATGCCATGCCATATGCAGTTAGCCTTAGGAAGATCATTCTTACAACTGAGGCACTCACAGACAAAGCAGCAAGACCTGAGAAACAAAATAAATCATTAGTCACATTTGACAGCTGATCACTCCCATGTCTACTGTGATGTTAGGGTAAATAAAAAACTTCCAGTCTAGTTCCTTCTTCTTATGCAATATCTAGAACATGTACTACTAATAGCACTGGGACATCTAGCTTGGTTATGAGCATATTTAATTACTGAAAATACAGTGAATATGTTACTGGCTTGAGAAGACAGCATAACACAGCTATGGATTTTTTTATGTTTGACAGTGCAGCACAGGTCCATTAAACAAACAATCTGTACAGAATTGGCTTTGCAGATCTTCAAAGTGCAGTGAGTGTGGTCAGCTGTGAAGGAGTTCCATTGTTTTTTTATTTGTTGTTTTTATTGAGGCATACTTCAATCTGTTTATCCTATTATAAACAGAATAACAAGGTTAGGCATTTGGGCCCAACTACAACGTATATAGCTGAAAGATATTTTAGTTTCAATTGCCATTAATGATGTTACTTTGATTTTAAAAGATAAAGAGTACAACATGTAATACACATAACATTATCTGAGGCTGCAATTACTGTCAAATTTTAGGTTTTGTATTTGAAATTGACACATTTTTTTAATTGAAAAAATTACTCAAGACTGCCAGAAAAAAATTACTGTACATGTATTAATAAAAGTATATAGCAATAGTGTTCAACCTAAAAAAATAAAATTTTACACTTTGTCATTAAAATAATTTACATTTCCACTATATGTCAATAGTATCCAGTAACATAGAAACTAAGTGTACCAAGCAGCAATGGAGCAACTACACTAAGGTCACCATGCCAAATGGCCAGCATCATTGTATAAAGCTCCCCAGACCTGGACAACGGAGCAATAAGACTGCACTTTTTAAACAGATTTTGAATGATGTCAAGTTTTTTTTAAAGAAAATCAAAGCATGTTTTTTCACATTTTTATTCTCTTGCAGATTATTACAATTTTATTATTTTCATTTAAAGAACATCTTTTATGTTTCATTTGCTAAATAGGATCCTATCTCTACAACAGCCCAACAGAGATTATTTGGCTTAGATGCTTTTTACACATCATTAACCAGTGTTCCTTCAAAGTGAGATAGTTTATTTGTTGGACCTAATTTTTTTCTTGATGGTAATACAGGATGTAATGATATCCAAAAACAAATACTCTTATTGAAATGGAGAAACATCATTGCCACGGCCTTTGTGCAAACAATCAGCCAATCAGACTATGCAAACAAGGATTGGAACAACCATTTTGTCTAACTCTTCTCTGCAAGTTGTGGCCTGTTCTGAAATGCTGTTTATTCTTCACATTAGTCTTATTTGTTTTCAGAATCGACAATGACCATTAGATTCATTTAATCGTCTCTCAATCACTAAACCTCAAGCTTCATTTCACTGTTCTGTGAATTCACTTTTAACATGAATACATCATAACAAAACAGCATAATTAGGTTTCTAGGTGCTTAAGTTTTCTGTTTTTCAGATATTTTTCAGTGTCACATTTTTCATGAAAGATTAGTCTCTACAATATTAAAACTAAGCATAGCAATACCATGTTCTCTGCAGAGAACATTTGAGTGGGTGTTTCTTTAATAAATAAGATGTGTTCTAAACCAGTTTTTTTTTTTCTCGTACAACTTTGTGTCCTACCATATCTTTACAACTGTTTCCAAGCCTGAGCCAAACGTATATTTGACAAAATAGTGAACAACTGAACAAGTGTGTTCCTATGTGGTGTATGAAATTAATGGTTTTAAAAGCACATTTCTTGGTTAGGTGAAACAGCATAAAACAATTTTTTAAAAGCTTAATTGGAAAAGAGAATTTCACAATGTTCATCCTTGTCTTGATTAAATATCTCTTCATTCTTTTACAGGTGAACAAAATATATGTGCCAGGAGAGCTTCAGGAAGTACTTTTAAGATCCTCTTGTAGTCTTTGACTCGGGTGTCTGTTTTTGGTCTCAGAGGGTTCTATCAGTTTCCGGCCAGACTTAGAGAGTAAACGGTGAAGTTCTCTTTCAACCTATCTTCAGCTCTTTTTGTTACCCCTTAAAAGCAAAGCAAACAAACATGGGGAAATGGACTGTTTGTTAGTTCAGGTTGTCAGCAAGTGTTCACTCCCCTACACATCCACAATGCCATTCTGGTCCACCTGCAAATAAATAATGCTTGATGCAGGAATCCAAGAATTTGTCCTTCAAAACACAGGTCCAAGTATTATTTTATTTTAGTACCTTTCCACATATATCTGCATTCATTTTATTTGCATAGTTCAAAATATTTAAATTTATAGTTGTTGTCTAGTCCTGGTAATGGAGATCTATCACCCAGCAGAGTTTGACTCCAGGCCTAATCTGATACACCTGATCTAGGTAATGCTTTCAGGGACTTCTGAGTGTTGCAGCCAGTTAGAATCTGAACTTTTTTTCAGGGCAGTAGATCTCCAGGACCAGTTGTCCGACTATATTTTAGATATATTTTACAGTATAATTTGATTTTTAGATATTAATGTAAATTATAATACCATCCTCACCTCTCTATCTCTCTATTCATTTTCCCCCACCTCCAAAGTGTTCACTTTATTTTCATCATATGGAAATAATAGAGAGGTCAAGTAAATACCCCTTCTTGTGGGTGTTGATGTTTGGGATAAAGGAAGATTGATGTCCCTGGTGTCCACATTGCAGGTGCCTGCTTTTATGACCAACCATTGTCCGCAAGCAGTTTCTCATTAGAAGCTGGAGAGTAGGACAGCCTTCAAGTCTCCTAAATGGATAAATTGTGCCTTGGACTGTGTAATTTAAGACACTAATTTTAGGAAGAGGCAAATCAGGTTTTATTCAAAGCAGATCTGAGTCAAAAGGAGATTCACCACACTGTGGCCAGACTTCAAACCCAGCTCATTATTCGCCCTTTTTCATGTCCAGAGTGCTGCAAATCTTCCTCTGGAAAAGAGGCAAAAAGAAAAAAATCAGTCATCATTTTTTTCTTTCAGTCTTCATGTTGACTTATCCACACCATAGTAACTGATAAACGAATAGTTAAATCATCATATATGCAGTTAGTTAGGTAGTCCGTCAGTCTAATTCTGATTTTGAAATCATAGCAGTCATTGTGTCAATAATACAAGTAGGATATATCTGTCTGAATGATAGATAGAGAGGGTACTCTAGTAACAAAAGAAAACATAACATAGTATTATTATTATTAACCACCTTTGAACTACATTTAGCAGATCCAAAGTGAATTTTATTCCTACATTCCTAACTACAGTGGACAGTCTCCCTGGAGCAACTTGGGGTTAAGGGTCTTGCTCAGGGACCCAGTGGTGGTGCTGGAGGTACGATTCAAACCTAAGACCTCGTGGTGCTCATGGTCCAGAGGCAAGTATTCTACCCACTGAGCTACCTCCACCTCCAACTACATAAAAAACAGATATCAGGGAAAGATATTTAAAGATTATACTAACTCTCTGGATTTTAGTGCATTTGAAATAAAGGCATTAGCAAGAATCATACAAAAACAAAGTGAAGTACATTAAAGAGTACATGTACAATATAAGATTTTTCATAACTATAAATAGCAAGAAAATGCTCTGTCTAAAGTACAAAGAAAACTGACATTACTTTCATATCAAGTTGTTTACTGCTTCAGAAATTGAGCAGGCTCGGATGCAGTGCAGCTATAAAGAGAAAGATTATGTGTCTGGATTGATACACACTTCTCCATGAAACATCTGTAAAGAATTAAGGCCTTACTGTTAAAATTCACATGGAAAACATTGGCTCTGAGGTCAAGTAAAACAAGGACAAAATCTCAAAAACCTTCCTTAAACCCCTGTTCTGTACCATCCCAGGTCTCCATGGACATGTTAGCAACATCCAGTAGATCAGACTTAAGCTTGAGGCACTTTTGCAAGTGAGAAATATACTGTGATAGAAATACTACAAAAGGCATGAAAGATCAGAGCATACTCCCAAAGACATGTAAGATCACTGTAAAATTCAAATCAGCATAATTCCTGGGGTCCATTGCTAGTGTTATTACTGGCAGTGTGTTAAATTATTTAGCATTTTTTAGTCAACAGTTAAAAATAAGGTGTAAGTCAATGCTTTTAAAAGCTGCAAAGTCAATCCTACACTGACATGACACATTCTGTATCATCAGCTTAGTACTATAGGTTTAATGATAAATCTTGTCGTTAAGGATTGAGGAAATGATTAATGTTGACTGATTTCATATCCTAAATTTCAAACATAATATTATTTTATAGAGTAACACACCTTCCATTCTTGAAAAAATGCCATTTAGAAGAATCAGATGTCATTCTTAATAATTAGTTAATGTTAAAGTTTTATTCATATAATTGCATATGACAATTCTGAATCATTGCATTTGGTCCAGTCAATTTTCACACATTTTATTTATTGTAAAAATTCATGTGTGATTTGATGCTTTTAATTTTGTCTGCATGACTAGAGCTTCATGCAGGAAATGCAGCAAACCAAGCAGAATGGAGGCAGTACAATCACCATGAGGAATACATTTCAAAAGTCTGATCTTAACAGAGCTTGGATTTGTTATGTGGAAAGTAGGTAACTCAGCAATTGAAAACGATGTGCATAGATATGACATTTATTCAGATAACGAGGGCTTTCGGCATGAAAGCCTGACAATTGTTGAGAGCATTTAAATTGTGAATATTTTGATCCTGTGTGAATGGAATGATAGTGTTTTTTGAGAATTGCTGTTTTATGTTTGTTCTTTAATTACAATGCTTCACTTCTTTTGTAGCATGAATCATGATTGGTGTTGTAATTTCTGTACCCGTTTGATATATCCTCAACTGTGAAGAGACAATGGTGCAAGGAGAGGAGGTGTGGTAGATAAGAACTGAAGCTGGTTGATCTTGCTTTGCCTGGTGCTTCTGAAAGACCTCTCTCTTACCCACCACCCATCCCCCTGATAATGATCTTTAATGAATGGTTTTGTGCAGAGGTAGTGTTGACTGATAGCGATCATGTCAAGGAGGGTAAGGTTCAGCTCTCAAAAACAAATCAGGACATTCCATCTTAACCATCTGGATGTCTTCCATAATGCCACACACTCACTGATTACTCTTGTAATAGACCTCCACCAAAATCAAACTTGGCACCACCCAAGCATTCTTGCCACCCCCCCCCCCCCCCCTGCTTTTTGTGTTCTTGGCATTCTGATCTCAGGTGGAGATATTGTGTGTGTGTGTTTGTGTGTGTAAATGTCTGCTCCTATGCAATGTCGAATAAATGGATCTTTACTTTACATGGTATGCATGTGTGTATGTGAGATACTACCTCATAAAGTCAGTTGAAACAAAATCAGTGGATTCTGAAATGTGAAATGTGGGCAAGAGACTGAATTAAGCACACCACCTCCGGTCCCTCCTAAGCAGGGAACGCTTATCGTCCACACTTAACAGAGTGGCCATAATTAGCAGTGCCCTATGCTGATATAGTAAATGATGGTTAATAGCTGTTGAGGCAGTTAAGTCTTTCTGTGGCGGCTTGGTCAGTAATTGACATAAAAGTCTTTCCTCTGAAGATGCCGTGCAGTCTGACAGCAGTCAATCAGCCCTCGACGGCTGCTGTCTTATGTGTTGAAGAGTAGCTAATTATATCCACCTCAACTTTTTTAACAAGCACAAATAAAACGACTTCTTTACTTGTGGTTTGTTTCTCCCTCAATGGTACATGAGAACCACAATTACAGTTGTCTCAGTATGACAGATTAGTATTAATGTGATTTCACTTTAGGCCGTATCCATCAGCTGTGTATTTTGGAATTAATTATTTTTTATCAAGTCATTTTAATTCATGGCATATTTTAGAATGAGTGATTAGTATGCGCTTATAATTACAGTATTTACCATCAGAAGCATATGTAAAATAATCAGAGTAAAAATGTCAGTGATATTTTATATGCATAATTTTATTTCTACATGATATGTGCAAAGAATCTAAAAAACATTGCCTTCCATTGAGAATCCCAGCATGTGAGCATTACTGCAAATGGACAAATTGTCTAAGTAAAAAAATTCATCTACCCATTCCTGTTTCAACCTACTCAAGTTAATGCTGATGGGAAGTAAAAGAAGAGGGTTGACTCTTTGTCATGTAAGACCTGTCTTGACATGCCTATGATGTCTGGGAAAGCATTTCAGACCATCAGCACCATGTTTTCCTTCTAAATCTAGAACAATTAAATTTGTTAATAAGGCATAAAGTAATATAATTTTGCATAAGATTTTAATTAGCAACATTATTTGTTTGTTTTATTTTTAGTTCATTTTCTTTTATAGCACATTTAATGCACTGGTACATGGTCAATTCTCTTAGTGAAAAATGTGACCTGCTTGACAGTGGCATGTGCTTGTTTTCTCTCAAAGCTGAAACAATCCTAAAAGCTTCCTACCTGAATCCTTTAACCAAATATTGTGAGAGACCCTCTTGATATTCTAGAGCTCCACTATTTACCAGGAGATTCCAGGGATTAGAACATTTAACAATTCTTGTTGAGAGAGTGAGAAATGGTTTTCGTGCAGTTCACCTGCCAAGGTTTTCAAAGGAGACTAATGCACATTTTTAGGATTCATGTCACTGCTGGGGTGGGGAGTTGAAGGGGGGCTAATTTTGCAAATCAATGGCCCAAGTGGTTTTACTTGCATAAACATCATGGCAGTGGATACTACTGAGGAATGTGAGATTCCTTCTTGAAATTTATGAATCAGTAAATTGCAGTCAAGTTTGTGTTGACATGTTCACAATTTTTGACATTGTTAAGCATGTGCACATAAAAATTTGTCACTTCCTGTCTGAAAACTTACTTTTGTCTTAGGCAGTCTTAGTTGGCCTTCTCAGCCTCAGCTCTTTCTAGGCTTATCCACAAGGTGTTGATTTCTGGTCATATAAAGAGTGCAAATGAGGGTACATTGATGGCATGCAATGGACAAAGTTATCTCTATCTACAAGGAATCTATAAAGTTTATATTGCTCTTCCAGAGTCAATATGGCTGTCCCAAGGTTTAAGCTGTTTCTTTGACTATAAGTGCCTTTAAAATAATGCAACAACACATAGCCCCAGACACACAATCATCTTCCAATGTATTTGAGATGCTATTTAGGGTATTTTAGTATATTTTCATATTAATTAAATATGGTTAATCCAGCTTTTGGCATCTCTGACCCCCCACCACCCTCTTGGGTTTAGGAGTGTTAGGCTAGGCCAGCTTTCCTGACCTCAGTACATTGTTTTAAGAAGTTTAACCTGTAGAAAGGTCACCTTAATGCATCTGCTATGACGCGCCTGTTTAAATGGAAAACAAATATTTTATTTTCCTTACAAATATGCACTAGATACAATTGACAACTCAGACACTAATTGTACAAACATATTTTTAAAACATTTAAACGTTATTTCTATAAATTTAATCTACATATTTGGGACATCCCCATCCATCCATTTTCTACCCCTTCATCCTGCACTCGGGGTCGGGGGGGTGGGACTGGAGCCTATCCCAGTTACTATGGGCGAAGGCAGGGTACACCCTGGACAGTCGCCAGCACGTCGCACTCACAATCACACCTAGGGGCAATTTAGTGTGTTCAAATAACATATCCCCAATCACGCATGTTTTTGGCTGTGGGAGGAAACCCACGCGGTCACGGGGAAAACATGCAAACTTCACACAGAAATACCATGCTCCCAACCCGGGACTCAAACCCAGGACCTTCTTGCTGTGAGGCAACAGCGCTAACCCCTGCAAAGATGCCCATTTGGGACATCTTTGCAGTAAAATTAAAAGAAAGGGTTGGAGGACAAGTACATGCACAGCAACACCCAGAAATATTAGTTTTACTTCATTATTTTTTGTGAACAGTATAATCATGAACATGCTGGCTCATGATGGGGTGAGGAAAGGTTCCCTCAAAATACTGAAAACAAATTCTCAAAAAATGTGAATACATATCAGGGGTGTGTCCTGGAGGGCCGTGGTCCAGCACGTGATTCCCCTGCTCAGAAACACCTGGTTTACCTCACCAGGAAATTGTCAGGTTTAGTAAATATGTTTGAACCATCAAACTGTACTTGACACCAGGCCTTCCAGGACCGGAGCTTGACACCCCTGCATTACAATGTTGTGCAAATTGTATTCTCATGATTTCTCTGAAGTACATGCAAGGCTTTTAAATACAATAACTTGTGTTACAGTAATTAGTGAGTCATCTGGCAATGTTCCTACACATAAGGAACTGAGTGGAAGAATGGGAGATGCATTTCCCTCCTTCTACACTGAGTGGCAGGAGATCTGTTGCGAATATTTTCCTCTTGTGGTGGGTCTTTCTCTCCAAGGCCATTTGCTTTAATGCATCTCAGCTGCCTTCACTCCCATTGTAACAAAAACCAAGGGCACAAAATCCACAGGTTTAGCCCTGGTGCTGTTTTTCATAAGGCAAGAATATCTGCAACGAGTTGGAGTATAATTTCTGCTTTATTGTGTTGAGTAACATTTCCTTATCATAGCTGGTTTTAATTCAATGTATTTGCGTAAGCAGGCTATATTTCATACCTTAGCCTGTACAACATGTCATATAACATGACTGATTGGATGACACGCCATTCCAGTTGGAGATACTGCAGACTCAATTATGAACATATTCTGATCTTTTGTTTTAATTGAGAAAAAAAGTGAGGTTGAGGCAGGGGAGAGAGCACCAGTGTTTGTTTTTGTTTAATTTGAGAGGTGTCCAACCGTACATGCACCATGACCTGTACTACCATTACTCATCTTGAAAACCTTAAATATACACACCTTTATACACCAGACGTTGCTTTCCAAAATATATGGGAATTATGCACCACCTCACTCCTGCTACATCTAACAGTCATTCACATTTGACATTACTGAAAAAGAATTTGTTGTCCAGGGACTCGGCTCCAGTTCTCTCGCTCCTCCAGTGGCTGGGCCATGTATGGCTGCGCTGCTTATTCCAGCAGATGAATCCCCTGTATGAATCAAAGCTAAGTCTTAGGCCAGGCGTGAATGTGTGTGTTGGACTGGACTGCACATTTCTGGAGACCACACAGGTTTCCTGCCTGACGGCCAACTCTCTCTGCTGCCCTCCATCTTCGTCTCTACATGTCTCCATGGAGATGAGGTCACAAGTTCAACATCAGCAGGGGATATGGGCCTGACAGAAGCCAGCAAACCTACAAAATCCCCTCCATCTCAGAGAGGGACAAAAGCCTACCCGCATTATCTTTTAGAATGTTTATTATTATCATTATTATTACTTTGCATGACAAATTAGGGTTCACAGCAATTTTTACTAAAGGTTTGTAAATTCACAAACATGGTTCAAATTCAAATTCTTTCTATAACTATAGAATAACACCATAACAACACATGCACCAACAGTGTCTGGTGATGTTTTCACTGTTACAAATGGATTACAGTGAGGTCACATAAAATTTCACATATTATGTATTAAACTTTTCTATTATAATTACATGAGTAAAAACTAAAATCAGAATTATTGATTAATTTATACACACACACACACACACACACACACACACACACATATATATATATATATATGTTTATGTTGATTTTAAACCTAATTTACCTCTGAAATCAAGTATATCACAGGGAATCTGTCCTCTCCTTGCTGCTGTACTCTTCTGGGATGACTTTACACTAGAGTTGGAACACTGCTGTGAGGATTTGTTCGTTTTCAGCTGTAGGTATTGATGTTGTCGATAAATATTTCAGGAAACATAGTTCGGAAACACTATAGCGGCTGCAAAGGAGGACGAACTCAGTTTTGAAGCCTATGTATCTGAATGCAGTGTATGAAGTCTGTGTTTCTGAATGTGATGATATGTATAAATAAAGTTTGCCATGGATAGAGTTGTTCATGACTACTTGACATCTTGCTAACATGTGAATTCAACCTGTTGTCTTGGCTGTGTTATGACCGCTCTGCAGGAGAGAAGCC
Organism: Ladigesia roloffi; assembly: GCA_037577295.1. Lineage (NCBI taxonomy): Eukaryota > Metazoa > Chordata > Actinopteri > Characiformes > Alestidae > Ladigesia > Ladigesia roloffi. The sequence goes on from JBBKCR010000001.1 coordinate 29,546,675, forward strand.
TCAGTGTGTGTGAAATGACCCTTTACCTCTAATTCCCCAGGCAGTCACTACACACCTCCCTTTCTCATCATTTCCTCACATAAATATACATACAAGCAGATTATTTCATTGCCTATGGAGCCACCATTGGGGCCAAGGCAAGAGTAAAGGTTGGGGGTGGTGAAACAGTGAACATGGGAAAGAAAGAGAGAGAGAGAAGACATGGGTGATCTCATGTGCAGCGTTGAAGGCTTGCTGTTATAAATGAGTTTATCATACCACCATGGTCGGCCATAAATGACCTCAGCAGACGTGCTGCCGTAGTAAACTGAACCAATAAGAATGTGCAGGAAGGAAAACAGTGCCTGCAGTGAGAGGCACTACAACATTGGGAGATTCGTGTCAGAGGGCATAAATCCTGCTGGTTTAAACCTATGCAGTCCTGATGCGCGGTGAGAGGTGGTGTGTCAAGAGTGTGGGTTTTTTATGAAAAAGTTGGGGTGTCTTTTCATGCTTGCTACATACGTAGCTTTGGAGGATGGCTCCCTCTGCTGTGGAAAGGGACTTCCATATGTACTTGGGTTTTCAGTGGCCTTCTAACCCAGAACAGATGTCCACAATAAACTGTGTTGACCCGCAGAGGCCCCTCTGGTGTGCAAGCAGGGGCCAGGTTCTGGATGCTGGACAGCAGTGGGACAGGGTGCTCAGCACCTGATCAAACTGCGAGGTTTACAATAAGGAGGTGTAAAACTTTCTCCTAGTGTATAGTCCTGAGCCAGAGGCCTTTCAGAAACATCAATATATTAAAATCTAATTGGCTAGAGCAACAGACTGCAGGCTCCCGTGGGAGCATTTGGTGGGTCGTTACAACCTGCCTCCCGTTACAAGGTCTGCTGCCATGGAATGACCTATCAACTCCCCACTCTAATCTCTCTGCAGACATCTGAAGCAAGACATGTGCATGCTTCACTTTATCGTGTAATCTCTTCCCTCTCATTTTCCACTGGCAAACATGAAGAGGGAAATACTCAGCACCTCAAATGAGCAGGTGGAATTATTGACTCTGGCCATGCATTTATGAATTACAAGTGTGAGACACAAGATGCACATGCATGAATAAGAAATATTTTATTTTAAAAAATGGTGTCAAATGATGTGAAATGATGCTTTTTAAAGAATTGTTCTTTGGATGGTTTGCACAACCACTAAAGTATGCCATACCTTCACATAAAATACTTCATCTTAACTGCAAAACCTGGAAAAAGAAAGGTGGATTTGACCGTGACGTGAAGTCCCACATGGGCTGCCTTCTGAAAAACAAGAAAAATTCTGATAACCATCATGAATGGCACATTTGTAAAAGACACAAACAAACGAGGCTAACAGAAGACCAGACAGTGTTTTTACATTTAATGGCGGTCTCCTTAAATCAGCCAATGGAGCGGAGTAAAGACTTGTTCACATGCTATTAAACAATATCCAGGTCAGGTAGGTATGCTAATCTACTCAGTAGGGACAAGGTTTATTTTATGGGGAAAGCTAAAACCACCCAAACCAATATTTACAGAAGAACTGCAGCCAAACAGCCAGCCTTTTTCCCAGACTTTTATCAGACAAATCAAGCTGAACTCAAGATGAACACAAAGCTGCCTGTAGTGTCCCTGCTTGAATTCCTTCATGTTACCCGTTATAATTTAACTTTATCTTTCATTTTCTATTTTAATTGACCACTGTCTGACACATGATGTATTCTTTTGCATTCTGTTGTACTGAGCTTGTGACATCACACAGTTTCAAAACAGACAATTGATCAAAACAGATGTTTTATAATATTTAACCCTCTTTAAAATAATAGCTTCTGAATTATTCTTCTCCTGAACACAGAGTTCTTGTTTCCACAATCCTTAACATTTGCTTTGCTAACAAACATGTTTTTATACAAGCCTTCTAATTAAAGTTTTTTCAAGGAAACAAAATTGACTCTTTGGTGGCAATTATTTCTGGCACCATTATTATTAAAAGTGAAAATGTGTCACACATTCTACATCAGAGATATGTTATGCTCTTGACCTGTTGCATGGCATTGCCCAGGATTATTGACAGAATAGCCAGGAGTCTATATCTCTTTGCCTTGTCCCCTAATTTGACTCTCCTTACATGCCCATACCCCACCACACACACATGCAAATGGACACCTTGGTGGTCCCATCCTTGGTCACTATTAAACTTGCATTATTTTTTTTCCCCTTGACCCCTGGCGATGGCCCTGCCATGCCACTAACTTGTTCTGCAACAGAGCAGCTGGGTGTAGTTAGGGAGCAGGAAGCAGCTGTCAGGATGGTTTGCTGCGTGCATGGCTCCCTCAGGCTGGGCCTGGGACCCTGTGCCTGTTTGTTTTCAGAACGGGTGTGATTCAGGACCAGACAGTCCACTGCCAATGGACTGCAGGAATACCTGAGTGCCCTACACAGATGCTGCTGTGTGAGTAGCAGGGATAGTAAAGAGCAGCTAAAAGACCATGGATGTTGCACACTATAAACGTTAATTGTTATTAATTACACTAGTAATTATAGAGTTGTATAATGATTTTTAAAAGCAAACATTCTAAACAACCTGAAGGACTCTGATGCTCAGTTTGTAGTTCTACCCACACATGGTCTTCTTAGTGGTAGATGATGTATATACATGTGAATCTCTTTGTCAATTAAAATACTATTGGCCGAGGGGTAAAAAGCCTTGCACAAGTGAAAGTCATGTAATCAGCTATAATACTGTTTCAAATTCATAGCACTGTTTTGGCCTCTGCTTACACTTGATACTGGAATATGTTGGCGATAGCTTGGTTCCACCTGAGCACCTCATTCTATCAGCTATGCTTTTGTATAGAGCCAACACAGTATGTACAATCAAACACCTGTGTCAGCAGCAGGTGCATTGAATTGAGTGACAGAACTGAGGAATTGAAATGAATGCCTACACACATTCAGACATACAATGTGTATTCCTGCAGATCTGTTTGTTAAATTGGTAGTTCCTTAATATATACACATTTCTTTTTTTCAATTGATAATTAATTGATAATAATTTCATTGATCATTTTCTTCGCCATGTAAATTGAAAAGAACAGATTTTACTTGTCACGATCATTTGCAGTCAGTTTTAGACAATGGGCAGTAACCTAACTTCTACATATCGCACCATAGACATTAACCATGTAAGAAATATTTGGGAAGGTGTCCCATAGCATTGTTACTAAAAACATTTAGGAGTTCATTTGAGGAGGAAGTGGCTATTAAATCTAGGCTGTAATGATGAGAGACTACATCTAGTAAAGACTACATCTACCACGATGATGTTCATTTGATTTTTTATTTGGGCCTTTCACCAGCATACCTCAGGCCCTGGCTTAAGTGGATCATTTGACTCTTTATTTGCCAAGGAGAATGTCTAATGAGAGAAGAAAATCAAACTGTGGGGTAACCGGACACTCTACTGTACACTGTAAAGCCTGTCTGACTTCCCAGCCCCGCAAAAACTTTGTTACCTGATCAAAAGATGGCCAAGGCTCTTTAAAATTCCTTACCTACAGTTAAATGTAATGCAGTACTCATTAGGAGAAATAAAACAGATTAATGCAAGTGCTATTAAATGTGAGCCATTGGCTGAGTGGACAGGGTGACACAGAAAAGCCTACCTATTTCAAACTTCAAACTTTTCAAAAACAATTGCTTCTCCTGAGGAAATGTTTTTTTGGCTAAATTTTTTGGCTAATTGCTATCAATTACTGTCTAAAGATATGACATGATTAACTGATGTTTTCATTTAGTCTTTTTCTATGTTTTCTTTCAAAAATTAACCTTGCAAATATTTTTGGAAATGTTAAAGGCACATTTGACTTTTTATTTTTGTTAGTTTTTTAGAGAAGTCCAGTACATTGCTATATATTACCAGAGGGCCAGAGGATTTGTTTGGAGGAGAGGAAGTAACACAGTCTCATTATAGGGCTAATTTTAGTCTCAGGAAAAGATGTTTAGGGAGTCTTGACTCAGGCCTGAAAAGCTGAAGTGCCCATGCCTAATTCCCAGTTGTGAAACAGGAGTCATTTTGGTTCTTGACTGAACTCAAAAGAAACAATTTATAGCATATACAGAGCAACTTCAAAAGTTCCTTATCGCTCAGGCATCAAACATGAGTGATTCCACATGAAAAAGCAACTTAGTATTTACCATAATTAGGGAAATAATTATTCCATTTGTATTGTACAAATAAATCAAAGTGGCCTTGGCTGAAAGGCAATTGCAAAATTCAGCATGTTCTTTGCCTTGCAAATGCCCAAACTATTTGTTGAAGCAATGATTTAGCTTGGGAAATTTCTAGAAACTCAAGGTGTTTCAAACTTGAAGAGCTAAAGGGGTGGTATGTGCCCACATGCACAGATACATAAATACAAATAATACATTTAATTTGCAAATAATTCTTGTGTGTTTTTTGGTTTTAATGTCTAATTTGTATTATGAGCTGTATAAGTATATATGCATCACTACCCCTGTAGTGTTACGAGGCAAAGGAAGTCAGAACAGCTCGTAGAGAGTAAGAACTTTTTAAACGTAGCACTTAACATACTGGCCACTTTAAAACTGGCAGGAGCAGTAGGAACAGGAGAGGAAGAGTAAACTTAAGCAAACGTGGGTATTAAAAATGACAGTTGATTAATCACAGCAAAAACCAGAACAAGAGACCAGAGCACTTAGACAGAAGACTACAGTGGGGCACTTGTGAGAAAGGTGAGTGCTCATACTTTGGCGCCATGACTCCTATTAAAACTCTGGGTACTCTGTAGTTTCTGCCAGTTAAAGGTACCAAGGCATCTCACCACCTCAAGTTAGAGGATCAAAGAAAAGATGTGTGTTAATGTTACATCCACGATCAGCGACAAGTTGTGTTATGTATATTCATGGTGTCTACATGTCACAGATGTTTAGTATTTAAGTTTAGGTGATTGCATTTGTTGATTCGTTGAAGTCGTTTGTGTGTTTAAGTTGCCCTGGTTCATCCCCTTGGAGTGATCCACACTCCTGGTTCTATAATATCTTAGTGTTTTGGCCCTTGTGTCTTTCTTGTTTTTTGCAAATGAAAGTGTTTGCTAAGAAAATGAAATCCTACAACTGCGCCCCCTTCCCTATATGCTTTTCATCAAAAGTACAGCATGATAGATAGAAACTAATAAAAGAATAATAATAATAATTTTAAAAAGAATAATAATAATAATAATATTTATATTTATTATTATTATTATTATTATTATTATTATTATTATTATCATTATTATTATTATTATTATTATTATTATTATTATT
>JBBKCR010000001.1:29567976-29584343 GCA_037577295.1 Ladigesia roloffi
TGTGTGTGTGTGTGTGTGTGTGTGTGTGTGTGTGTGTGTGTGTGTGTGTGTGTGTTTGTGTGTGTGTGTGAGTGTGTTGGTTTGGGGATGAAGTACAAATGCACGTGGCTATAACCATATGAATTTTAAATGAACATGGGTTTATGGTTGTGTGTTTGCTTCATATGATATGCATGCTTGCAAGGAACGAGCATGTAAGCGAGTGTGTCTAAGAGAGGGTGCGTGTGAGTTTGTGTGTGTGTGTGTGTGTGTGTGTGTATGTGTGTCTGTGCTGGCTGTTGGTTACCCACATAGAGAGCCAGTGGTGGGTGGCACAGCGCCTGAATTATCCAGCTTGCTGAGTCTCACTGAGTGTGACTCCACTTGGTGAAAGGGCAGGCAGGGCTCATACATTTTGCTCTTTCTGTTACATTGCTTCCCTCCACAGTGCAAAAAAACCCATATGTATTCCATGTAAATCATACATGCAATTATAGGCATTTTTTTGCACTAAAACAGATGCTTGTCTTAACTTTAGTCATTTACAATTCACTTTGCATATATGAGCAACTATTTGATTTTATTACTGATATTGTTACTCTACCTAGTATACCTTAGATATTTTTGTACTCATTCTTTAAATTTCTCTCCCTCTCTCTCTGCCATTATTGTTTCAGAGTTAATACCTGAGCTTCTCCACAAACATGTTGATGTTCAAATATCCCTGAAATACTACATTAGTGTCCACATAACAATTGTACTGTTCAATATGATTTGAAGACAGGATCTTTTTTGCTCTTTGCAATTGTGTCTAAAGCATAGCATGGACCCTTTGTGCTCTGGAGAAAAAAAAGAAAGAAAAACAATTATAGTTGCAGTTCTATTTATTTAGCTGCCAATGAACCATTGAAATCAATTAATTGTTTCCAGTCATGTCCTAGAGTTAGCTATTGTGAGAGTGATTAAGATAATCACATGAAAGAAAAGAACACAAACTTATAAAATTTCAAAAGGGGTTTCTCAAAATGAACTGTAAAGTCTTTGATTGTGTTTGGTGAATACTTTGATAAGGCTTTGATGAATGATGACTTCTTGAGCAAGAAAGGGAAGAGATATAATTTTGGAACAAAATAATGATGCATTTCCTCCTAAACCACCTGAAAAAGGAGAAACAAAAACTGTCTCTCTGCTTTATATATATATATGTCTCTACACACTAACACCAATGGCTTCTGACACACAGGCAAGCCATCTGAGAACCTATATGCTCTCAAAAATAAATGCAAACAGAAGTTTTTCCGCTTAAGGAAGATTCAACAGCAAAACAGCAATACTGCCATCTGCTGGAGAAATGGTCTCTGTCTACATGTTGCTCTGAATACTGGTAAAAAGATTCCCTGGTCCCAGGGTGCCTTTTGCTGTCAACAGGACCAGCACCTGAGGCCAAAGTCCACTCGTCTGCTCCCTGGATTACAGCACCCAGAGTGATTGACCAGCTCCATTCTTCCCTGCAGTCTTTAGAATAGCTTCCAAGCAAACCATTTTTTTCCAACAAAGGAGCATGGTGTCAAAACATAACCTCTGTGTTTATTAGTAGAAGTAAAAACCTGTGGAGTAAGCACAATTTTAACATGCTGAGCAAAGGTGAATCTTTTCCTGTGCAGACTAAAATGCTTCAAGGAATAGAATAATACATGCTGCATGATGTTTTGTGCTCCATAAAATGTCCTGAATTAGACTGTCAAATTATGTAGAGCTTATACAGATTAGGGTAATCTCACTGTTATTTCTTTTTCTTCTTTTAAGGGAAGATTCAGTTAAAAAATAAAAAGTATATGTGTACATTGATGCTTGAAACCTTGCAATCCATTTAGAATATTTTTATACCTCTGATTATAACCAAAAGCATAATCTGCTTTTTATATTTGTCTGAATTACAGAGACAAAACAAAAACATCATATTTGTCATTTATTTACAGAGGTAAAATTCCATATATTTGTGAATAGCAGATGCATGTGAAGCTATAGGATTAGCAGTTAACTTGGAGGCAAAATTTAGAAGGTGTTTTTAATCTCTAGAATTTTAGTTATAGATTAGGAATATTTAAAATTAATCTTTACACCACATGTTTGTGAAGGAAGGAACCCAGGATGACCCACAGCACCTACAGGCCTCTTTCACATTGGCAAATTTAAATGTTCTCATCACTAGGAGAACACCAAAAACAATTGGTCAAAAACATTGCCACCACCCATGAAATCACTGTAGATTTAATACCATGGTTTTGATGGAACAATGATCTTTGAATCCTAACAGCAAGTTCTGAAAAGAAATGTCAGAACATCTTTCCTTTAACTGAATCTCAAGGGAAAGCGAGTTATGCACCAAACCAACCTTGAGCATACAAGTTGTTCTATCAAAGAATGTGCTACCCAACAATAAAGTTTATGTTTTATGGAATGTCCAAGTCCTGACCCAACAGAAATTGTAGAGAAGGAGTGAGCAGTTCATTTGAAAAAACCCTACAATACCAAAGTTCTGTACAATAAGAATGGGCTGAATTTCTTACAGCTAAGGAGCAGGGCTGATAATGGAACAGTCATTACTTTACAGTAAGTAGGACTTTTCTTTGATTTTGGCCATGGCTCCCATTGTCCCCTCAGTGTGGAGTGATCTAAACATGTTTTTATGGGTTTTCTCCCACCACACAGATGTGTATTGTAGGATTACTATTCCTGTTTGTGATCTTGACCAAGCGATAAAATACCTGTAGTTAATTTGATGCTTCTAGGTATCTGATGCTAACTACAAGTAATCCTAGGCTTTGAACAAAGAGAGGTTCATGCAATACAAGCCTTATGCAAAAAACCCTCTATCCAAGTAAAATAATTTACTCACTCACGTGCACATACACACATACTTGTGGTGGTCAGCTCCAGCAGCTGTGCAGGGCTCATGCTCATGGTCGCATGGATGAGAAGAGAACCATTCCCATGAGCCTCTCTGCCTGGGTGGCTGCAGCATCTGCCAGGCCCACCAAGCCACTATGTGCTAATCGCTCTGGGAGAGGAAGCATGTGTGTGCTTGGTGCTTGGACTTGGGCTGGGGCATTAAATGCTCTAAACAATCATGTAAATATCCTTCATGGGCAATTCGAGATTAATAACCTTTCTACAGATATGACAGCACATTCTGATAATATACTCCTTTGTAACGAGTAAACTTACCGAGTAGAAATAGGAAAGGCTTTCATGTTCCAAAGAACAAAGTAGACATTTAAGAGAACATAGCTTAAGAGGATAGCTTTCCTCAGATTAATGCTAAAATAAGAAGTATTTGTTATTCACTGAGACATCCTCAACAAAAAGAGGCAGGAGATTTTAGAGCAGAGGTTGTTAAAATAAATTAATCCACAAAGATGTGACTGAATCTCAGGAATTCATGAAATAGGAACTTTATAAATAAAAGTATCACCTAATAGTGGTAGTACTTAATAAAATTTAGATTTTATACTGCAAGGGACTACATTCAGTTAGGCAGGAACTCATAATCTCCCATTTCTTTAATGAAAAATGCAGTATTTTTTAAAGAACTGACCAAATGTACCACAACATAGAGTTTCCATGGCACATTTAAGTTTTTCAAGGTCTATATATATATGGGCATATTTTTATGATAATAGTAGGATATGTCAATGTATCATAACAGTAATATATATCATATTGTTATGTTGCCGTATCTTCTTTCCAGAACAGTTCTCCAGACATGGAAAAGGTAGGAGGTGTTCTACAACCTGCTAGATTCTCATTAGTACAGATCACAATCAGGATTGGAGCAGGACCATATTTGCTCTTACTACAAGGTTGGCAATTTGCCTTTTTTTTCCCATTTTCTTGATCTTGACGATGATCTTATGATTTCAGTACATGGGATGTTATAATACCTTGTTAAAAATGTCAACTGTTTGTAAACATCTGAAAGCTTGCAAAGAGCTCCATATGAATATATTCTAGTTTTGTGCTCTGAAAAAAAATTAAGCAGTTAAAAAAAAAAAAACCCTACAATTGTACATTACAGTTATTATGACTGTAAGGCAACTGAGACTGGAACTAGGTCAATGAAAAATAATACTAATCGTAGCAGCTACTATAAAATATGTAAGAGAATAAGGGATTGTAACTAGGCTGGTTAATGCACTTAGTGCTTTTGTATATATTTTGAGGCAATACAAGCAAGTTTTATTAATGAGAAGTTGGATGCCAGCCAAGTTCTAATCATCTGTAAATATAGCCAGTTGTTATTGCAAGCAGTATTCAGGATCTGTACTTCCTCCCTCTAGCAAGAGTATGAAGCTAACCACAATATATAAAGCCAGCTCCAGGAAACCATGCTGCCCCTCAACCTGCTTTCACCAACCTAACAAGCAGGCCCGTAAATACAGACGCTCCCCCAGAGGTAACGTCAATATGGCAGAGTGTTTCTACAGACACTGTGTGTATGTGGTGTGTGTTTTCACCCCAACACCCATCCAAGAACAGAGTCGCTTTATCTTTGGTCTCCAGAAAGCGCTCCCAAAAAATCTAACACTTTCATAGGGACCTTGTGACATCATTTACCCAAATATCTTGTTTAAAATCCTGGAACCTCCTATTGTATATTTTATTTGGCTGCCATGCTGCTCCATGGTGTCCAATACATCATATGCCTTCAGCTTCAACTATTTAATTTAGAAACTCCAAAACTCACAAATGCCCAATGACTGAATGTTCTAAAGATGTACCAGTGTACTAAACACACCATATATCTCCTCTTGCTCACTTCTCTCTAAACAGAAATAGATTTCATTGAATTGTTTGATAAATTTGACCCAAGTTTTCCAGTGGGTCTTATTGGAGCTCCTACTGTTTTTCTGCCTGTTGGTGGCCTGGACCCTAATCATCCACATCTCCCAGGGAGGCCATAAATTACTCCGATGAGATGGTGCTTTGTGTTCCTACTGCTGGAGCGCGGGGGCGAATTCACAGCGGCGTATTTTCACAAGACCCGCTCTAAATCATTGTTTTATGACAGCAGGGAAAACTTCTGCACGTTCGCAGTGCTGATTTATGTTCATTTGGGTCTGGAGGACACTATAATTTGCAAGTAATGTGAAAACAGATGGATAGAGAGATAGCACAGGGCAGACTGACCTATACGTTCTCACCACTGCTTACAAATGACATCCATATGCAGACAGCATCTTTATACATTCTGTCCTTTTCTCTTTCTCTTTGTGGTTAGCAGCGGATTATGTGGTAATCAGGAAATTACTTAAAATATACAGTACTCTTGACCTGTAAGGGAAACAATAAGGTGATATTAAACCATGTGTCATAGCTGTTAATTATGCTTACATCACAGCCAAGAGTAAAGAAACACAAAGGCACCTGGAATAATATTAAAGTACCTCTATAAATCACTTGAGGGCTTCCCATTTCACTGTCAAGAATTTTTACATTAGTACTGTATTATACCTAAAATAAATAAAATAAGATAACAGTAAAAACCTACAGCAAAAGGACAAAAAAATAATGCAAACACATTTAGTAACACACTTTGGTATCCATATTACGACCACCTACAAGAATAAATAATGATGCAAATGTTGTTGCATACACAGTACAACAGCTTAACCCCCTCGTTTAGGAAAAGTATCCACTCAAAGATAACTGCAGTCTTTCCAACATCAGCAGACACATAAGAGGCTATATAGCTTTCACTAGCCTTTCTTTAGCACTTAGCAGCTAACAGAGAACATTGTCTAGAGCCAGGCATAGCAAAGCTTGGTGGTTTCTATACCTCAGCCAAACCGCATTACCCATCAGGCTCTCTGGAGCCTGTGACACCACGGAATGGCGAGGTCAGTGGCCCCAGACCAGTCTGCTATCCTCAGCTTGGTGGAAAGTCCACCTAACATCACTAGGTCAGGCTGGTCCACATTACTATAAACTCCCCACAGTCAAACAAACAACGATATTTCAGGTGTTCGCTAAAGCCAGCTCAGCATGTATGGGGCTATTTTTGCATATTTACAGGAGCTTAGGTTAAAATAGCCAGTAATAATTAGGCTGAAAGCATACTCATTATGTCTCTACATCATCTAGTCAAACAACTAGTTTTACTGAAGGCCAGTCAAAAATCAATAACAAAAAATTGTTTCTGTTCATTTGTCATTTTAACACTGTAAGGGACCAAGCAGTCAAGCTTGGGTAGACACAGAAATTTATAAATTTATTTCTACAAATAGAGCTCAAATTCAAGAAAAACATCACAAATTTGAAACATACTTAAGCAAAATTAACTTGTGAATTCTACACCTAAATAATAAGGTCAACAGAACAGAATTCAAACAAAGAAAAGCTAACAAAAGATATCTGAACTCAAGAAAAAAAAACTGCCTTTCTAAATGACAAAATGGAGATATATATGCAGGCTGGTCAGACCAACAAGACACACAAGGGATGACAACAGTTACAACATTTATAAATAAACTAATACAAAAACAAAAGCCAGTTCTCTCAAAACCAAAATGAAACAAATCATACTTCCAAAGTCAAAATAAACAAAAAAAAGCATCGATAACAAACAACTTAATGCCGTTAAACATGCTGTTGTTCAGCCGCTCTTGAAAAAGATTAATCTTGATGCCACATTGTTGAACAACTATAGGCCTATTTCTAAACTGCCCTTCATCTTGGAAAAGGTTGTAGCAATACAGTTGAATGATATTTTGGAGACTCATAATATTTATGATAAATTTTAGTCAGGCTTTCGTAAAGATAATTCTACCGAAACTGCCCTTCTTAGGGTTTCTAATGATATTTTGATGTCCGCAGATGCAGGGGAATGCTCGGAGTTGGTTATGTTAGATCTCAGTGCAGCGTTCAACACTGTGGATCACTACACTTTGATTAATAGATTTCATTATTTAGTAGGTATTTCGGGGTCAGCTCTGGATTGGTTATCATCTTATTTGTCCAAAAGGACTTTTTCTGTATCTGTTGGATCTTTTATGTCTGATTTTGTTCCTTTGTCCTGTGGTGTGCCACAAGGTTCGGTGCTTGGCCCTTTATTGTTTAGCCTCTATATGCTTCCTCTTGGCAAGATTATTAACAGTTTTAAAATAATATCTTATCATCTATATGCTGATGACATTCAGCTATTAATTTCTTCTAAATAGTCTGGATAAACTGTCAGTTTTGCAGAATTGTTTAGTCTCTTTAATAAATAGGATGTTTAATAAATGGATGGCAAACAATTATTTGCAACTCAATACTGATAAAACTGAAATGATGATCTTTGCTCCGGATAATATTACCCCTAAGATTAAGCAGGTCTTGGGTGTTTCAGCTACCTCAGATCACAGCGAAATACGAAATCTGGGTGTCATTATAGATAGAGCCATATGCTTTAACAGTCAAGTGAAGTCTGTAGTTTCTACATGTTTTTTCCATCTCAGGAACATTGCTCAGATTAGATCGGTGGTCTCAAGAAAAGAGTTGGAGATGCTTGTTCATGCCTTCATCTTGTCTCATTTGGACTATTGCAATGTTCTGTATACTTGTTTTAATAAGTCTTCCTTGGAGCGATTACAAGTTGTACAGAATGCAGCTGCAAGGCTTTTGACTGGTACCAGTAAATGGTCTCATATAAGACCTGTACTTAAGGACCTTCATTGGCTTCCAGTCGAATTCAGAGTACAGTTTAAAATATTTGTTATTACTTATAGAGCCCTGCATGGTCAGGCACCTCTCTATATTCAGGACCTTTAACATAAGCATTCACCGGGTCGGTTTTTAAGGTCTTCTGACCTGGATCTTTTAACTGTCCCTAGAACACATCTTAAGACTAAAGGTGATCGTGCTTTTTGTTTTGTGGCACCAAGGCTTTGGAACTCCCTTTAGCACTGAGAACTTTAGGTTCGGTTGATTCTTTTAAAAAGCACCTGAAGACGCATTTCTTTCGACGTGCTTTTGATTAACAGCAATGGTTGCTTGTAATTTTTATCTTTGTGAAGATTGTTTTGTGTGTTGTTTTTACTGTGGATCTGTTTTTATGTATGTTTCATTATCTGCTTGTAAAGCACTTTGTGACTTCCTGTCTGTGAAAGGTGCTTTATAAATATATTTTACTTACTTACTTACTTAATAATTAAGCTACTGTAGATTTCTGCCCTCCCCCCATGACAGGGTGGCTGGATGGTAGCTGCCGGAGACTTTTAAGTCAAGCCTTTCCCCCGGAAGTTCCTTTTGCCCGGAACAGGAAGTTGACTGCTGGCCACATGACCCTGCCTCTCCACAACCAAATCTGGTAACTCAGAAAAAGTATAATAAGTAATGAATCAAACATAAGAAACAAACTGTGTGCACCCAGATGTAACTTAGTATGAAACATTCAATAAACTTACGAGCAAAATTAAACTTGGTCAGACTCTCTTTGTGGTTAAATAAACAAACAACATAACTGAAAACAAAATATTATTTATCCTGCTGTTCCTTTGCATTACAATGTGTGGCTGTACTAATCGCCATCACAAATACCAATAAAAAACAAAATACTTATAAAAAGTATTGGCATTTCCTTGCCCATTTTCAGCATGTATTCATTGTTAGACCACATAAAAACTTGGCACGGTATTGTGGCCACACTTTAGTGCAGTGGAAGTTTGGACTATATTTTGTTGTGATAACAATGTAATCTGGAAACAACATTGCCCTGGACACAACATAGCCACCAAATATTAGTCAGTATGGGCAATGTCAGAGGAGGAAATGCATTTGAAATGCTGCCACTGACTTTTGCAATGGACTTGGCCTTGACATAAGTACACAATTAGACAAGTGTGATGGACCTTCCGGCATGGAGTCAGGCACTGTTACAGCTTTTCAAGCAAGAGTTTCTGGAGGAAATGTAAATCTGTGACTTTATCACCAGTGATTTCAACCCAATAGTTTTGAAAATTATTAATCAGGATTCTTTCTGGGTGTTTTCCTCTGTGAAGCATTGCACATATCGCACAATAAGAAATATATTTACAAGAGTGAGGGAGCAAGCCAATAACATGGTTGGAGAGATGCCTTTGATGAGAGAACCATTGTGACATATTAATAGAAACAGACAATTTCCATTCCACATCTTCTACTACTGATTGTTACTGTACAGAACATTTTCAGGGAGATCACAATTCACCAGCAAGTATTCAATTTACCACAGATCTAATAATCGGCTCTCCTTCTCTCTATTGTCAATATACATCAGACCTTCTCTAGAATCACTCAATCAAACTGGACGAACCAAAGGAAAGGAATTGTGTATTACTTTTAATGAGGATTATGATGCTGTTCACCACCATGTATAATGTGCTGTGTGAAAAGAATGGGCAATCCATAGGCAATGCCCTGACAGTTACTGACAGTTATATGTCAGTGCACCATTCGGAGAAAACGTGTGGTTTATTGGTCTTAGATGACCATGTTTTCCACACAGACTTCTGCCTACCTAATGATTTACTGCAGCTTAGTGGAATGAGCTCAGTGAGTGTGTGTGGTTGGCTTCTGCTTGTGTCTTTCCTCCCATTGCTCTTTGGACTTTGTGGGCTCTGGAGAAGCTTTAAATGTTAGAAAGCCAGTTTGATTGAGGGCCAAGCAGTATAAAGCTGGAGGAATGCCTCCTACTCCAATGGCTCCAAAAATAAGAATAGATGTATATTTGTGTGTCCATAGCCTATATACAGTGTGTGTGTGTGTTGGGGGGGTTGTAGGGGTGGAGTGGGGTTGGGTTGGGTTCAGGAGATGAATGAGTAGATGTTTACTGTTGTTTCTTGATAACCCCTTAAATCATACATTTTGTTGGAAAATATAAAGGACAGTGAATGTGCAATTTCAAATGACAATGTAACGGTTTTAATTAGGAAATTGCCCATTTAAGTTGACTTTGACTTTGAAACTGCCCAATAAAGTTGACTTTGACTTTGCCTTTGACACACATTTATAACTTCAATTTACAGAGCAGTTGTTTTAATCTGACAGTATTTAAAACATGCAAATAAGTCAGTAATCCCAAATTCAGTTTGGTTCTGGAGTGCCACTTTGTTTCCACAAGGCATTCTTTCATTTAATACTTCTGAGGGATATATATGAAGGAGGGAGCACCTGCAATAACCGGCAAGGTTTGGCAGGAGAAGTTTTAGCTCACGCATGAACTGTGGGAGCATTACCTGATGAGCACATCTGCTTTATTTATAGGTATTCTGTTAGCTACCAAGTAAATTATTGAGTGACTCATGCGAATTTAAGCTTTTAATGCTTGGCTTTCGATATGAATTTAGTTGCACTGTGACTCTAGTTGCACCGTGGTACTCATGTCCAGACTTGATCTTAAATTGCTGAATTTGATGGAATTATTTTTGTACATAATGGTGCACAGCTTTGCTTTGCAGAATTCTCATTAACGTTCTGGGTATTGACATCAAAATACACACAATGTGAAGTCCTGGTCAGTGGCCACTAGAGACCACCATGTGGGAGTTATATTTTGACATGGGTGGGTGTGTTCCCCAGGCCTATCAGTAAAGGTTCAAGGCTAGCCAGGGATTTAGTAATAAGGGATATTTGTTTGCATCCCAGGGTCAGTCCACCCTCAAATTACTCTCACCTATTCTCTCAGTTTGTCCCGTTCATCTGTGTTTTGCTTTGTAGAGATTTAACCTTCCAGCTGTCGTTGGTTGTGTAAAAAAAAAGTTTAGAAGGTAAATCTGCATTTGCTACTAAATCTCTTATTGGTGCAAACCTCCCACGACACAGAAAAGATCAGAATTGCAGACTTTGACCAGTCCATACTGAACACAACATAATACATTACATAACTATGCAACTGATATGTGATTTAACAGGTTAATAAAATTTATATAATATAGTAATAATGTAAAAAATTAATCACTGGAATTTTCAGTGTTAATTTTGTGGTCATTTTTAAACAACTCAAATATACTGGAATGGAAGCAGTTGAATATTCTACTTTCTCAAATATCAGCCCTGAATTTTTCTTGGACTCAAGAAAGCCCTAAATGCTAGTCTAAATTAATAAATGTTTAAAGCTATGCAGTATACTTTCTCTTATTATTGTATATAAACATTTAAAAACCATTCCATATTAACCAACTATTTGTCTCTATATAGCCCTAGTATTTTCTCCCTTTTCGAACAGGGCTCTCAAACCTGTCCACAAAGTGCCGCTGTGAGTGCACAATTTTGTTCCAACCAAGAAGCAGCCACACTTAAGTAACTGAAAACCAAGACCATCAGATTACAGAGATGGAATTAGGTGTGCTGCTCGAACCAAAACCTGCACCCACAGCGGCCCTTTCTGAACAGGTTTGATTCCCTTGTGTAGACTAAAGTATGACATCCCTGATGCAAGTAATCAACCACAGTATTGGTCCTATAGATGCATCCCATCAAGGAGAAGTCTTGGGGGTAGCAGTATTACAGGTTCATCTGTAATAATTTACACAATAGCATTTAAAAGATGTAAATGGAAATTGACTTTGAAAGACAATATCCTCACTCTTTCTACAGGCCTCAGTGGACAGAGGAAGAATCCATCTGCAAAGATTTAAAGAAACAAATGGGACTTACTGCTGTTATTTTAGGCGGAGAGAGGTTATGGCCTGTACTCCTCCACAGAAAGGAGAAGGCTGATCTGAGTGCTGACTTTGAGCAGCGTCAGCTCAGCCCACACACAGCTTACACATGCACGTGTTATTTAGGACAACCAAATGATAGTATACTTACATATTTCTCTCTCTCAAACTTACATACACTTGTATTTTTTGGTATATAAAATAAAATTTCTATATATAGTGGAAAGCAGAATAAGTATATATTTTTGAATGTCCGAGTTGTACAGCTGAACTGTTCTTTTACAATGTGTTCTTCATGACTCAGTCATGCAATATCTCTTAAGTTAATGAACAAGACATAAAAAAGACAATATGAAACAAACCTGCTCTGCAGCGTCTGATTAGAAGGTGTTTCTGTCCTCTAGTGGTCGAATAGGGGAATTAACTTTGAAAGATTTCCAGCACACAGTTTGTGTTTTGTACCTAATGTGTGCTGGTATTCTTTTAAAGCAAACCTTGTATTAACCAAGATACATAAATACAAAATACACATAAAAACAAATCCAGCCTTATTAAATGAAACTGAGATAATACATGGAATGTATTCTATGCAAGCCAACATAAGCTTACAACAGTTTTATAACATCATAAAACCCATACTTATTTAAATTATATTTTGTAATCACAACTGGCCATTCAAATCAACTCATTAATTTTGTAAAAAATTATGATGAAATAATGATGTGCCATCACATGTAACTCCAGATTTAACCATTCACTAGGATAAATGTTTAAGGAGGTGCTGTGTACAAAAATGTGACACCTCCTGAGTCAGCAATCAAAACTACAGGATGGCAAAAGAGGCCAAAATGGACATGCAGCTTTCATCATTTTATTATTCCTGTCCAAATATGTCCTGATGTTCAGCCTGTACCCAGCCAGCAAGCCCAATCCTCGCACAAACACAGCCTTGTTCAAGTGTGTTTTCTCTGGCCAACATCAAACACCATTCTGTTGCATCACCCATCATTTTGTCATTCAGCAGGAAAGTGGCAGTAGTATTGCTGCCTAGCACCCCACCCCCCTCACTGCTCTGCAGCAGATAATGATCACATCATGTAAAGCCATCCGTTTGGAGACTTTGTGTTGGTGGCCACCCATGTTTAACTGGGGCCCTGGCCTGACACTTGATGATGAGTTTTCCAAACCTCTCTTACTAGCTGGCATGCAACCTCCAGTATAATGAACATTTCCTTCACCTCCCACCTCCCCTCCCCTCCTCCATATCTCTCCACACTCAATACATGCAGACGATTACATTTTTTCCCAGCACTTGTGTTTGTTCTTCTTCACCTTGATTCCTGTATGAATCAGACATGTCATGCGGAGGTCAAAGGGAAAAGGAAATGGCAATCCCAGCTGAGAGTCTACATAGACCTTTAACCATTCTCCTCTCTGTGTGGGAAAACTCGCTTAATCCTTCACTTTTTGTTATTTCCTTCCAGCTGTAACATACTGAAGGACTTTGTTGAAAATATTGATTTACAGAAGTGAAATACATTTAATCAAATCCCATAGCAAATCCAGCCTCACAGGGCACAGACTCACATTATGTTATGACAGGTTGTTGGATGTGTTATTTTTTCCTGTTCGAGTAGTTTGTGTATGATGGCCTAGTTTTTTATGGTTGCCACCAGCGTTATTCTTCAAAGTTTAAATATTAATTGGTATTTCCGAAAGAATAACAATGTACTTGTGTGCACAATCTTAAAAATCTTACTTGAGAGCAAAATCTTATGAATATGATACCAGTATAAAAACATAGAGGATTATTATTTTTTAATGTCAAGGGGTATAAAAATTTAATGATGCATTAAAAGGCACTGATCTGTGTCCTGTCTGTGGTCAGCGGCCGCAAAAGCCAACTCTTTCTGCGTTTAGAACATTTAATTTGACAATGAAGTACACTGGCTGGGTGAATGTCAACAGCCGCAGGTGTTCAAGTTAAGAGGTTGTGTTTTGGTTTGTTCTGGATTTTAGGATGATTGGTATTTAAGGACCTTTGTTTTGTGTTGCAATGTCTGCTGGCCGTCCTTTTGGTTCAGGTATTAGTGATTAAGTGTACTTTTTGTTTGCATGTAAGGCCCTTATGCCTTTTTGTTTGTTATGAATAAAGTTTCCTTGACACCACAATAAATAACATATAAATAAATTCTACATAAATAAGTAAATTTACAAATAAATAATCTATAAATACTATATAAATTAGAAAATTATATAGAAATAAATAATCAATAAATGGCAATTCATTAATAAATACACGTAACTAAACTAAATGATAACAATGAAGGCAATAATATGATTCCTCTGATTCCTCTATACCAATATCTATTATATGATGATCCCATAATCAGATCAAAGCAAAAACATTTCTCCCTGTTGTAACTCTACTGATATCAGTAGCACTAGGTATGGCCTAAATATATAAACATACACATTACTATATTTTACTTTTTCATCGTCTTCATGGTTGCAGTGCAAAGTGCAATTGAGGTATTTCATATATGTGGATTTAGCAGTTACCTTGCCTCACAGTCAATAAGAGGCTCATCTATAATCTTTTCAGGACTTTCAGATTTATGACTATTTTGACAAGTGGCCAGCAGAAAGCTAGAGGAAATCATATAGATTTTAACAAGCACTTCATCTTTTGGCAGTGCAGTTTGGACATTAAACCACATGCACAGAGATCTCTTTCACTGACTATTTGACCACATTATTTGAAAAAAAAAAATCCTAGACAGTTGTTAATAGTCTTCACATCAAACAAACTGCATCACATGCAAAAAAATTATATATATAACACCCTTCATTAGGTTCACAAATAGTATTTATGTTGTTTTAAACACCAAAACTGTTTACCATTACAGTTTCTTTTTTGATCCTCTAGAATGAAACAGGATCTTAAATGTGCCTTCATAAAAGAAATATGTACGTTCACTTTATCCTTATTGACTGCTCTGTATTGTGGCTTGTTGCAATACCACATTCCTTTTGATTTCATCAATAATTTGAAAGACAACTGCAAATGTGAAAATTGATATGACATCAAATTCCTGATGAATTAATTTGAATATTTCTTGTAAAAGCCCCTCCCAAAAAAACATGGAAATCTATGTGTGGTCTTTCAGAATTAGAGAAAATACATTTCATGAAACTAGAAGTTGTAGAACAACAAAAAGACACTGACATATATTTATATTGCCTTCACTTTTGCACATGATGCACAATAAACAATAGTCTAACAAGCCCTTAGATTCTAATTAGCCTTATCTATCTTGTTTTGCAAGCAGACAAAAGTGACATACATAAAGAACAAATAGTAAGAGCCACAGAGCCTTGCAGAAGCCGGAAGTGAGTGTGCCTGAGCTTTGGCTGCTGCTTCTGATCAGCTGGGCTGAAAGGGCTAATGGAGGTGAACAGACAGTGTCACTGACCACCTCCAGATCTCACTCGGCTTCGTTGTGACCTCATCTCTCAGAGCGGCCAACCCTGTTTTCCCATCCTGCCAGAGACCGAGAGGTCAGACACACACAGCAGAGCCCACGCACACATGAATTTTTCACTGCCATATTTTCTCTGTGTAAATAATCAAGGGAAGCACACCCAACAGCAGATGGCAGCTTATAAATCTTGGATTGAAAATAAATAAAAGGCCTGAGGAAACAGCCTCACCAAAGCATTTGCACACACCTGTAAGGCTTCCCCTTGCATGCATCTGTGCTCAGCATGTCAGTCATATTTGTACTCAATTTTAAATGGCCAGTCTTGTACCTAATAATGACACATCCATGTTTGTGTCATACTTAACAAACAGAAATTCAAACATGTTCAATGCTAGTCATTATTGTATAATTTAATTCAGTCATTCGTCTTAAGCCTTATTAATAAATTATAATATATTTAGCAACTACAATAAAATATTCAGTTTCTACAACAAAACTAATATTAGAGGTGACATGATAACAGTTATTACGCTATGAGTATTGGCAGAAAATATGTTTGTTGTGCATTTATTTATTTACGTAAGCTTTATTTTCCTTTCATTTAGATGATAAAGGAAATAGCTAAATCTAAAATAGCAAATGTGTGCAAAATAAATGTTCTAAAAAAGTGACTAATTCCAGTGTACTTATTTTCTAGCTTCTCCCTGTTCCTGATTTATCATTAGGAAGGTTTACGTTGTCATGTGACAGCTGTTTTCACTTATTGTATTTGACGTTTTATTTTGTGCTACAATCAAGGTAGCTCCTTCTGTGTTTTTTCAAACTAGATCAGAATCTAATTCATTTTTACTCCAATATCCTGAAGAGTATTTTCTACAAATTCATCCTGATATTGAAACTGGGTATTGATCAATGTTCAAATAAAAAAGTTAAGCAATATATACACAATACAATAGTTAAGATGAAAGTTTTCACTGAGAAATTGTCATTTTCTAGTTAATCAGTATAATAATATTCAGTTTTATTTTGTTTGTTTTAAAGGACCTATACTCTACATTTTAATTTCCACACTTGTGCAGTTTTATTCTCCAAAATGTATTCACTAGTGAAATCCCTTTAAATGTTATGCTGTTACTGTGCAACCGTGTCACGGCTCATTGCCGCAGGTAAGGAGAGGGGGGAGACGCTTCAGCAGTTAAAGAATATATTTTAATGAGAACAA
>JBBKCR010000001.1:29590109-29602289 GCA_037577295.1 Ladigesia roloffi
AATCACATGGTGCCACGATTAATTAATCTAATTAATTGCATTTAATCGCAGATACATTCAGACTTACAAGAAGCAGTTTTTTACCATATATTATTGAATACAAGCCTGTAACTTGTGCTTCAACGGTCATGACATTTTTATCACTGACTGAACCAAACCTAGGAATTAGGTTAAGGTATATGACAGTTTGATACACTATGATTCCCAGCTCTCTCACACACACACTATGGCCTGCACCGAGACGCCGCCCCTCTGGAGGTATGAATGAAGAAAGCTAATGCGGCTTCTTTCAGTCCAATGTTCCATCTCTCCTGCTGCCTATAGCTCGACCAACAGCTCTCCTACAGACACTACGACCAGGTTCACCACTTCCGCACACTTTCCCGATGGGCAAAGTGTTGAAATAAAGTGTGTTTGTGCTTTGTGTTCACTTTCGACTCGCATGGCCACGCAGCTGCACTCCAAAGTTGCAGCAGGAGATGCACGAGCATCTTTTCCAAAAGGAAAATATTCCCCTTCAGAGTCAGAATCGGCAAAAAACATTCACATGGCATGATTTATTAGCCATTTTGGCGTTTTTTTTCTCTTCTGCACTCTCTGGCTGATGATCTGGAATGAGCAGTGATCTTGAACTCGGAGCTCGCTGGTTCTTAAAAACTTTAAACGGGAAGATGTACAGCGTTTATTGCGTAAAAAATATTATTTACGCATTAAATTCCCAGCCCTAATATATAAATATATTGTTTGCACTAGGAAGTAAGTGGTATGTTTGAAACAATGTGTGTAAGGCTCTCTAATTTCTAAAAGAATAAAATAAAATATTTTCCATTATATAGGCCCTTCCATGATATAGGCCTTTTTCCATGATATAGGCCCTTTAACCAATACCTTAATAGAAGGTTTTGTTATTCTTGTTCTCTAAAATTTTTGAATATGTTTTGTTCACTTGTCAAGGCAATCTCATTGGCCATGAAAAGTTAATGAGGAGGCAGAGAGAGGGGTTATTTAAAATGCAGAGCAGCTTATTAAGCAGTCTCTCGCAATAACGGCCTGCAGCGCAGAGGTAGCAAGCACCTGCCTTCTGCTGTCTTTAATAACGCTCCCCTAACTCTCCCCTGCCCTGCCTATTATTTACTTTCTTTTAAATGATTTCATGTTCTTCATTGGCAAAGATAAATGGAAGGATTAATATATATTGGACTAATCTGTGAGAAGTCTGGGAGAACATGGAGAAGCTCGCTAGGGTTTCCCACAGGTAACCACATGCAGTATTCTAGGATTAGAATTCATTTGCTTTAAGGATTAACTGTGATCAGAAACCATTAGAGGAGCTGAGTTTCATTGTGCATAAAGGAGAGAAATGACAAAGCTCCCTCTTTGCCTGCTGAATATTAAGCAAATGCTGATAAGGCAGACCAGGCATAACTTCTTCTACCATGAAGCATTGCCACAAAATAGATCAACTATCCAGTAGGGGGGTGCAGAGCATCCGCTATTTGTATCTGCATTTGCATTTGTTAAAAGGGAAAATTATACGTATTCGTATTTGTATTAGAGTAAAATTTAACTGCAGCGCAAACTCTGTCCTTGAGCGTGGGACAGGGTGGTGAAGCAGAATGAAAGTGATCAATTCGTCATACATTAACACACCACTGCACACAGTGTGAACAGAACCTTCCTCCTCTGCATTTAACACTTTCACAAAGTGAAGCAGCGGCAGCCTTGAACTCTACGCCCGGGGAGCAGCGTGTGAGAAAGGTAACAGGAGTGAACCTTACTCAGGGAACCTCAGAGATGCCTAGCAGTCTTTAGGATCGACACACGACTTTCTGATCTCAGGGCGAGTGCCCTAACCACGTGAGGGTGTAACCTGGGGTGGGTGCGGCATTCCCGAATACAAATCTTTTTAAAGTATTTGTCCGAATACCGTATTCGTAAAAACACGTTATATTTGCCTTTCCAAATACCGTATTCGGTGGCCATGGAAACTAAAAAGTCATTTGTCACTCAAACTGTACAGGTGCTGGAAATATGCTGTTATCCTTAAATGGACATGTCTTTTAGTGTATTTAGATCACAGACTAAGCCATTAGCAGTAAACTTAGTAGAGTTCATGGCAGTGGTAGGTCTTAAAATCAAATATTGCTTTCCAAGTACACCACAGGATTGATTAAGTTAATGACCCTAAATATTTTTACAATATGCTTTTACAACTCTCACATGGCTTGTTTTGAATGAACTGCTTTAAACCATTTTCTTGAACTGGAACTATGATTTATATTTGAAAATTGAATTTGATATGTTTATTTGATTGTTGAATTTGAAATGACAACCTAACAAACAATCCTTAAATTATTGTGACATTTTTTAATACGTACATCATCTCAGAAAACGGCTGCATGTTCATTTTGTCTTTATTGTAAGCATTTCTTTGGTACAATAAAAAGACAAGATAAACGGATTATTAAGTATTGAGGAGCCAAGTTATATTCCCATCGTTTAGATGTTTAGATGCAACTCATAATAGCATACGACATTAACAAAGCTGGTTTTTGATCAACATCATTTAATTGCATTTTGCTTTATTTCACTTAATATGGAGTGGAGCCAAGGGCTCTCTTGACTAAAAATAAGCAATATCGGGGACTCTATATAAACTACACTGAAGTAATCTCAAAAGACAGACAAAAATGTATGAAAATATTTTAGATGGCATATTACACAACATAAAAACGAGCCATCCAGGATGCGCAGCATCTCAACTTTCCATCAGTGAATCCTAATACTCTATTTTTAGCAGCTAAGCTAGTCACCGATCATCTATTGCCAGTCAAATGTGTTGTCGACAGGGGAATATTCTGCCAGGTCATTTAATTTGTTATATTCATCTGGGAATTTATGTGTGGAGTTTAAAACTCAAGAAATATGACATGAAATTTGGCAGGGATATGGACAAATATGTTGTCTCCCTGTTCAAATTCTCTGACACTACGCAAATTAATTGTATTTTTATGGGAAATGTTCAATCTTATGTGACATATGAATACTGATGCCTTTAAAAGACGGTGGTGCTAAAACTACTTGAGATAAAATAACAATATTTCATTGATTTCATCTCAAAGCCCAAGGTCCTTCACATAACCAGGCTAAAGTGACACAAATCTGATGTTTTGTTTCAATGAGACCAAATCTTATTTTGAATGAGCTATGTGGACACATAAATCCAATCTGAATCATTTACAGGTGTGATTGTAAATCACATTTGTATCTGATTCCTGGCCTTGTGATGACTGAGAATCTTTGGACCAGAATGAATGTGCCTGTTTTTTATACTTTTCACTGTGCATGCAATAGTGTTTGTCTTACTTTAATAATCAATAGCTAGGAGCTGTTTAGAACAAATGATTATTGCAGTGGCTTTCAATACTACTTGCATAGACCAAATCTCAAACGGCTTCCTGTTCTCTTCTGTTCTGTGTGTGAGTGTTGGTGTAAGTTGCACATTTTTTTACCAACACTATATTTTTATACACCATTTCATGTAAGCTGGATCAACTGAACAGACTGGATACAAGGCTTATATCTTTTTAAGGCTTAATATAAAGACATAAGACATAAGACGCTCCTTTCAGCTTAATGCAAAAAGTGACCAAACTCCTACCATATGCAGAGATTTCAACTTTTTCAAACTTTCAATAACGAGTCAACTTCTCCATCGGGGCAAATCATAACAGCCCAAAATGTTACTTTATCATGTCTTATGTCATTATCTTATTACCAATGTTTGTGCTGATTTCAGGTGAGATGCAAAGTCAGTTAAATATTGCCCTTGAAGTACTAATTGCGACTTTTAACATCTTTGTGTACTAAAGTGCTACCTACACACGGTTGCCTATACAGGGCCCTAAAAATCGGTGGATATGTCCCAGCATTTAGATGTGGAGAATCCTATTTTTGGATTGATTAAAAACCTAAACATAGCTCAGATAATATGTTTTCAACTACTGGTAGTAAACATTATGGTTTGCAATTAGAAGTGTTATACTTTTCTGTATAATCCCATGATGCATTGCATGATAATTATATTCTGTATTCAGTTGCTTTGATTGGAAAAAATTTATAAAAGAACAGAACCTGGGCTGTTTTAGAACCTAAAAGTATATAGTATAAATGTCAGAGTGTGATACATATAACCCTTTCCATACACTCCTATTGACTTTACTCAACAGCCTCAGACTAGTATAACATTTGGACAAAACTATTGGGACACATCGGTTTTTCAGGATTAGAACCCGACTCCTTACTTCCAGTAACCCCCAATCTTAACTGGTATAGTCTGAAAATTTTCCCTGCATGCATTATACTCCTTAGATTTCCCTAACACACAATATGATTGATTTTCTTAAATTTTCCTTGGTAATAATTGTTCCTAATGGGAAGAAACATATTCTTTATTTAAACAAACTCTTCAATTTGACCTCTTTACAGTGCACCCACGATGTGGTACAAGGTTAGGGAACCCCCAGACTCTCTGTGCCTCCCTATGCCCAGTGGAGGACCATGCACGCACAACCCTTAGAGGGGCGGAACCCAACGCAGCGACCAGGTTGGTCACCCCACTGGGCCTGATCACTACCCATTGGGGAATGGACCCCTGGAAGCCTAAATTAAGGACGCCCCCTGGCCGCGTCCAGGACCGACATTCCAGATGGGCATAATTAGCATTATGACTATGTGTTATGCTAGCGGCAACAAATGTTGCCGTGCTTACACTTACTTTCCTTACGGTGAAAAGATGAGTGCATGCATATAATTCTCATTACGTATTATTAGTAGACCCTTTAGAAAATATGTATACCAAATATTTATTATCTGTTAATTAATGTATTTTACTTACTTCCTCTTTTACATGATTGAAGCAGACATCTCTTTCCAAAGGTGCAGGCAGGAAGTAAGTAGTGATGTTACGTTTTAAGCATAGACTCGAGGCGTGTGTCGAGCAAAAAGGGGCGTGTCAGATGAAGCCCCGATTCGAGGATTGTATCGTTTCCAAAAAATCACGTGATGGCCGATGCCGATTGTGTTAGGTGACGTCATACGTTACGTACGAAGCCTCATTTGGACTCTCGTGCTTCGTTTAGTGCTTCAGTTATTGGGGGACGTTGCATGTATAAAGCTGTCCCATACACGGAGGTTTATTCGCGTGCCTTGGAGAACACACAAAACACTTTACCCAAACCTGTTTGTCCTTTAAAAGGTTTTTATGTACACTGGCTACTTCAGTTCGCTGTGAGCGAGTATTTTCAAAGGCAGGAGAAATTGTTTCAAAGCAAAGAAACTCCAATAGGCAGTGGAACAGAAAGTGTTTTTAAATTAAATAAGTTGCACCAAGCATTCAACGTCCATGTGGTACACAAGCGTTTGCATTTAATCAAAAATACATTAAAAACACTTCAACAGCACCATATGAATTAATTTTCATTTAATGTTTAATGTCCTAACATGCAAAAAGTAACATGAGAAAAATAAATATAATCATGATTTTCTAATGCATGGAGAGGCTGCATAGTCTAGTGGTTAGGGCGTTGGCCCTGAAATCAGATAATTTGGCTTCAAATCCCAGCTGTTAGTATCACCGTTCCTCAGCTTCATTTGGTAGATAGGTTAAACGCAGAGAAGTTGCTTCACTGTGGAATAAAGTTGTGTACATGGGACAATTAAAGAAGGTTGTGTTGTGGCATGTGCATCAAGACACCGTATTTGCAATTAGGCTTCAATTTTTCTTATATAAAGAGTTGAGTTTATTAACATAGATACAAAATATCACAATGTACTATTAGCCTGATATTAGCTTTAAAAATGAAGCTAGTTCATGAAAATTTCGCCCATACTCAAACCACACGGCACGCAGTGTGTGTGCATTCTTGTGTTGACCAGTAGGTGGCCCCACTGTGCATTTGAATCCTCGAGAAATGAATCACATTTCAACACATTTAGCTGAAAGGGTTCAATGAGGTATGAATGAAGCTTGATCTCGCCATAACTAGAAGTAAGGCGGGCGTGGTCGTGTCTCCATTCACACAAGTCACATGACATTTGTAAAAAAAAAAAAAAAAACTAGAGCTTTCAAAACAATGATTATAAAACCGGTGGGATTATCCCTCTGGCCCTCCTCGTTTTTGCTACCCTTTCAGAATTCTCGTGGCCAAATATGGCCACCAACAGATTAAGTCTGTGATTTTTATCATATTTATGCTTTTTTTGCTATTTTTACTGCATAAAGTGTTTAATTAACACCAGTAATTTTCATAAGTATAACATTTCCATTCCACTTATTTTTAATCCTTCAAATACCAGTTTGTTTGCACTATGCACTTGTTAGAAAACGTGTCAATTTCCTATATTCTCAATGCTACTGGATTTTCTCGTGTTACTAATAGTACAGTCTGGGATATGTAACTGATGTACAACAACACTGATTATTATGCATTGTTAATTTTTTACAGGGAAAGCAAAGTTGATAAAACTCCCACTCAGCGTCTTTGTTGATAAAATTGGCCACCTCCTGTTTTACACTCCCACACCTCCTGTTTACAGTCATTGTCATGAAAAAAAAAAATTAAATCAAATTAAGAATTTTAACACTTTAAATGCCAGTTAGGTCACCTAGTTTATGAAGGGAGAAAAGCATTAAAAACTTTTTTTTTTAACCTAGTAATATATGCAACCTGATTTATTTTTAAGCATCGTTTCAGCTAAAGGTATATCAATAATTAGCAGTATCAGTGATTTTTAAGCTTTGTTATTTTTTTTATGGAGTGACAGAAAAAAACTCCCACTCATCTCCCACGAAAATGGCCGTTTGCATCCCCCAAAATGTTATAAAATTAATATATATTAATAATTTTCAACTTTCACCAACTTGATTTCTTATTTTAGCATCAGTTCTTGCCTTGAAAAGCAAAAGTTCATTCAATTTAAGAAATGTAGGCACTGACTGCACCTGCATATACTCCAGGACAGATTTACAAACAGTGCCAATGTTTGCTGTAGATGCCCTGTGATTTCTATTTTTTGGAAAGTAGATATTTGGGTTTTGCATTTTGCTTATGAAAAGTACAAAGCTATAGCTTTCTGCATGTGCATCAAAGCGGTTTGCCATGGAAACTCAAAGCTCAATAGCCTGACAAAAGAAATTAATTGTACCTTGGAGGTATGATCAATTTATTTCATTCTATCTTGCAAATCTTAGATATATGTGCGGCAGTTTCACACGGGTACATCTTTTTCACACAAACCATTATCTGTCATCCTTGATGTCACACCTATGTCATCATACTCCCCTATTGGATACTAAGAATATTATATAAAATTACTCACTTGGCCAAAAATAGATAAATGACAAAACACTAAAAGTTACATTTTTCAAATGTTGAGATAAGAATGAAAGCATTTTATTTCAAACTGAATGATTTACAAGTGTAAATACCAAGGAAGTAAAAAGCGTATGTTAATGGGTTTCAATTGGCCAAAAATGGCCACGAGGGCGCTAAGTGTTACACTTTGATGTATGGAGTTTATTTTTGTTTTTTTACTAAGTTGAAGTTAAAAATGTAAAGATCTAAAATAACTCCAGACACTTGGGAAGTTTCATTCCATTTGCATTAACACAGCTAAAATGATAAACAAAAAAGAGAGTGAAGTGGCCAAAATCGGCCAGAGGAAGCCCAGAGGGTAAAATTGGTTAACGTGTCTGCAACAACCCAATTCTTACACCTTTTTGGACAACACTATACTTTAAACTTTTTGAACACAGTTTGGGGAGGAACCTTTACTGCTCCAGCATCACGGTGCCACAGTGGACAAAGCAAGGTCATTAAAGACATTGTTGAATGAGTTCGTTGTTGTAGAACAACGAACTCATTCATAAACCCCATCCAACAACTTTGGAATGGTGCAACGATAAAGTGTCCCAGTACTTTTGTCCTAATATGGTGGCTTCAAAATGGGGTGTGCTTCTTTTTACCAGCCGATAGGGCGCGCTGACGTTCTGGCAACCAACAGGAATTAGTTAAAGTAGCGGGTAACTGACAAGAGGCCTGGAAGTTATTTTCTTCTTGTTCTATTTGTGATGAAATCCTCAACCGTGACTATAAGTACTGAAAGGACTGGGAAACGTCATTATAACGTCGTGTTGCTTTTTGTATTATGAAAATCCAAAACAGGACTAAACAGGTCCATGGTTGTACATTGCTGAAGTAGTGTCGGATGGAGGGTTAGCGCCTTGGAAAATGTCGTGGTCGTAAATCCGGACGAGCAGGCTGTAGAAGGAGTACAGAGAAGGACAACTACTCTTATAAAGGAGCACCTCAATGGTAGGAAGTGAAACAGTCTTGGGTTTTGCTGTTTAGCTACACTATATAGACAAAAGTATTGGGACACACTTCTTAATTATATAATTATGGTGGTCCCTTAATTCTAGTGAAAAGCAGTCCTAATATTTTAGCATTCTGCATTCCATTTTCTGTTGCAGCATTACCCCTGTGCACAAACTACCTCCGTAAACGTAATGGTCGGATGAGTTGGGTGTTGAAGAATTTGACAGTGCCCTGGCCTCAACTCCATCCAACACCTTTGAACAACGCTCGTTTTGAACTCAGCGTCGTCACCTTTGAGATGAACTGGAGAGTGAAGTGGTAAAGGTGACATTTCGGTTAATCATTAGTATGAATAAACATCCCAAACACATTTGTAGATTGCGAGAGAGAGAGAGAGAGAGAGAGAGAGAGAGAAAAAAAAAGAGAAAGAAAGACAAAGAGAAAGATAAAGAGATAGAAACAAGCATCTACTGTCAGGCTATCAAAGCTGCCCCAATGAAAATACATAACGTAATGATGATATTTCTACTGTCAGGCTTTTTTAGTATACAAACAAACAGATTAGGCTTCATTGTACTGATGGATATCAGTACATTTGTGCATAAGCTATCAAACCCATATGCATTTGTTAAAATTTAAAATGTTCTGCATACTATGCGAATAGTTTATTATTACTTATTAACTTGACTTGCAGAGCACTAGTTTATTTTTAGTTAAATCAGCTGGCCCTGAAAACACAGAGTGATGTAAAATGACAGTGTGTGATTTTCATCGTGGGGACAAGATAAGGCCAGTCTTCCATTCTGAAAAACATAGTTAATGAATAAATATGAAATTAGAGTGAGCAGTGTTGTAAGCAACAGTGAGCTTTAGGCTTGATAACCAGGTCTGGAGAGTACGAAAATGTCTTGAGTCTCAGTTTTTGTAAACAAAGTCATATTTTGCAATGTGGTGTATGGTCGGTCCAGTCCAACATGTCATATTAATACCTCCTATCTCCAGTTTCTTTCCTTTTTTACAGTTTGAAATATCTGCTAACTTTGGTATGTGTTTAAAGGAAAGGTGGAATTCAAGATCAATAATTAATTGCTGTTTGATTATTATGCATGGGTCAGTGACTGCTTGTAAGTGGCATAACCTAGCTGAAAGAGTCATGTACTAGGCTTAATACAATGTTTATTATGCAATAAAAGCTGTCTGTTAAACAGTCAGGGTATAAGATATGGTATATACCAAATTTTGCTTGTAAACATTGCTAGTAAAATATTATCGCACATTGCTGGGGAAGGGTGCAAGACTGCTCGTGGCACCGCTGAGGTTCTCTTGAGCAAGGTGCCATCACTGTACCCTGGACGCTGTGATCCTGGCTGCCCACTGATGCACTTGGGGAATGATTTCAATGTAGAGAAGAATTGTATGCTGTTCACAGCATGTGCTGTGGTGTGAATGACAAAATGGTCATTTTTATATCTTTAAAGGTAGAGACATTAAAGTATTGTGCTTTTAGTAAGATAAGAGCCACTGCTCCTACTAGAACAATGCTTTTGTGTTTGGAATGCAAATTTAGACAAAATAATCTGAATGTAATATTCTTTTATTTGAATATGAGGGAAAGAAAAATAATATTAGAGCTCTGCATTGTGTAAACCTAAAAGTGAATGCTACAGATTTTTCAAAACCTGTAAGTTTTTACATCATTTAATTATCAAGATGTAGAAGGCCATCAGAAATGACAGTTAAATGATAGACCTGTGATGCCTATGACACAAAATTGCCATTTCATTTACTATTTCTAAAAATATGTTTTTACTTTTATTTGTAATGAGAACATATATAATAAATAGTTGTGAATCTGAAGAACATTTTCCCGGATATTGGATATTGTTTTATCATCACGCCCTGTGTTTAAGTCTCTGGCATCAGTAAATAAAAAAAAAAAAGCCAAATGTATGTGTGGTATAACAGTGTATCAGGCCACAGACATGCATATGTAACATTTTGAATTTTCTGTGAGGCAGCTTCAAGAGATTTAAAATTGCAGAACATCTGATCCTGTTACCAATTCTGACTTAGTAAATGAGGTAAAAGGAGCATTTCACATCAAACACTTCTGGATGGCTTGATTTACCTGTTTAGATGCTGTGTTAATATTGTGTACTGAATTTATTTATTTAATTAGCATTAGCAATCCATCATTTTTTCTCTACATTTAACCCATTCACCAAGTGAAGCAGTGGGCAGCCCATGATTCATGTCTGGGGCACAGTAGGTTAGGGCAAAAATCTCCATGCCTTCCTTACTTTGCCTTAACTTTGACAGGTGTTGTGCTTACCCTGCAGTAATTTGGTTGGATAGTGGACATTGAATTGCCATAAATGTAAATGTAAGGATGGTATCTCAATCGAGTATGACAGTGGTGACATTTGCAGACTTGAAATTGAAACCCATGACCTTCTGATCACAGGAGTAATTCACCTGATCAGTTGCCACTAATGTGGTGGATTTTTTTGGGTTTTAGTGAAAATTAAAATAGCCTAGTTTCTTCTTTCTTCTTGCTTTTATCACTTTTATATCTGAACACTCAGATCAACATAAAAAATAGTGAGGACACATTCTTTACATCCATACATGTCACAAAGGCAGGCATCCTCTCTCATACAAACAGGTCCTTCTCCACTTGGGGGCAGCAGAATTCAACAAACCCTGTGGTAAGTGTTTGCGACCTACTTTCGAGGCCATTAATTGGTCAGTATATGTGAAGTAGCACAACTTAATGTCTTTTCATCTCGCCTGTGCCTCTGACCTTGTTAAATTTATTCTGAGTCTGAAAACTTGAAAGCAGCCAGCTGCTGATGTCTGATCATTTGCAAGGCCGAATAATGTGGCTTTCAGATTTGCTGATAAAAGCACTTATGGCAAAAACATTCAGTGGCTTAGAATAATCAGAGGACGACTACCAAACATTCTGCACAATAAAATGTATCCAAATTGTAATGGCCATACTGTTCTGAGGAAAAAATACTAAGCTGTATGATATAGACATTCTTTGGACTTTGAAGTGGCCTAAATCATATTATTTAAAAAAATCTCAGAGACCTTCTCTCTACTGTTCCAAACTATCTGTATCTAATTAGGACCCGGTTAATCTTAAGTAGTTTGTTGATATTAATAGATATTGATACATTTTACAATTTCTCCAAATATATGTTGGTGTCATGGCTTCGACAATAATTGCAGTGAATAATTTTCTCTGTGTTGTTACTTAGTGCTGAAAATATTCTTAAAAACTGATATAGCTTGGGTTAATTAGAGCTTGTTTACTTTTTTTTTTTACTTCTCTTAAAATTACACACACACACACACACACATACACACAAACACAAACAGACACATGTGTCTCTTTACAGTGCTTTAAATGATGAAGTCAAAAACTACTATGCATTCGTACAGACACACACACACACACACACACACACACACACACACACACACACACACACACACACACCTGTGAATGTATATGCTGATGAAATTATTAATGCCAAAGATTTTTAATTCAGAAGAATACCAAATGCTGCATTTTGGGTTTTCTGCACTTAAAAAAATATCCTAAATTGTCATTGACATACATTTTAAAGGAAAAAAAAACTTTAAGCTGTAGAATATCGTAGATATCTTTAGATTTTAAAATGGTCTAAAGCATATCTAATTTAAGAACCAAGATACTCTAGATAGATAGATAGATAGATAGATAGATAGATAGATAGATAGATAGATAGATAGATAGATAGATAGATAGATA
>JBBKCR010000001.1:29610487-29633124 GCA_037577295.1 Ladigesia roloffi
TGCGTCTTACACGACAAATACACATTTTGCCTGCATTAAAACTGCCCATAACTTTGTGTGGTGCTTGCTCGCTCTCCTCTTTTTATGCTGTGTGTGCTGCAGGCTGGATTTGTGGTGTGTACTGCGGCCTGTGGAGACTTCCCTGACTAGGGTGACCATATTTTGGTTTTGGATAACCAGGACACCTTAGTGCACGGGGGGGTAAATGTGTCCTTAAGCTTCGGCCTGTTGCTAGTGTGCTGACAGACCCGCGTTCTTCTGATTTTAACAGAGCTGCCCGCACTGACTCAGGGATTACATCACCCAGCTTCGTGCGCAGTGCCCTAGTGCAGGTCATTTCAATGGTTCAATGAAAGGTAATAAAAAACCACGACATTTCCCCACTTTCGAAATAAAAACTCGGACGCCCCGGACAGGATGTGAAAAACGGACATGTCTGCGGAAAACCGGATGTTTGGTCACCCTATCTCTGACCCTCCCTGCACGGCCAGGCTGTGTGTGTTCGGCTTTCCCTCTCCCTCCTACAGCGCGCCTGTTCTCCTCTCCCGAAAGTCTAACCACTTGCTGCCCGGGCACCATGTCAACAGTTGATATAAAATATTTTACTACAGTATTTGGTTTTCATCCTTTAAAATTGGGTGCGTCTTGTATTCCAGAGCATCTTATACGGCAAAACATATGACATATCAAGCTATTAAAGCGGCAACTTTTAAGAAGTTTGTGATCTTTGATTTGATTAATAATTTTTGAGGGATGAAAAGCTAAATTACTATGATGCTTGTGGAAAAGTAATTTTATCTACATAAAATAACTGTTTGTTCTATATATAGCAGCAACAAATGCAACAAGATGCTTCTACCTTCCACCTCACTGTGGGTGAATTTTGGCTCACTCCCTTTGCAGCATTTATTACATTTAGCTAAATTAATGGGCTTTCAAGCATGAACTTACACAGCATTCTAACAAATTCAAGGCAGAATTTTCTTTTAATTGTGGTTCACAAGTCCACAGGACCTTGTCCCAAAAGACAGGGTCATCAAGATATTTTTTTGGAAATTTGTCAGACAACCCTGTTGATCCATCGTGGTTCTCTCCTCACACCTGTCTCATGAATACCAATTTTTCCTGGTCTGTTTCTAATAGTGTTTATGAACCTAAGGCATGAGATTTTTTAACTTTCCTCACATTGCTGGAAAAGGGTCTATTTAAATATTGTTTCCATTCAACAGGTTTGGCAGTAAACAAGTGTGTATCTAGTGTAATGTATCCCAGTTATCAACTAAATATGGTTAATTGGTTAACTAAAGGAATAATTACTTTTTCACACAAAATCAAATGGTGTTTTCTACCTTTTTATTCTCTCAGTAAATTAAATGATAATTTGATGCTGTATTTTGTTTACTAAGGTTGTGTACAGGTAGTTACAACAGTCTCAACGTACGTGGTTTCTAGTGCCCACTCCCTCTCCCAATCGAATAGCCTTGTACATACCAACTATGTGGGCAAAATAGTTGGTGGTGCATGGTGGGCAAATACACATTAATGGGACTCCTCTTTTCCCTTTTTCTGTGGCTATGTTATGTTTTTATGATTTTACAACTGTGTTAAGAGAGGTAAGTGACTTACACAGAATTACTCTTGAAGGAAATATGAAACTGTTCTGGGGACGTCCCGAATACAAATATAAGTATTTGTCTGAATACGGTAATCGTAAAAAACATGTTATTTGTGCCAATCCGAATACTATATTTGTATTTGTATATTTCATAGCTTTTTGAGGTGTGTAATGTTTGGATTTAGTTTAAGTCTTGGTATTAAGTCATTAATAACTAAATGAACAAAATTAACTTTGCTACACAAATACATCATGTCTGTACATCTGTAGTTATTTTAAGTGATTTTTGAAGCACATGCTAGTTTTTACTGGGCACCTTAAAATGTACAGCAAGGATTGTGACAATTGATTAATGGATCTTTAAGTGAACTCCCAGGAATTATCCACACAGGTCACATTTTTTGCAGTGACCCTACGTTGGGTTGGCTGACTTTCTCAGGTTAAAATGATGTTCCTTTAAGAGGGAAAATGAGAGCTGCCTTCTAGCAGCACCTTGACAGGTTACTGAAAGGCTCACAATGGTAAATCTGTAAAGTGCAGGTTACAGGGGGGAGGAGGGAAAGATCACATCACGTAAACGTGTCAGTCACCAAGCCAGTTTGCTTTGAAAACTTTGGCATATTGTCAGACTTAAGCTATTACATGGCATGTTTGCAGAGTAAAGAATCCCAAAACATCCATTATTTACTTATATCTTAGAGGATGTTTTAAATGAATTAAATAAAGTCTTAATGCGTTTTGTTTGTCAACATAAAAGGGTTAATTGTATACAGAGCATATTGACTTTATGAACATGTCATCAGAGTAAAGCTGAAGGCAGTGCATTCCAGCGGGGAATTGATGGGCTTTTGCCCTGCTTTAATGTCTGTCATACATAATTGCTCCTTAACAACATAAAGCAAGACAATTCACTGAAATTAGGCTAATCAAGTGTTTGATGTTAGCCCTTGCTCTGACATGTCTATGAATAACACCTAGGAATTAAAAGTTAGAATTTGAGATTTTAACTGTGTAACAAAAAACGACAGAGGAGAACATACAGTAACTTTTGATTGGACGTTTTGTGAGACACTTTTCTCTGAACATCTTCTGAATGTCAGGGTGTGTCCTTTGTCTTCTTTGACAGGCCTTTTCTTTTTCAGAAGACGGAAAAAAGTTTCATTAACTAAATTACTAAAATCTTTTTGGAGTGGTCTCTTACAGATATGTTTACCTGTGGATTATTTGTTGTTTGTGAAAACCTGTAGGTTTTGCTGGAGCTTTCATTTTTGGCCAGTTGCACTGTGTTGCTTGTATGGTTAATTAAGTACGTATAAGTCCTTATATCCTGACAACTGTTCAGTAGTACAGAGGAACAAGAATGTTTCTTGAGGGCTGTCTTCTCAGATCTGTGTAGTCACAAAAGAAAATCACAAACCATTGTGCTTTGAGGAAGCCCATTACTTCTCCTAAACTTTTCCATTTTTAGAGCAGCAGGCATGGGAGCATGCCAGCCACAACCCAAGATCTGGATTAATGGTGACTTTGTGACTGTGTGTCAGGCACAGTGAGAGAGTGTGGAGCCAACAGACAGACTGACAGACGGGACAGATCACAGCACATGGCAAATAAAGCCCGGGACTCCGGGGTATGCAAGATTTTGACAGGCTCAGAGGATCAGAGGAGACTCATACTTGAGACTTAAGTCTGTTAAGGCATTGCCATTTATTTATGATCTTAGATGTTGCTGGAAAGGAAAAAAGGCTCGCTGTGAGATTGGCCAGGGATGGACGTCCTGCCTGGTGTTAATCTTTACCAGTCAACTGGTTTAGCCATGCTCCGCCCATACTTTGGTAGCAATTATTGCTAGGTTAAAAGGGTTCGCATAAGAATTTCAAAAAATGAATAATAATAAGTGGCTGTGAATCAATTTACAGTAGAGATTATTAGGAAAACATTGATGTAGATTTTCAAGTTTATCTTGAAATTTGTTGCAAAAATAAACCTGCCTAGTTTCAGGTTTAAACAAAAAAGAAACAGCATTTTGGTACATTTGTTAGGTTGAATTTGCCACTTTTCTCTAAAGCTTGAACAATCTCACAACAATTACTGATAAAAACATGTTTATTTGTGTTGCAAGGAAACAATGAACTGCTTCCATTGAATATGCAGGAATGCTGTCTACCCCATTTAAATTCTTCTTCTTTTTATACGCATTACAGATTTTGCTTAGACTTCGTTACATTAGTAAGTCAATCACACTTGTCTTAGTAAGCATAATAAACCTTAATAAGACAATATAAATACATAACCAAATTTTTAACTGAAATAAGCTGGAAGGTCGTAGTCTGATGAAGTCATTCTGGGCAACTATAAGATGTTCATTTTTGAGACCATGGCAGGTGGTTTAGAAAGCTGCACCAGAATCCCCTTGCTTAATTGCATTCTGAATTGTATTATTTAAAGGATAAGGCAACCAGATGGTCATTTGGATGGAAAGTTAGATTTTTAACTTATCCAGCATTCTGGGCTATGTAGTTTAGAAGGAACAGGGTATCATTTGGGTTGGAGATCACTACATATGTTTGTTTTTTCATCACTGCAGCAAATAATTAGGACAGTATTAAAAATGATAATTTTATCATTTATTTTTCATCACTTTTTTACCAGCTGATAAAATGTGAAAGACTTGGCTCACATTTAGATGTCATATATCACTACCTCACTTAAGAGTACTACTGTATGAAACAATGTTATGGCAAGATGACTCACATAGTGAGTGAAAACAAGGGTTGCTTTGACTCACATGATTGATTGGGATAGAATTACAGCTCGCTTGCTTGCTTGGTCGTTCCCAGGGGTGGTCCGTTTGTGTTAGTCATGTTGTTTCAAGAGCCTAACAATGCATGTTTAACCCTCCAACCCTACCCTCTCAATGATAGACACATGCTCATAACACCAGGTCAGAGTGTTTTTTGTTTGCTTTTTTATCTACCAGTCACTTTCTATCCATCTGTATATAAAAATATAAACACACTATAAATATAGACTGCTTAGTATTTCATAAGTTTGTGGCCTGGCCTTATTTGGATCAGAAAATCTCCGGCATTGCTTTGATCATGGCCATAGATGGCAGTAGTCTGCTGCAGT
The DNA here is from genome assembly GCA_037577295.1 of Ladigesia roloffi. Lineage (NCBI taxonomy): Eukaryota > Metazoa > Chordata > Actinopteri > Characiformes > Alestidae > Ladigesia > Ladigesia roloffi. Next base: position 29,615,232 of record JBBKCR010000001.1, read on the forward strand.
TTTTGTACTGCTGTGCTGTGGGTGCTTCAAAATCTTATCTTCACCCAACCTTATAACAGAATGCAGTGTTGCTTGGGAGAGCAACACTGCATTCTGTTATAAGGTTATAAACACTTTGGGGGTAAAGAGTTGTAGGGGTTTGAAACCAAAAGAGTAGATCAGAAGGTCTCAAAGTTAGATTTTTCTTGCTTTTAGTGACCACTCCTTATCCTCTTTTATTTTCATTCAAATGTGTGTTAGTGTATAGATGTGTTTTTAGTACAATAAATTCACATAGCATTTTTTTCCTGGTCATAGATGAGGATAATCTGACAATAATATTGACAGATAAGAAAATCAAAACAAATATAAATATAGACAACATATGTTATCTGCCATGCCTTGCCACTTATTTGTACCTAATTTGAGGTTAAAGCAGCATTTTAAAAGTAAAAAAAACAACAAAAATGTACTGTTGTGTGGAATTACTTTTCTAATCACTGTGGTTTCATTTATATTTGTAATACAAAAGTACTTGTTATAAATGTAATAATACGTTTTGCATTATTGTTATTATTTGCCTCTGACCTATGAGAGCGTAATTTGGAGAAACAAATACAATTTTTGTTATTTAAAAATAAATCAGTAATTCTCTATTTATTCATATTCATTTGGATATTGCAAATACAAATATATTGAGTCTCATTTAATGCACGATCTGCTCTTTGGAAAATGTTGAATATTACCTTTGAAGTTTCAAAATATTCTCTTGCCGAGTGATACATTACTTTTATTTATTAATTCATATTTTAATGTAATGCATTTAAAAATTGTGCCATATTTACTACTGAACCTAAGCAATAAATCTTTTTTATGCCGTCTATAGGGCTCCAAGATGTCTGCTTATATGATATTTATTATGCTTGGTTTTCAAAATTTTAAAAGGAATATCATTGGACAGTTCCTGTTTGATTATTAAAAGCCGAGCGGTAAAACTAATGTGAGTTGTGGTTCATTGGTTTATTTCCATACTAACAAATTGGTCTTCACCCCTATTTGCTGAGTTATTGAGGATTTGTTGACAAGCTCTTCCCCAACAAATTGTATTTGGACAACAGTATATTTCACTGATGTCTTTTGCCATGGCTGGGGCCAAGGTCGGTTTTATATTCTACTGAAATCATAAAATGACACTCGAGATAAACAGAATGTTTACTCTCCCTGTGTGAGCTGAGGCAGATATGTAAATTTAGCCTTATTCTTTCATCAAATTTGCATTTGCCCTCTTAACCAAACACTATAGGGCTCCAATTCAAACAACTTTAATGACGGCCGCCACTTTATGACCGATTGCCATATCAGGGAAAGAGGAAAGAGCAATTTAGATTGGAATGAAATGGGGGGGAAAACGCACCCCAGCTATCGGCCACAGGCTGACAATAATTGGATCAAGTTTGCAGAAAAATGACTGTGTTTTGATGCTCTAGTGGCTGACTGGTGATCGCCTGCCTCTTTTGCCTATTTATCATTTGCCTTTTATCTGCCACTTGCAGACCTTTCCATGGGTGCCATTCTGGGCCCCACTAATCAAACAACTTTTTAATAAGACTGAACGGCAGCTCCACAGCCTGTGCAAGGATTCGCCACTCTCACTGTGGAACACTGGGAATGCAGGGATGAATATCAATGAAGACATGCAGTCACACACACACACACACACACACACACGTGCATGGACTGTTTTTACACATGTATTTCGCAGTTATTTGTGTCAATAATTTGCTGTAGGTGTGTATGTGTTTTTGTCATTTTTATGTGTATTTTGAACACCTTGTGTCATGTTATATTACTAGAAAGCTTTCTGTATCCACAAATTATTCAAAACAATTATTAATGTTACAATTTTGATGAAAGGAATTATAAATGTTCCATGTACTTGATCCATGTACTTAAATGATTAGTATTTGAAATGTTAAAATATAATTTCATCTGCTTTGTTATCAATGTGCTTTTCTTCTTTTAATGATTGAGTTTCAAAGTGTGGTTTCCAGTTTATGTTGATGCTGTGGTTAAATCAAGCATTGCAATACGTTTGTATCAAGACAGTTCGTTTTTTTGTCAGACAAACACAAAAAGCACCAGAAGAACTGCGGGGTCACATTGGTTAGAATGATTTCCTCCTTTAATTTAGCATTTCCCAAATACAAATATAGGAAGGAAATAAGGGAAAATGCAAACAATTAAATAATATTAATAATTCTTATAATAATAACTGCTTGTTACAGTTCATTTTTATAGCCACAACTCACTGCTTGTAGTATCTGTATTTTTGTTTTAAATTATATACTTCCACGCTCTGTACTTCAATCTCCTCCCCCCTCTTCCCCCGTAATTTTATTACTATTATGTCATTTTGTGATTTGACTTATTGGCAATAACACTCAGTATTGCCTATCCATACTATGGAGTTTGTTATTAATGTTACTGGTATGGTTTCAGATACAAGGTCAGTGAGAAGAATGTACGGGTTTTTTTTCACGCTTCATCCTTGTACTGAATATTGATGCCTTGCAGGTCCTCGCGAGCTGGGCAGCTGCTTGGGTTAGCACAGCCATTGAGAAGTTAACAAGCTCAAAACAAAACAAGTGACAAAAAGCCACAAAAGGGGGGAGGGGGGCCTGAATGATTGAAGGCATTTTTTTTGAGGCTCTGTTTAAGGAGCATCCCCCTGTTCTCCTATCTCCCCCTGCACGGATGCAGAGGCGGAAAAGAGGTCCGTGGTGTGGGCCTTTGCTAGGTGACTGAGGGCCCATGGTCTGGAATGTGCCTTCCATTAGATCTTCCTCTGCAAGCGCCCCCCAACTTCAATTTCTCTTAGTTCTCCAAGCTGTGTTATATTTTTTTTCTTCAGGTAAATAAAAATAAAATATTTTAAAAAGGTGACAAAAACCTATGTGCAGCCTTTCACTCGAATAGTCCCAAGTTTGTTTTCTTTCTGTCAGCATGTCAAATTGCTATCTAATTGTAGCAGAGGTGGTTGGGGGAGTGGATATCTGCTTTTCTCTCTCGCCGGCTGCTGGCAGGCCCTGCCATTCACAAAGCCAGGGGATGCCACACACATTCTGTTTGTTCTACATGAGCAAACAGATTGTAAACTGGCTGATAATTTTTGTACTGACAATGTCATTTATGGCTGTCAGGCTTTTGTCTCCTCTGTTTGCTTTATTCAAATATGAACCGAGCAGACCTCCCCTTCACCGCTCTCTTCTGCATTAAAACCACATCAATTCACTTCCATTTCGTCTTATCTGAAATTCATTGGAGGCAATCACTTGGTTGAATGCTCTGACGTTTCCATGGAGACGAAAGGTCCCGCATGGACTTCAGAAGGATTAGGAACTTGTAAGATTTAAGTCTTGAAGTACACACTTGCTTTGTTGTGATGTCCTTTGATATCAAGTTGAGAGAATTGGCTTTTTGTGCTTTGATTTGGGGAAGAAAAATAAAGTATTGATTCTTACAACTTGTTGCTCACAGAAGATGATAAATAGCTTCTACTTTTTTTTGGCATGTTTTGTGACACTTGCTTTTGTCCTTTCAATAATGACCAAATACATTTATGTATCATTTAAGTCTTTGTTTGATTATTCTTTGGCTTAGTCTCTGTTTTGCATTTGTGTGAGTTGATTGGAAATTTATGTTTCATTCCTGTGCCCTTTGCCGTGACGTGGTGAGCAGCGATCTTTGTGCTGCAGCTATGACAGTCGCCGTGGCATGCGGTGGTGGGTGCCTCGGTGGCACCGTTTTCAACCCGAGCAGGGACAATAAATCCTGCTTACCGGGGCTCGCTCCAGGGGCCGCCTGCGCGACTCCCCGCTCCTCAGCCAGCCAGCCCCCGCACCCTCCCCTTTGTTCCACAGAGGTCAGGGCAGCCGCAGTGTCTAGTTATTCACATCCCAACTGTCTGTCTGGAAGCTCCTGCAGATGTTACTGTGCTCTCCCTTTCATTCTCCCCATCTCTCATTCCCTTTCTCTCTTCCACTATGCTTCCAGGGCATTTGCCAAAGCAAGTTTTTAAAACACTGGAAGGAGGGGGGAAAAGTAGCCTCCATGGAAAAAAAAAATGGCAAGGCGAGGCTCCTGCCAGTGAATTGGCTCCCTCTTTTATTTGTCGCCAGCCAAAAGTACAAAGTAAACACTGTGAAGTAAATGGATTCATTTTTAGTTGCGGTGGGGCATTTTGTGTGCAGCCGTAGCCCGTTGCTTTTTGTCCGCCTTTACCATCAATGCTAACATCTATTAACCTCTTTGTTGGAAGTGACAAGCTTTTTTTTGTTGTTTTTTTTTTTGGAGGGGGCGTTCAGACTTAATGTTCAAAATATTCTCGCTAAGCGCTTTGAACGTTCCAATCATTGTATTTAATCTATTTATGCTTATAAAGTTCTGTTCCTGTATTTTAGCTGGCGTTGCACTTAAATTTTAGTATGTAAATTCTGGGTTCCTTCACACAGTGTTGACTAGAGCAGTGTAGCATGTTTGACTAAATCTGTCATTTTAATAAAAATACAATAATGTGTAATTCAAGATGATTTATTATTGCATCTTTGTGTCCATCAAAGGATATGTTTTGTCTCCCTTTTTACCACAGATCTGACTCGAGAGATATTGCCAGAAGTGCATTGTCCTTGTTTTTTATTTTAAGTGTAGTGAATACATTTTTTTCTCAGCCCTTCTTTATTGTTAGCATTGCTATTTATATCATTCTGCAGTGTGAATACAAAGTCAGAACAGTCAAACAACTCATCAATGGGTCAACAGTTTTAATGCACCTGCAACATTTCCTGAAATTTGAGGAGTAAACAGAAGCAGCCTCAAATGACATGCCATTACCAGGAGCATCTAAACAATTGATCGACATTTGCAACCTGCTATTTACCTTGTTGTTTGTGCCTTTGACTATCTGTCACTGTATTCAAACTTCATAAGTTGATTTCAAGGAAATGAACAATGGGGAAATGACCACTTTTCTCCATGTTTGTTGTGTGTATGATGCATTATATTTGTTGACATTATCAAAGCACAAAATGCTTATTTAGGGAATAGCAAAACCTTAAAACTTGGATCATATCCCAAATAAATAATTGAGGAAAAAAAACTCCTATTAAAATTAATATTTATATATGAGTTAACAGACATAATCCTTGGTAGTTTTATGTATATTTTTATTAAGGATAAATTAAAATGGACAGACAGACCGACCGACAGACTGAGCGACCGACAGACTTAGAAAGTTATGGACATGTCAATCATTGGACCACCATACGGAAGCTGATTGAGGATCTAAATGTGCAAATACAATGAACCAAGTCACCTCCTGTCCAATTTATCTCTCTACTTCTCAAGAAAGAACTTACTCAGCCTTGAACATGGTATAACTCACAAAGGCCTGTCTCTGAAAAAGCTCAGGATCAGGTCCTGCCCATGCCTGTTGGGACAATATTCTATGGGAAGAGGATTATTCCCAAATACCAGACCTATGTTAACAAAGAGACCTGATGATGGCAAATTAGACTTTGGCTTTTGTGCAGGAAAAAAACAGATGGGATGAATACATACTTCTAAGGCCCATCAAACCCGGTGGTCTCAAATTTGTAATAGTGTATCATTCCATTACATTATCTATCGTTGATATACATGGCATTAAGCTTGTGAATCAATAATGAATCGCTAACAAACAGCTCCTTTTTGCTGTGTTCGAGGCTTTAAAAAATCTTGCCTCCTGTTATGAAATTTTATAACAGGAAGCAGAAATTACATTTCTACAGTTTGATGGTACCTCTTTGGTAATTTAAATATTCTGAATGTGTAGGTTATTTTAAATGTAGTACTGCTAATATTATCTGCATCTGCTTTGGTCTACCAATTCAAGGTATACATTATTGGATTGCGCATGATTATGCAGCCGTACCAGTCATAACTAGAGAATCCCATACAAATGCCAATCATGCTGTTTATTTGCATGAAGACATGTCAAATACTAAACGTGTCAAGAGACACAGAATGCATGCTTGTGAAGAAGTGTAGAGACACCTGCAAGCTGTTGCTTTAAGTCTCTGCTTAAACTAACAATATAAAACTATAGCACGCAAATGTGTTGGAATTGCTGTAAGAACTGACCCACATACCATCTGTGTTCATGGTACATCAGTATTGATGAAGCACTAACATACTGAGTAACAATTATAGCAGCAGTTTGGTTGCATGTAATAAATTGTATATTTTTAACACTTACAATAGTATGATTCCTAGTGTGGAATTAAAAATAGATCAATATGTAGATTGATACATAGCTAGATAATAGATACATGGATAGATAGGTAGATAACTGTCCAATCAAAACCAACTACATCAGGTTAGTCAGTTCTTAAATACTGAGTAGTAATGCTCAGGTAAAATAATTATTTTAGCTGGGCATTACCACTCCGTATTCCTTGAAGGGGAATCCCACCATTTTTCATTTAGCAGAATCCAATTATTGTATACACAGTCATGGGGTGGTTTGATGTGTGGGTGTTTTGTAGAGAAGCTTATCATCTTGGACTGCGTTACAGTGGTGGGGATAGGAAGCAGGGTTTGCAGTGTCTATACACAAATATAGCCATTTTTTGCTGGATTTAGATGTCATGTTGTTGATGGTAGAACTTTGGTAAATCTTAAAAATATCTGAAAGTGTTCTTTGGTCACTGTTTTGTCCTGTGTGTAACTTGCTACAATGAATGGATATAAACATCTACATTTTAACCCCAAACTAAAAATTTACTTTTAATCAGTGTCTTAGATATCAGACAACATATTTGTGAACATTTCACATAATAAATTTCTGTGAGGTAGCTTTTAGAAGCATTAACTGTTTTGGACATCTGGTTGCTATCAACACTGTAGTGGACAGTTCTGACTTGAACTGTTTCTGTAGATTGGAGCACTTCATATCAAACCAACCTGAGTGGCATTGTTTAAACCCTGCCAATTTAAGAAAATAAATTATACAGAAAATATAAATGTCAATATCTAGTGAAAGCTTTCTCTAGCTTCAAGAGTTATTTGTAGTAAAACAATTTATAGTTAAATGTTTACTTATGGAATACATAAAACAATGAAAATCTCAGGCTAACCATAATATTAGGAAATACACATGGTATTACTTTTAGTGTTAGTCTAAGACTACATATGCTTTGCTTTGAGTTATGCTTTGGTTTCCCTGCCAGAACACTTGCTTGTTTCCAACACTTGCATTTGTGGTGTTCGTTGTAATCCCATTACTGCGGAGGGAGTTTTCCAGTAAAGAGCGACACTGATACCACAGCCACCAGAAAAAGGCCCACCTCGGAGTGCTTCAGTTTGTAGGGGGGTTGGGAGGAGGGTGCTTAGAACCAGCTTTGGCCTAAGAGGAGGAGAGAGAGCTTAAATTAGTAAGATTTAAGAATCGAACTAGGATTGGGAGAACAAAGGACATGGTTTAAACGGTGTCCAGTATCTTCTACAATACCGCTAGTCTGGCCTGCTTCTGAAGGCTTAGTACCAGGGCTTAGTCCTATCGCACTCCCACTAATTCTGCTTTTATTTTTTTACATTTTAAAGGAATTTGAAAGGGACAGAATTACATTGGATAATAGACTGAGGGTGAGAGGTGCAAATGTACATGTTTGTGTGGTAGTTTGGGTACATGTTTTAGACCTGGGATTTGGTTAATTCATTTGCTCTGTTATAAGTATATCAAAATGAGCCACATGGAACAAAATTTAAAACAAATTTGTTCTAGTTTTACCATATACCTGGTAAATCAAAACATTTGTTCAGCATTAAAATGATGTTTAATCATCTAACCTGTGTGTATATTATACTGAACCACAAAAGTGCCAGAAACAGTTTAAAGAGTGGTACACTGGACCGAAATGAATCTTTGTGTGAAGAAAGTTCAAAGTTCAAGGAGAAGCATATGACAAAGCTATGACCATTGAAGGTGTAGTGTAACCATTAAAGGACCCTTGTTTTTAAGTGTGTGGCCTCGAATAAAATAAGCAATTATATAGTTTTTAAATAAAATTAAAGATAGTGAACATGGCTGTTGAAAATAATGTGTTAATAATATATCTTTCGGGGGTTCCTTTGAAAAAGAGAACTGATGTGCACGGACGTTATCAGTGGTGTGTATTTTCTCGCATGTCACCACATGAGTCTCCATCAGAACACCTGCGATTTCTTTTCGTAGCCAAGAAATGTCAATACACAGCAAAGCGTGGAAATAGTGTGTTGATTTTGGGTCTAGGTGGAGCACCTATTGGGGGCTTGGCACACGTCTACTCATCACTCAGAGCATTTCATGCGTGACATCCCTGAGTCATTAGCAGGAACTGGCTTTCATTGTTTATGAGATGGAGTCCATTTTGATAGGATTAGTGTAGCTAGGAGCCATGGTACTGCAGATTTCCTTTACTTAAAGATAGGTCTTGGTGTACTGCATGGGGCAGAGGAAATAAGAGTGCAATTTGGCCACCCAGGTTGTTAGTCGCACTGGGCACAATAACGTGGTGTTATTAAGTTAATGAATTATTTACTCAACAATTATTTTATTGTGCGTTAACCCTGTAAAAAATACATAAGTTTGTTGCATTTTTGCACTACTTGGTGCACACAGCACTCTAGGCCTTGGTTGTTTTTATGGGGGTCAGGCATATATATGGACAAAAGAAATAGGACAGTTGATCAACAGAGACTTCAATGACACTGCATTCAGGTACATAGACTTTAGTATAGATTTGGTCCCCTTTGCAGCTGCTATAATCATTAATTAAAAAATTTAACAGCCCAACATTAGCTTTTAGCTTCAGTGGCTGGGCTAATCCCTGATTTCATCCAAAAGATTTTACTTTTGCACTGATTGATGTTACTTATTCATCTCCATCTGTAGATTTTTATCCTCTTTAATAAATTAGATGTCGGTAGCCTCCAAACTAGGTGTGGACTGAAACAGGCAATCAATTGTCCTCAATGAAAGACTATTTAAAGGGTGATATGTTTGGTGTGTCTTTTTCAGACATTCTGTGCAAATGGTATATTTGGAGGATATTTAGGCATGTCCAGTTATCATATAATTTTGCAAATATTTAAGCTGACTTCTGCTATTTTAACCAATCGTAATAATACTCCACAGTTCATGTAAATAAAAGATAGCATTTATTGAGAGATTTCTTAAATGTATTGAAATAAACAAAAATTATCTTTTGAGTGGTGCTGTATGTCATAATTTGTTCACATGATGTTAATACGTAGGTTTATATGACAGAATCAATTAATTAATTCCTCTTTTAAATGGCATTCGAAGCAAATACTTTAGCCATCTCTGGCAAACTCCGTTGAATAGGTCTCATGAGAGTCCTATAGACAAATCAACAAGCAGCATACTAACAAAAGCAACAGCAAAGTGGAAATCTCGAGATCCCTGGCCAAGGCTCGTCTGATCAGATCAAACAGCATATCTACTGTAGCACAAATGATAGGAATAGGGTTAAGGCTATGATAGAATGCTGTCAGATAACTGCAGACAGCAACTAATGAATTCACAAATCAGTGTTCACCTATTATCAGAGGACTCTTCAACCTTATAGGTTGACAGTGGGTGACTAGTGCATTTTGTAGCTGATATGTAGAGTGTGTATTGTAATGGCATGCTGTGAGGACAGAATTTGAGCTTGCAATTTGGGTTTGTCTCAATTGTTCTTTTGTATGCAAAGCTGGCTACTTTATCTTGTTGAACTGCAGGAGGGCACAGAGGATCAGCCCTGAGAGAGTGCGTGCCCTGCTGTGCTGGATGTCCCCATTAGGCCACCATCCTTTTGTGCGCCCGCTGTGACGGGACTAAATCCCAGCATGTTTGCTCAGGTCACAATTGCTAATTTGGTTATAATCACGCTACCTCTCAGACTGAAATGAATGAAATGGTGTCAAGTAATAAAGACTGCAGTGATGAGACGGCTTTACCATTTGGCAGTCTTTCAATAGCATATTTTCCCTTGGGGGCCTCTCGTTTTTGTCATTCTTCCTTAAATCACAGGACTTCGAGGCACCCTACAGTGTATGAAGAAGAAAAAAATTCTTAAAGAATTTCAAAACTTGATCAGCCTTGAATGTGGCCTTTTGCAATCTCAACTGGGGTTATACAATGCAGTTTTTGAATTGTGGAATGTTGGATTACTCTGCAAAGACTGTTTGTACAAGTTGCAAGTATTGTTACCCTCACAAGCTTGGGTTTAATTCATTCTCTCTCACCACAATAATCTTAATCTCATCCATAGAGGACAAAACTGAATTTATTCATAGATAATGTGTACACATGGATTTTGAAGGCGTAGCGTGATGGTCTAACTTGTGAGGCAGCTTTGCAGAGATCTGACCATCAGTTAAGGTCACATATCTCTCAGCAGGACATGAGCTGCAACACAAAAGAAAGTGGAATGCTCAGAGTCACCTGTAGCTAATTCACTGAAGATCATTTGAATAGAATGGAATTGAATGGAATTCACTTTTCACTTTGGTCAGACCATGAGATAAGGCCACAGTCCTCTCACCAAGACATGATCAGAAACACAAAGAAAGGGGGATGTTCATTGTCACTTGTAGTTAGTTCATGAAATATAAAAATGATGGATTTTTTAATGAGCTTTTAAAGTAGTTTATTTTATAATTAGGTTATTATTGTTAGTGAAATTACTCATTTGTTTGTTTAAAACATGTATTGCAGATAAGTTATATGATATAATGTTCATGTTTAAAACTGGCTGAAATATGGCATTCAAGTTCATTCACAGTCAAATGCTAAAATTGTTCAAATAATGTTTTGTTAGTTGTTTTTTTTTTTACTGAAAATAAGTACACATCTGTACATCTGTACACTTTCTTACATTTTACTTTACACAGAATTACCCTTCACACAATTAATTGCTGAATTTATTGAAATAAAACATGTACCCTATGGAAAATACATGGCATATTTTATTTTTTTCTCCCAATATGTTAAACATGTCATTTAACCAGGGTGTACAAATCTTTACCCATGACTGCATCTATTATTGATCATTTCTACAGCCTGTGTGCAAAAGCCACGTTATTTAATTACTTTCCTCATAACGCTTGGCATACTTTTAAAGGAAATGTTGATTTTGTTTTATTAGCTTATATTTTATTATTCTTTTTTAGGTAGGAGTATTTTGGCTTTTGGTGATATATATTTAATGTATTTGTGTGCCTTTAATGGTCTGTCTGCATGGTTCAGTAAAGAGAGAATAATTTTTCATATTCACTTAAAGAATATGTGGTGATATAAAGAAAATAAAAATGCGTAGTATTGTATGATGCCACTTATTGTAATTGTTAACACTATAAACACATTGCAATGCTTATTTTCACATTTAAAACATGTTAAATTGTTTGAGAACTTTTCTGGATAAATGCCTTGAAGCACACACACAATAGCCTTAATCGCAGCTTTCAGACCTCTCGTCTGCAGATTTGTGTCAGATCAATATTTTGTTCAAGCCTCATCGCCTCTCTGTTTACTTTAGCCAGTGCTGCCTAGCATGCCAAGTTCCCGCTCACTGTTTGGACATGTGACTATGTAATAATGACAGGTAGGTGAACTAATAGGCTGTGCAATATCTGCGGTTTGACCCCATGTGCCTTTCCCTAATTGATCCATTGATTAGTATGAGGATGACCTGACCTACTCCTCGGGCTGTTTTCTGTGCCTTATATTGCTGCTTGAGTGAGGACAGTACACATGTGCTCACACATGTGGTTTTGCTAAAGCCAAATTAAGAGTGATGTGCGTAATTAAACATTTAAAAACAAATTTAATAGTAAAAATACATTGTCTGTTTTTTGTTCGTTCATTTACTGGAATCCTTTTTTTATACAGCTAAGAGTGTAGGCATCACTTCTCCTCTGAATATGCTGAGTATCATTTTTTTTCCCTCTTAAGAACATCATTACATGTCCACTATATCCATTGTGTCTATCCTCTTACCCACTGTCCACATATCCAGCCCAAACTCGCACTCGGCCCAGCTGGAGCCCTCTGCTCCATGGCCTATATGTACACTTGGCCAAGCTATGTAAACTTCCACATGTGGATGTCAATCTTTTCCATATTTGCCATGAGCTTTATCAGGCCTCGATTAGTTTCCAGAGCAAATTTGAAGTGTAAGAAAACATCTGCAGTGTGCCATGTGTAAGCCAACAGTCTGGGCCGCAGCATGTCACAGAATATTTACATGGCTCTGTGCTTGTTTTGCTAAATTGCGGCCCACTTGTAAAGCAAGTAGTAGACCTGCAAGAATTTTTAAGCATACTTGATCCTTTTGTGGCTTTTTTTATGTCTCAGTTGACGCTGATTGTAGTGTGGACATCCAAACAGTGTAATCAGTATTTTTGTGGTGTGTAACCTACTGTTAGCATCTGCAATATCCTGCACAGTTTACATCAATTTAACTTAATGAAAGCTTTTATATTGTGTACATATATTGATCCATACTTTGTGCTGGAACATTCTGTGTTCTGCTCAACCCTTTTAGTTCTTGAGAAATATTTAACATTAGCATTTTGCTTTTGGATAGTTAATTTGCGTTTGGATTTATTTTGGCCCAAAGTGGTGGACTTTATCTTTTTCTTATGGCATTACATAAGTATGTTCTCGAACTATAAGATCTTTGCTTGTTCTCAGGTTTTCATTCTTATCCTAACTCTCAGACCAGTGGACCACTCCCACCTCTCAGCACTGGGTCGATGCCATGGCAACAGTGGAAGCTCCAGGGCTCGGTGCAATAACACCGCTCCGATCAGCCGGAGATTCCTGTATTGACCAAACTGGGAAAGATTAAATGCTGGTGACATTTCTGAGGTGAAATTTGCAATTTCCACAAATATGAGTTGGCCGGGACGTGGCATGACAGCACATAAAATCAATACAAATAACCTGAATCCCTAATACCTTGATCCCTGTTAGTAGAGGGATGCATTACAACTAAGACACTGGGAGTGGGAGCAACAGCCCAGAAGCTGATCCTGATTCCTATCGACTGGCTCCAGGCCAAACACTGCCGCAATAACAATTAGGTGCACAAGTTTGCCAATTCTCTCCTGCAGCAGCTCCACATGCTTCAGTGCAGGCCAAGCAAGTAAGTTGGAGCACAACTACTTGGCAATAGCACAGTTTAGCATGTTCTATAGTGATGCACCAGTGTAATATTCTGAGTATTAGAACTGATACTTACCGTACCATGTTAATAATTAATGTGAACAAATCCTATTTCAGCGTTTCTCAAACTTATTTGTCCTGGGGACCTGTCATGTCAGGCTTTGGGGCTTCAGGGAACTGCATGTATGGAAAAAAAAATTAAGCCCGACTCCCCCGAGCCCGTGCACCTTGTGTCCAAACCCAGACTGACCCGACACATTAACTGTATTTATCGGCCCGGTTCTCAACTCTGGGTGCGTTCATAAACTGAAATATCGGTCCGACCCACGGGCTCGGGCCGGGTTCGGGTTCGGGCAGAGAATCTAAATTCTAATGTCAGTTAAGAAAAAGCGGTCTTGAACATATACGTGAGTGGAAGACAGCCCGATGGGGCTGGCCGTGAACTCAAGGGGGCGGGGCATGCAGTGATAGCAGCGCTGAGATAAGAACTGGATCTGACCGAATTTTGATTGGTAAAGAACCGAGGCTCCGCGGACCGGTGGAGAAGTTCTCACGGCACGGCACTGGCAGCCCATAGTTTGAGAAACGCTGATCTATTTGATACTTTTTCTTGGTCATAATAAAACAGTAAGTGCAATAATTTTGAACAACATAATAACTAAAAAAATAATAACAGCTTTTAATTGTATACTTGTTTATAAGTATGAAACCTAGAAGTCATAATGAGAGAGAAGTTGAAACACAAAAGGCCAGTAAATAAGCTATCTAGTTGAGAGAATACTGATGATATTCTATGTTTTCTTTAAAAATTGCTAAATCCCCTAAATTAATATTTTAAAAAAAATAATTTCAGTTAAGGTGGACATCTAAAAATCTAGCTCAAACTACTTGAAATAATATATAGCTAATTATATTACATGATGTGTGCTTTTAAATATAGATTTGTTGCAGAATTGGATGTGATTAATTCTTGCTTCTCTCAGATTTTCATTCCTGTGTTTTTACCTATACCTTTCAATACCAGTATCTCTAACATCTGGTGTTTTGTAGTAATAGAGCGTGTTCTTGATTATGTAATCTGATTATAGAATTATTTTAATTTTAATGTTTTTAAATTGATGTAATCAAATTAAGTGAAAATTGGTTTTCAGTTCAGGCCTTACACATGGGAACTAACATAATATACTTGTAAGAAAAAACTGCTGGCATCCCAAAACAATTCATGAAGCTATTCACATTGTCGTTTCTAGATTAATCACAGACATTTTAAAAAGGCATGTTTTATTGTCAAATTGTAAAACACTGTAACAAATATGTATGTGTATTTACATGTGCACATAATATTGGAATTAGAGTAGCTGCTTTACATTCTATCATGGTAAGTCTAATTTGTACACAGCCTGTGACATATTTAGTATCTCCAGAATACATTTTGTCATTTATTTTTGCTCACAAAATTTGTCCCACCCACTGTGAATCACAGGGTTATAGATTGATTCCCTAATTGATACCTAATTATGCTTGTGGTTAATCCGAATTATTGGCTTTTAGTCCATCTCCTGGTGGCCTTAACAATGGAAGCACTATCCTAGACATATCCATCATACACTGTGAGTTTGACTGTGCATGTGGAGGGTCCTGTGGTTGAGTGATATGTTTTCTTCACTGTCTGTCCTTCGAGTGAGAGATGCCTAAGCTTTCTGTCAGGTGGAATTAAAGCTCTTTGCTCTCACAGAGGACAGTTGGAATGTGTGGATGCTAATATCTTAATCTGTGTCTTTCTACAATCTGCCCTTTTTTCCAGTGTGGTCAGGCAGTCCTGACCGGAACATGGCCAGTAACCCATAACGGCGTGAAAGAGAGTGTGGTGGTGTTACTTTGTTTAGAGATGTGTGTGTATGTGTGACAGGTATGAAGAAAGGGACAGGTTCAAACTTCTCCCCTCTAGCAGTTCTGTTTGCTGTGTGTGTGTGTGTGTGTGTGTGTGTGTGTGTGTGTGTGTGTGTGTTGGTTTTAAAAGCAAGACCAGAGTAAAAGCGGAGCCATCATCATTACACTGAGAGGTTAAGACTCGCTGGCATAATGTGTGTGCTGAGTTGCTCCGTCTGTTTGTAAGGCCCTCAGCAGAAGTGTGGCGCTTGTTGACATTCTCCATATAATATTGTTTGAATTTTTCATCAAGATCCCCGCCTCTGTTACAAGCCCTTTTGTTTCCAGCTTGTTTGTACATTCTTTGTGTGTGTGTGTGCCTACCTCTTCTTGTATTTGTTTGTTCGTATGCTTCACTTTAACTGAAACCAGCTAAAAGTCTGGTCTGTTTTAACCAAACGCGGGGCATACGGTCCCAGCTGCAATACTACACACACACCACCACCGGACACACACCCCTCCTCTCTTCTGGCACCTTTTGTGCAGGGGACCCTGACGTGGTCTTGAATGCAGGTCACCACAGGTTACTGACAAAGACCCCTGAATAGCAGGGTGTCCATGCGCAGCTGAATGTGGGGGGCGATGCGCACCATTAAAAATAGCCCGCCTCCCTATCTGTGTCATCGCCATTAAAAACAGCTGGCCCAGACATTTGTCTCCTTTTCACTAACACAGAAGTTAGTTTTTTCTTTGTGTTGCCCTTTGAGCCAAACCGCTCCTGCTCTTTGTCACACCATCAGAGTCTGAATCGTAAAATGAGTTCATCTTCAATTCAGAGGCTGTCCTGTCGTGTCTCCTACACCATAAATCAAGAGATGCTCATACTTGCTCCCGTTTGAATCTGGTTTCAAGGCTGCGTCTCTGTTTCAGGATCAATGGCGTACAATGTGGAGACCATAAATGCTACTGGAAATTATGTGTGAGTGTTTACACATATTATAAAGCCCAACAGTGAAGATGTTCCTAACAGAAGCAAGTTGTACCCTATATCTTTAAAAAAAATTACTGCAAAGACATTAACAAAAATTGAAATATTTCAAAATGATGTATGGGACATGTGTCTTTCAGAGTCTGTGTCTTACACTAAGTTGCAAAATTTTGCAACGACAACAAGAGCTGTTGCTCCGCAGTTTTGAAGAAGAGTGCTGTTGGTGTGTGTTAATGAATTTGTAGTGTGTGTGCACTCATTGGGGTTAATGGAAGGGGATCTTGGCAGCCCACTCTTTCAAGGCCGCTCTCCGTGGATGTTTCCGGAAGCAATCCTTTAGTCCGCTCGCTGCCTCTCCACCTCCCTCCATTGTCCTGCGCTCTCCAGGGGCCCCTCGTGCTTTATCTGCTGCCAGTTCTGCCACTCCTCCCGCCCCATCTGAATGTCTGCCATATAGCTTGGGTTATCTTATCGGGCATGTCATCTCTTTATCAGCTCCATCCCAACCCCAACCACCCAGCTCATCGCTCAACTCGGCCCACCTCAGTGCCTCTGTGTCCCTCAGCCTCTCTGGCACACACACGCACACACACGCACACACAATGTCCCTCCTGGTACATGTAATCCTCTTGGATCATTCTGAAGTTTGGAACCATCATGTCAGTCGAAGCTTTTTTTAGGCCTTTATATAAGGCCTCTGTCACAATCAGAATTTGTGCAAGTTTTTCCCAGCAACATATAGATGTCCATACCTGAATGACTGGTATTCCAGAAATTACTTCTTTGTAAGAACGGCAAGATAGGGTGTATAAGTGTGTTTTTCTCTCTTATACCTGTGTTGCTCATGGATACAGCTTGCTTTAACTTTTGTTTCTGTTCTCTAGCACTCTCTTTCTCTTGCCCTGAATGAGAAGCCTTGGCTGCTCATTGGCTGCTGATGGAAGGGATTGGCTGTGTTCGTTTGAGTGAAAGGTGAAGCCCGCTCAGCTGCAGACTGTACCAGACAGCAGACTGCAGCTGTGTGTTTCTTTCTCTGTCTCGCCCACTCAGTCACGCATCTGCTCACATGAGTTTAAAAGTACAAATAAATGTACAATAAATGCACAGCCGTTCAGCTTCATCAACAATGCTTTGTAATATGCAATAACATAAATGCTTTGTAAAACACCTTAATGCACCACTGTTCATAGGTACTAGCAGAGGAGCTCTCCTTTTTTCAGCAAGTGACTATACAGTCCATAAGCCACAGACAGTAGCATAAGGTAAAAGTCAGTTTTTGACAGTACATAGAACTGGGCAGTATTGCTATTTAAACATGTAAATGACATCACAACATAACTTACGATGTTTTTTTTTTTTTACCATACTGTGAATGTCAGCTGTTGATAAAATAAACTTTTATTAGTCCCACAAGTGAGAAATGTATAATGTTGCAGCAGAAAATGGATAGTACAAAAAAATAAAAGAAAAGAAACTACCCCAACAGTAAATGTAAAATGTCAACTCATCTAGAAGTTTTTCTGTAATTTAATGTCAAAATATCATGTGGTGCGAACAATAATAACAAACAATAATTCAATATGCTTAAGTAAATGGTATTTTTAAAACATGTTTATCAGTTTTATGTATTTTACAAGAAAAATTAGTCAGCTAACTACATTTAATCTGGTGACTGATATATTAATGCACTAATGCACTAAACTCAAAAGATATGCGTACACCTGTGTCTAAACACTTGATATTACAGACAACTTGTAAAAAATTAAATAAAAAGTATGCAAAAAAATATATTCGATTTTATATATATA
>JBBKCR010000001.1:29634177-29655378 GCA_037577295.1 Ladigesia roloffi
ATACTCATTCTATTTTGAAATGGTATTTACAGAACAGCTATTCACTATTTAAACCCTGGTTAGTGAACTCCTAAAAGAGTGGAAAATATAAATATTATTGTTGTAAACATATAGATTAAATTTCCTTAGACTTAAAGACAACACAAATGGCCAAGAAACATTTTCTTTGTGGTGCCTCTAATAGGACATGTGATTTGCGTTTTTTTAATATATATTTGATTCCCATTTCTGTAAAAAAAAACCAAAAAAAACCAGCATAATCACCAGGCCTTTGATGGCATCTTCCATCCTGAGCCCTTTCTGCTCTTCTTTTACATTTACATTTATGGCATTTAGCAGACGCCTTTATCCAAAGCGACGTCCATTCCCTAACTACATGTGACAGTCTCCCTGGAGCAATTTTGGGGTTAAGGGTCTTGATCAGGGACCCAATGGTGGTGCTGAAGGTAGGATTCAAGCCCATGGTCCAAAGGCAAGTAACCTACCCACTGAGATACCTCCGCCCTACATTTCATTTCAACCAGGACTCCCTCTTCTCATTCTGTACAGTACACATGTCAGGGTGTAAGATTAACAATTTCCACAGCCCAATATTTGTAGTTGCAATCCAGTATATAGTTTGGTTAATCAGTACTTCACTATATTAAATTTGATGTGCAGGTGATGTAATTTAATCAGACCAAGCTATCAAACTGTTCTTTAAAAATTTTTTTTTTTTTGAAATGTTCCTTTTTGTTGAATAAGCATTACTTGTAAGGTTTGATCTAAATATTTATATTCTGATACATGCTGGCTATGTAATTTCACTATAAGCTTTATTTTGATGTTTTTTTTATTTTAATGCCTTTATAAGCAAAGGCATTCTTACTGAGCAGATTAGTAGTTTATTAGTAGTTTATTAGTTTCATAGCAGTAATAATTTGTAATAAAAAGTTAGTATATTATTGTTTTCTTTGCTGGCTGTTTGCTAGAACTGTACACCTGCGCAGAGAAAAAGAAGAGTGCAAGGTTGAAAAAGGATCTTCTGTTTTTCTCTGCCACTGGTACACCTGTCACCAACCAGGCACCCCCTCGCACATGCACACATACACACACTGCTGGAAGTGAATAAAATAGGATCAAACAGTTTGCGTGAGTGAGTGTCGGAGAGGACAAGGTCGGGCTATCACCTGCTCTACCTCAGTCTCAGCTTTTTTTTTTTTTGGTAACAAGGGGCATTACATCTGGTACAGGGCTTTTTCATATTTATATATTTGAATTATTGTTTATTTGAGGCAATGTTTCAAATGAATATCTCAATGAGCTTTCAGGTGCAAACTGTAGAGTTTATATGTATGTGTCTTATAGCGTTTATTAAAACATGCTTACGATTGCAAACACCATATTCTGATATTTTCTTTGGATGAGGGATGATATAATATTAATGAATTTGCAACACTATATTAGAAACACTATCACACAATGTAATACACATAACACATAGGTTTTGGTTCATTTAACTTGAGTTTTTGAATAGTCTATGATGCTTTTGTGCAAGTTTGTGATATAATGGCTTCTAAAGAACTGACATTAGTAGCACTATGCATTTCTAAATATTGGTGTTGTTAAACACTGAAAACAGGATTGGGCAGTGTTGGTCTTTATAAAGACTGAATTAATTATTGGTTGTTCCAGTTTGCCTCCTTAAGAGAATCTCTAAAACAAAATCCCACTTTGAATTGATCCCACCCTCTCTAATTAAATGTCAGATAGAATGGTGTATAGGCTGAACATCTGGAGATAAGGGAGTTCCAGTGTTTCCAAATATATAGGCCTGCCACTAAAATTAAACCTCTATATTCATAGAATTTCATTGAGTATGGTAGACATTTGTCGAACAAATTTGAACTTGTTTTTTAATTAAGTGAAAAATCTGCCAAATATTGTCATAATACTACAAATCACAAAATTAGTATGGAAAATCCTATGTCTGAAACACCTGATGAGTGAAGATATAAGGGGATTAAATGTGTAGGGGGCAGATTACATTACATTTCTTTAATATGGGTTCCATTTACTACAGTCGACTAATCCATTCTTCACTGTTTGCTACAGCATTACCTCATTATAGGTGTGGAGGTGCACAAAAGAACTGAAGGTTAATGCAGAGTCTGGCTTCTTAGGACATGCTTGCTTTTTTCACAAAGTTCTTTGTGTCAGCCACATCAAAAAGAGCTATTGAGGACAACACTGTTCTTCTCCATCCTTTCATGGCCTAGCTGGTCACTGCTAACTTACTTTGATTGGCCAGGTTTGAGCTCACAATGGCCAGGCATGGTATGGAGCAACACAATACTGTACTAACAAAGCTAATGCCTCCAGTCCTTGAATGTGGAAGTCCACACAGGTCACAGCGGATTGATCCTATGTAGGATTTTGTTTGTAATGCATATTATGATAAGATATTTTAGTGATGATACTCACCATGAAAAGGTATTATAGTGAGGATAATCACCAACAAGCTAATGTATCAGGATAAAACTTATGTCACATAACCCATACCCTGATAATGATACGTTAGCTTGTTGCCCAGTCCTACTTCATAAGGAATCCATCTTCCTTAGCAATTGACTTTCTCTTTAACATTATAGGAAATGTTTTCTGTAAAATGGCTTTATCATTGTTATACCCATAATCAAACCTCCACATCCTCTCCATGATTGCTGGTAATTAACTGCAAGGCGACAAGGGCACAAACGTTAATATCGGAGCAATAAAAGGGCTGCATTTCCCGAACTAGAGCACCATTCAGAAAATTAAAAAAGAAATTAGGTATTCTATGTCCTTGTTTTTCAGAGAGGAACAAGTGCCACTGAGGCTTTTGTTCTTGTTATCACTTGCGTCATTTTTTAAGAAAGCCTTTTGTCTTCGTATCAGCTGATTACATTATCTGGAAAATGTTCCAGTTCCTCCTGCCATACTGCATGTTTTGCCTGTGAAGGACATTGGAAATGTTGAGGTTAAATGGTGCCTTAGCACTTATCCATGAGGACGTATTAAAATAGTGTTTACCGTGATTGAGAATGATTAAGAGTAGCTCGTTAATTATTCTGGGAGGGATGCAGCCCCAGCAGAGTTGACGGCAGTTTGATGTGACACGAGTACATGGTTATGCATAAGACAAGAACACACGGTATAAATGAAGAATTGCTTTAATATTTGCCTTTATTGCACAGTTAAGAAACAACAAACAATAGTTATAAATACTTTTTATTCAAATTGTCCTGTGTTCTGAGCTGGTCATGACTTGGACTGACTAAGCCATAATGACCAAATCAATGCCAAATGGAATCCAACAAAAGACAACTTTAAAAATAAGGCTCCTAAATGGTTCTTGGCTTGGGTGTGTGGTTGAAAGGAGAACCTTTAATTCATAGAACTGCTACATTATGAGGTGGTTCTTCAAACATTAAAAGGTTCTTCACACAGAAATGTATCTTTAAACAAATGTGCTCCTTCTGTGCCATCACTCTACAGAACATATTTTGAGACCTTTATTTTTATTAGTATAGTATTCATCAAGGAATAAATGGTAAACGATGAAGAGCACATTGGACCCCAACATGCTGCAGTGAAGGTATAGGTGGGCACTCCTGTAGAAAGACAGTGTGTTTGTGGTTGTCCCTGACAGCGCAGGCAACTCCAACCCAAACACAGCACCTGTGTTTGCTCTAGCACCCACCCACCCCCCAATCTCTGCCACGCAGGTCACATGGCCACCAGATAGCCTCGGTACCATGGGAATACAAAAGCAGGGGCTTTTAGCCCCGTTAATCATTAACGTCACACTTCCTTTTGTCCCCCATTTCGCCAGTGCACACTCAAATGTTATCTCCTGTGCACGGCCATGTCAGACGTGACTGCTAGGCTGCAGGTGAAGGTGTTATGAAAAAGTGTGGCAGCCCAGTGGTTCTAGCTCGGGTAGAGGGGTTAGCAGGGCAACACTGTTGATTCATACCTGACAGGAAATGTACAAATCTCCATTAATAAATTTGTTCTAATACTGGCTCTACAAAAAATAAATGTCCTATGTAATCACTTTTTATAGAATAATTACATCTTGGGTTCTTTTTCTTTTGCTGTGCGGTTTATGTGTATTTACTGAATAGCATAATTCATTATGAGCACCCATAAACATCTGAGCAACCCCATAGAAAAACACATGAAAGACATACAAGAAAATTGAGCTGCAAAAATGTTGTGTTGTCCTGAAAATGAACAAATTTACATATGTCCACCTAATAAGCCTATAGCAGTTTAGCTCCACCCATTCACAAATGTAGTTATAAGGAGTGTTTCATCCCAGACTGCTTTTTGTAAAAAGCAAATTAAAGGACAGCCAGTCAGAACCAAGGTATTATATACATCAGTTTTAAATACACAGTAACAAAGCAGCCTGTTTTATTCTCTGGAATTTAAAGAGGCGGAGATGTTCATTTAAAAATAAATAAACAATTTTGGGGCATAAAACGGCATGAACATTATAACATGAAATGCATATAATGTAAAGATTTCATACAACTTCAAACATTATGTAGAAGTTTTGTTTTGTTGTTGTTTTTTTTATGTATTGAAAGTTTAGGGTATTTTCAGTGGCATGATACTAAGAACTCTTTTCCAGATATTTTAAATACATTCTTAGAACAAGCAAATATATAAGCATTGGCTTTGCTTTCTGCAAAAAAAAAAATGTTGCACACAATTGTGTTGTCCCATCACAAATGTAGAATTAAGGAATTTGAATATACGTTTTCAGAAGCATTCTCATGCGTGATGAAACTTACCATTAAATATCTTTGGCAGTATTACACCCCCGGCAGAGGTAAGGAAATGAATGGAACCTGGATGTAGCAGTCCTTTGTTTTGCTGCTCTGTAGTTAATTAAATGTTGGCCTTAATCTGGGCCTTTTTTCCGAAGTTTACAAAGCGAAGGAGGCGTGAGGGTTCATTAATGTTTGCAAAAGTGCCATATGAGGCACACACACTCACGCTTATGTGCTGGAGAAAAACAGAAAACGAGGCCATGTTTATCTAAAAGGGGTATTAAGTCAGCAGAGCTGCTGTCTTGTACAGAATAGGTTCTAGGATTCTGCTCACCACACCCTGCCCAAACTTGCCACTGGTTTTTCAAAACAGGACACCCCCCATTCACACACAATCACACATTTTGCCTGCATTAACACACATACATGCACACTCGAGAAAAATATATTTGTCAGTTACACTTTGAGGAGAAATTTCAGTTTACCCAGGGCTTCAAAAAAAGCATTAGTAAGGGCAGTTTATCCTAGAGATAAGCAGCATATTTGAAACACAAGCGAACATATGTAAATACACAATGAGATCCAGTCAAATAAATAAGCATACGCATTTTTTTCTGATACACTGTCTATGTATAAAAGGCTATTGAACCAATACAATAGAAGAACCTCTATACATAATTTTTATAGATGGCTATTTTAAGAACCAGTTTTGTATGTGATTTTTAATTATATGTGAAAAGCAAGTGTGAAGAACCTTTTTTAAGATTTTAAGCACCTCCACATGATGTAGAGGTTCTACAGCATTTGTGGATATTTCCCAAACCAAAAACACCTAGATCTCTTTAGTTGAAAGAGTGTAGAACACATTTTACACAGAAAACACACACTTTAGGAAAGTTGTCATATACATTTAGGCCTTAAAAAATGAAACTCCAGATGCTCTATTGGATTTACACTGAGCCGGTTTGTTGATTAACCCTGGCCTCTGCTGATAAGGAGCTGGAAGATGATTTTACAATAAATCACCAGTCAGGCTCTTCTGAAACAACACCCTCCTTTTTGCACAGATTCATTACCACACTGAATGTTCCTGTCAAAAAAATAAGAAGTGGATTAAAGGAAGGCATATATTCTGAGTTTTGGCCAAGGGGGAAATAAATGCGGCTGATCTATTGAGTCAGAGCAGGCCCTAACAGTGCAGCTTAAACAAAGGTGCCTGTTTGCCAGCAGTAGGTATAAGATGGATAGCTCGTTAAACATTGCTCTCATACCTGGTTGGTGCCATGGGCCGGTCAATGAGGCCAACTGAGGGGACATTGTGTGGTCGTCACATCCTCCCATAGCTCTTATCTCTCCTGTCCTTTCTGAAACCTGGTAAACGAGACCTGTTGACCAAACAGAGAGTTTTGGAGAGTCAGACTGGAATATTAAACCCTTCTTTATTAGCTTTGAAGCTGTGTGTATCCATGTAATTCCTCCTCTGAGATCACACCTCATACAGAGTTTGCTTTCGGTTTATATTGTTCTTGGAAATATTTTTAAATGCAATACACCTATCCATTTCCATACAACCAAATCTGCAAATATCCTCTGCATTATTAAGTATTGAAATTTGGCGTTTTCAATGCACTAATATAAAACCTATAACTGTCATTTGGTTAATCCATGCTATTCAAAAGCTTGTTCCAGCTCCAGTTTGAAATTTGCATGAGGAAACCACTTTCCCTGTTAAAGCTGTTTCAGTTAGTTACTATTCACTAACTGACCCTTATTATATTTGCATAGTGGTGCAAAGCTTCATACATTGCTTATATATGTATAATTGTGTCAGGAAGCAATTATTTTATATGTGAACGGGCTTAAGATTCATTAGTAAATAGGGAGTTTTCCAGTTTTGAAATTTAGGAAGTTCTAAGTCTTTGTTTACATCTACCAGTGCCAACCTAACCAGCCGACTCACATTGTAGATTTGTTTTCACTTGCTGTTGTGAATTACTCAACTTGAGCCAGATCATCAGCTTGTCTGGGAAAGTCGTAGCATATGCCCCCTTGTGCTAAGGCTTTGGTCCCCATGATCAAATTATGTTTTGTAGATTTTATAAGAAATTACATTTCGGCACAATGGAATGCATACTTGCAGTTTATTTGATGAACAATAATAATAATATTAATAATAATAATAATAATACTATTATTAGTAGTAGTTGTATTATTATTAGTAGCAGTAGTAGAAGTAGTAGTAGTACTAGTGGTAGTAGTAGTAGTAGTAGTAGTACTAGCAGTAGCATAACATGTGGCCTTTGCAAAAGTTAGGTTTTTTATTTGTTAAAAGAAAGTTTGATCTCTGTATTTACTTATTTTCTCTTAAAAATTCAACTAGAGCTGTAATATTGAGATGTCTATGTAACAAATGTAGCAATAGATTTTAGTTTCAAGTGCAAGAAATGCACATTTCTTACATTAAAGCAATTAGTAATATACCTAATCAAGTGTTTTTCATATTTTCATGATGTCTTCAAAGCATTTACAACTTGTTTGTGATGGTTTGCTTTCTTAAGTTTTCTTAAGATTTCTTAAGATTTCTCCAGTGACCCCAAGGGTTCTGCCATTTTCTTTTTAGTCCAATGGTGCACCTTGCAAGGGCTTGAACCTTCTACAAACTGCACAGTATATTGTTTTAATTTCTACCTTGAGTTTTGCACTTATCCTCAAGAATGAAAGGATATGACAGGAAGGTTAGAGAACTCTTCAGTCTAAAAGAGAGTGATCTATTAAACTATGCAAAACTCAACTAAATGCTTCAACACTGCACATAGAACCACTGCTGTTGCTAAAAAAGCCTTGATCACCCTCTTTTTCAGAGTCTATGCAATTATAGACCCCTTATTAATTATTTTAACTTCAACATAAGATGGTGCTGAAATTGGGCCTCTTAACCTTTTTTTTAGGTTTTAACTCATAACCCCCTTTGGTTGACTTAATTCTTATAGATTATCTGATAGCTTCTCATTGCTATTTGTTCACAATGCAGTGACACTTTTTAACTTAAGGTATAAGTTCACATATAGGCAAGTTTGATGTTTATTGAATAACCGCTGCTGATTTGATTTAAACAGTGATATGAGTGCTTGTTTTAATATTATGTGCACCCAGCTATACTGTATGCAAAGATCCTTTATAACACAGGATGTGTTTATTTGTGAGTGTTCTTGGAGCAGTGTTTTTAACGTGTTCCGGTACTTGCTAATCGCCCAGCTTTTGTGTGTTTCATCTTATATGACTCAGTCATTCTCTTTCATTTCTGAGCGGTAGGGCTCTGTGTCATGTCTCAACACTGCGGCCTTCAGCACTCATAAATTACACAGTTGTGGCAAGTTAAAGAAGTGCTGAAAAGCCATGAACAGTGCTTTACTTTAGCACCAGTGAAGCATAGTGCAGAACCATCCCACACACATACTCACACGCTCACACACTTGTGCGCAAACACTCACCAGCGTGTATACACGCACATACACAGGCTTGCAAATACTGTACAAAAGCATATAAAACACAAACTATCCTTGTTAAGTCTGTAAAAATGACACGGTCAATTTCAGTTTATATTGTTCATGAATTGGCAAATATTAATATCCTGTTTGCATGATGAAAGTGCATATTTTAAATAGTTCCATTGCTCTCTTTTAAAACAAACAACACCCAGTACACACACTCATTGGATACATTTTTACAACGTAGTGTATTTATTTAAATTTAATCAATTTAAATGTTCTGGTCTACGTACATAGAATCAATAAAAGGCTATGCTACGCTTTGTTAGTGTTCTATTTTATGTCCTTTTTAAAAAAACTGTATGCATATCTTGATTGCTCAAAATAATTAATAGATTATAAAATCAGCACCGGCACTCCAGTACACTTTACTTAAGAATGCTTTTAATTGTGTTATCTTCTCTTTGCTTTGTGGCACAACAGAACAACAGGTCTTTGTGAGTGTGGTGTCTTCTGTGAGATGCCCCCATCTGAATAAATGGTGTGTTAACCTAGGATACATGATAAGGATATAATAGGCCATTCTCATATTTTGCTAATCAGCCCTCCTGCTGTGATGTAAATCCCTACCTCTAATGACACTTTCTTCTTGCCAGTTCATTAATGTTGCCCTGTCTCGAGCTGTCTTGTGCGTATCATGGAGCCATTCACATATTGCCTGGAGAAAGTAATGGTTAAAGTGAGGTTATGAGCCACAGCATATGAGAATGCATTTACTTTTCTTGTACTGATTCCTTTTTTCCATTTTAGTGCATAAAGTCTAGCAGCCTTGCCCTCTTTTCCTTATGCATAATTGGCAATATTGTAAATGATGCTTGCTGTCTCTTTAGGTTAGATTTTTTTTCATTATTCTGTCCCATGATAAACAGAATTATTATTCTGTTCTTCAGTTTAGCAGTTCTCCAAACTGTGACTTTCCTTTATGGAATAAAACAATCTAACCCAAATGTAACATACATTTAAATGACTCCTTGAGTGATTACAATTCTAAATGCAATATAACCATTGCCTTTACTAACCTTTGAAGAACCCTGTGTCTTAAACATCTTAAACATCCATATAGTACACAATTTTAGGGGAAAAAACGTTTGATAAATGACCTTTACACCTGGTGGTAATTCTTTAATACATTGAAAGGTTCGTATGGGAGACAAAAGTGGTTCTGCTATGATTTCCAAAGAATTAAGTCCACAGAATGTTTGTATGGATAAACCTCTTTGTAATAAACCATCAAATAATGGTTCTAAGATGTTCTGGAAATGCTTTATGCGAAAGACATTACATTTTAATTAAAATTTTAATATCATATCACCTTTCATCACAGCTGATCGACATGCCATATTCAAGGGTGGAAGGGCAGAGATATCAGAACCTGCAGGTCCCTGACATTTAATCTCATTTCTTTGGTGTACTGAGTGACCTTGTGGTTATGGAGGAGAGAACTAGCCACTCAAGAATCTACGGGGCTGTGTGGACGTTGCTTCACCCAGAGCATTCTCTCTGGACTCCCAGCTGACATGGCTTGGGTTGATCTGTGCTTATACTAAAAAGCGTTTAAGTATGTAACAAACCATGCAACGCTGAAGATTGTCTCTCCAGGTTTTCTTGGGTTGGTTATGTGCGGACAGCTTAGCATGATCTTTTTTTTTTCCTTATTAACTCCAGTTCATATTTTGCTCATTTTCTTCAGCAATTGCTGGATTAATTTGAGGTGCAACTGGTTTAATTAGACCACTATGTTTCTAACTGCTTGAGGCACATGCATGCTCTCACAGCAAGAGAAAAGATGGGACTGACAGCATTATCCCTCTGCCCCAGTCTTGACCTTGCTTGTTTTTTTGCACTGTCCTCCCTAAATGACTACACATGGAAGGGTGAAGCCTAGGCCATGGAGATACATGGAAGATATGATGCATGCTCATGGAATAACAAAATGGCGAAAAGCCACCTAAAAGTAGATAAATGGCTATACAGTATGGCATACAATGGGATTTAAACGCATGGGGCAGCTGGGCTCTTATCTGAACGAAACCCGGCAACAAAGGAGCGCTAAGACTAAGAGGCTTGATGCATGGGAAAGCCATGGGCCAGCCATTGTGACTGCCCTTCTGCTGAGCAAATAGTCCAAACTGTTCATTCCCCGTCTTCCATTCTCTCGCCGCCACATTGTTTGTGTCCTTGCATTTCATTCGGCAAGGAAGATTGCTCTCAGGCCCAGTGAGCAAACAGTCCAGAAAAGAGCCGGCTATCTTCTGCTGTTCCCAGGAGAACTAGCATTTTGATTTGGGCTCCAAGCTGTCAGAGGATTGGAGAGTTGATGTCAGGGTGCCTGAATTAATTGCTTTAAGCCAAGGAGGGGCTGACTGCGTTTATCACCAACTGCTCAGTAAAATGCTTAGCAGTTATGTCCACTCCCCCAAATGCTTGCTTGAAACATTCTAACTTTATATATATATTTGTTTGTTTGTTTGTTTTTTACAGTGGTAAAAGCTGTGATAGAGGTGGTGGAAAATCATCTGGGTTTACTATGTTCACTCTTTAATTGTGCATTATTGCTCTAAAATGGTTTGTAGACAGACACATGTTTACAATAAACCAGGCTACATATGCATAATTATTGACATACTAGCTAGAGAACTCAACATTTACAATTGTTTCATAGCTCTACATGTAAAATTCTCCATTAGTTTCTAGCTTCTAGTTGTCCTTACACTTTAAATTATTGAGGTTTTGATTACTAGAAACAACAAATCATTGCGGTTAATTGGTCAGATGAAAACCATCACTCAGTCGATGAGTACACATTTGCAAAGGAGAAACGTGTTCCTCAAATTTGTCTTGTGGGAAAAGTTAAACATTTATTGGCTCTGAAGTCAGCCTTGATAAACATCAAAAGCTACTTGTTCCAGTCAGTATTTCGTGACCTATAAAACTTGGCATTAAAATGTAATGTCATTTTTTACATTCATTTTAGACCTCTACATCAGTTTCTGATGCTCACAAAAATATTTAGTTTTTTCTGTTCATCATTGCTGCAACTTTCTGCAGAGTATTTTCATTTTAAAAACATTAGGGATTTTAACCTTCACCATCAAGTGCATCAAGTGTTTGAAAAGCTTAACGCTTTGCATATGTTCTCCTCATAAGCAAACCATTTTTTCAAATCAATCTTTTTCCTGGAACTATCTTAAAAGTTCAGAAAGATTCAGTGCACTGTACTAGCCATTGTAGTAATGCTTAGCCTTACATGTAAAGATGACTCTGTTCATGATTTGCGTTGGTATAGTCATAGAACAGTCTCTGGCTAGAGTGACTTAAATGGTTATTCTGCTTAAGCTCCTGATGCACAGTTAGAGTAACGGTTGATAAAACTATAAAGGAAAACTAAACAGCTAAAGCTAAATACAATTTGAATGGTCAAGCATCTTATAACAATAATGAAATTTGATTTGTGGTCATTTTAATTTGACATGAATGTTTCACAGGAACTTTATCCTACATTGTTCTCATGATCTATTTTTCATTTTGTGTGTGTCATAGTATATATTTTACATGATAATAATACAGGTTGAAACAATGTTAAGCAGTGAGTGTTGCATGGGATGGTCCATTTAAAGTACTTTTCTGTAAATGAATTTCTGAGTAATTCTCATACATATGTTGGGCATGAGCATCAATTTTTTTATGCGGTTCAAATACCTCATTTGCATATAGAAAAATAAAGGAATGTGACTGCTTATAATAAATCTGATGCCTTAACAATTGTACCATCACTTAATCTGACAGAAAATTGAATTAGACTGGCTACTATGTCGACACCAAGCAGATGTGGGTTAAATTGTGGGTGTCAGGGGACCGCTAGTCTGTAGTATCTACATGTCATCTGTTGAACTGTGTTAAGGGCACCTCTGGGCTTTTTAACACTGTCTTATTTAAGCATTAATCTCAGTATGAGAAATGATTACTGCTTTTATATTGGATTATTTTTGGAAATCACATAATTTGATCCACGTTTAAGGGGTCTGTTTGCTTGACTTATGGAAGTCTGTTTCATGAGAATGGCTTTCAATTTAAAATGTCTTATGTATTGTATGTATTCTCATAACTTTGTTGTGAAGAAATGGCCATACACTTGATTATTTTTGGCATTCATGTCTGCCCACTTGCCTACTTCGTTCTTGAGGAATTAGGTTCTCATGAATATTGCATTAATATGTCTGCAGTCATCGCAACTACAAGCTCTTTGCTGTCATAGGAACTGCTGGAAGCGCCCCACGACACACCCATCTCACGTACAATAGATTGAACAAGCACCGTCTCAGGATAACCTATCGCCCCTACCATTTTTGCATTGCGAACACATGCAGGACAAAATTTGATTCGCTTTTGTTATTCAGAGAATCATACTGGGGCATCTGGCCTTGTTTGCCTTTAGAGGGGAAATGGAGATTGGCTTGGAAGTTGGAATGAATTGCTGGCGCCTGTGTTTATTGCTTTCATTAAGATTTAATGAGTTGAGTGTCCTTCCCAGTTTTGAACTATAGCCTTTAACCAGAGGAAATGTTGGATGAGAGTAAGAGGCATTGGCATCCATACCATGCGCATATGTATGTCAATGTCTGTGCAGGGGGTGTGGGCAAACATGTACTAGTCTATAAGGGCCATCTGAATGGCATTTAACTCTTATAGAGCAGCACATTTTATTGTATCTACATATGCTCACTATTGGAAAATGCACTATTGGAAAATGCAATTACAATACAAACATCCTTGTAAAATCCGATTTTCCTTATTGATGATTGTGAGTGCGTTTAGGTTTATTGCTTAAATGCTATCTGTCTGGCTTTGGTTTTGGTAAAGCCTGTCCGCGAGAGAAGAATCTGGGCAGGAATTTCACACCATGCTGCTACAGCAGTGTGAATACACTCGACCTAGGTTACATCCATAACCCATTTCCGTCACCTCCCATCAAGCTCTCCACATGCTAGCCTCAGAGAAATGTGCAATTTCATTGATGCAAAAGTTACTGCTATCATTTTAAACAAAAATGTAGAAAAAGTGTATATTGTTGATCACAAATTAGTAAAAAATCTTGTTCCTAAAATGAGCATAAAAATAACATTATGATAAATTAACACTTCTTGGTTCTCAGTTCAGTGTTCTAATATTAAATACAAATGGTGCATATCTGTATCTGAGACCAGGTTGTGGTAACAAGTCATGGAACAAAAGATTCTGGTCCTATATTTTTCACGCATTTATTCT
This sequence comes from Ladigesia roloffi, assembly GCA_037577295.1. NCBI lineage: Eukaryota > Metazoa > Chordata > Actinopteri > Characiformes > Alestidae > Ladigesia > Ladigesia roloffi. The sequence goes on from JBBKCR010000001.1 coordinate 29,647,793, forward strand.
AGAATAACATGCACTCACATCACGTGATGTCAGGTTTTTAGGTGTTTTGTGGAGTAGCGCAATTAAAAATAGCTCGTTGTAAAAGCATTAGATCAGTATCAGTATCAGAATCATTGTCATCTTATTAAATTATGAAATTATTTGTCAAAGTATTTGTCAAAAAATTGCCCTATGCAAACATTTAGTCAAATTGTGATTTCTAAGGGAAAGTTAGTACATGGCTTCTGCACAGTGCACACATCGACATGCTTATAATGCAGAAAACATCTGCAGTTCAAAAATGTAACAATTGTATAAAGTGTTCAAGTGCTTTACTTCTAGGTGCACTGTGTCATAACTTTAATTTAAGGCATGTTAGGACCACCATCCTCTGCAGCATGCAAGGTTAACATACATTTTAGACATTCACCACTGACAGCTGGTAGCTTTATGAATTTGTCTTTTTTTTTCTGCAATACAATTTGTACAACTTTGCCCTGCATATACCAGCATTTTTTACTGTTTTACTCCTTTATGAGATATGCATGTTTTTAATCTTCTGTATTTCATAAAGAATGACTAAAGGTTTGTTAAAGGTGAGAACACATTTGTAGTATTGGGATCATTTTGATCCTAGATTGTTATCTGGGAGAGAATACCAGTAAACTATCTGAACATGTCCAGATTAGCTAATGTCCAGAACATTTCTCTGGTGTCCCTTTGATGTTTCACTGCTGAAGAGTTACTGTCTGTCCTGCTGTTTGTCCTAGTTCAGCAGAAATAAATAATATTTTGAATTATTTTAATGTTTTACTTTTTTTAAAGTTTTGTTTAATGCCTCTATCTTGGTGAAAAAATAATTGAATTAATGACTGATGGGGGGTTGTACAAAAAACTGCAACCAGAAAATCTTATCAGCTAAGGGGTTTCAATTAACTTAGAATGACCTGCCCCTTCCTGAGCTACAGATAATAGCGACATCAAATTAATTATTAAAACTTTCTAAAAAACACAAATTAGCTCAGCTCAGAATACAGTCACTTTTTAGATTTGCTGTTCCATAGACAATCACAAGGAAAGCAAGAAGTGGATATCAAAACTATATTTAAGGGGGGCATGTCTACTTTATTATGTTGGACTAATATTTACATTTTGAGGCACATGGCACAGCTGCTGTTCAAACCTACATTTACAAAAAATGTGCTTCGATCAATTGAAGAAAGTGTTTAAGCCTTACTTTGCTTTTAGTAATCTTATGACCACCAATATCTGCAGAATCATAAACATTTTATATATTCACAATTGACAGCTAGTCAACCTAATTCTCCTAACAGCATTTGGTTTTACTGCTTGATTTCCCGTGTGAGCTGCGTCAAGTAACTGACTGTCTGTTGCTTTAATATACTGTGGGACAGCGGTTCGCCCTTCTTGGGCTGTGGGATTAGGAGTGTTTCTCTCGGGCTAGTGTGGTCAGCAATGGGCTGAAAGCAGAATTACAGCTTGTAAGAGGTCTGTCCCAGGAGACCCCGCTCCACTTGGGTGTTCTGGGCTGTGACTCGCTGGCCTCTGAGAACAGTTTAAGGTTATGTAAGCCCCAAAACCCACTCGGAGCGTTTAGAGAGTGGTATACCGCTCCAGTCTGTGCCTTCAGTCACAAGTTGGTGTGATCGGTGCACACTGCATTCAGACTGAAAGTACGATTTATTTATACGTTGGTGATTACCAGTTTCAAAGCCAATAAACACATCGGTTTACGGCGGACATCTTCAGAAAGCATGGAAACGACTCTTAGATTTTACAGTCTCGCTGGTTTATCTGAGCTCGTTCTCTCAAAAAAATGTGAATGTGGTCTAAATGTTTATTTGCATATTTGTAGCTAAATAAACCAGGTGGATTAAATCAGTTTCTAATAGGAACATCTAAAGCAACAGGCACGTTTTTCTTTTATAATTACACATTTATTTAAAACGTGAAATGTCGTTGTAAAATTAGTTATGTTTTATTTATTATTATTATTTTAATTTTGATTCCGATGTTTCAGTTTATTCTTGGTCCCGTCACTCGTTCTATTTCCATGCTCTCCAAACTCGGAAGATGCAGGAGCGAATTATGTAAATTCCTGCAATATTAAAGTAAAACAAATGATCAATATTGAGGATTATCCACTCTCTTCGCAGCTATATCTTTAAAAAAAAGCAAATTTTCTCAGAATTAATTGGTGCTAATAATGGTTTTAAAATATAATTCATTTATATTCGGAAATCTACTTTCATAACCGTAGTAAATTAAGCAATTCATTGTTTTTTTTATTTCTATTAATGTTGTTATTAGATGTTGTTCTAGTAGTAGCAATAATAACAATAAAAACTAATTATGGTAAATTACATAAATTGTATTTTTTATATATATTATACATATGTCGGCATTGCACCGTTTCACATACATGTGAATAATAATAATAATAATATTTAATAATAATAATAATAATAATAATAATAATAATAATAATAATAATAATAATAATAATAAAATAATAATAATAATAATAATAATAATAATAATAATAATAATAATAATAATAATAATAATAATAATAATAATAATAATATATTTATGCTGCTGTGGGATTCCAGAACGTATGTGAACTTTATTGTAAGTAGATTTTTTTAAGAGCCAGATTTCCCACCGTTATCCTGGCAAATATTCGCCACCAAAAAACTGTATTGTTGTTTAATTCAGCATGGGCTCCGTATTAAGGAGCGGTGGAGCCCGAGTTGGCGCAGGTTTGCGCTCTTACCGTTTTATTGATTGTTCAAATAAGCGGCGGCATGTTATTCAGCTCTGCATAACGACGGCCTGCCTTATAAAATGATATCTCTTTTTTCCAAACCCGAGCCCCGCACCGAGTCCGGAGCCATGTCCGGGGCGCGGTGAGTTCTCAGCAGAGCTGGAGGAGGCTCTGCCCGAGGTCAGAGAGTTCCCCCGCAGCGCGAAATCTGAAACACCTCACAGCTTTTGCAGAACCACAAAAGCCAAATTGGTCCAGAGCCACGCTTCCTGAGAAACGCACCCGGACGTTAAAAGCCACCCTTGAACCTCCGTGAGATCAGAAAAAGCGAGGCTGTTCCTACCTGTGCTGGGTGAAATGCACTGCAGCTGGAGAGCCTCGCCGGCTGACTTCTGCAGGGCGCCTCCAGCCTGCACGGCATTTATTTGAGCTCCAACTCTGTCACTGTTGACTTTAGCACAAAGCAAAGATTTCGCTGCCCCGCTAGTTTAAAAAAATGATTATTTTACAGAGATATTGATCAGTGTGCTATAAAATTCAGCCTAGCATTATGTGTAAAATGAGGGCGCCGAAATTTAATGTCTGTGTAAATTTACCTAGAAGTGACGTGCTCACATTCCGAGTTTACATTCTGGCTATTTGGGTGTCCATGTACACATCCTATATGTGCACTAATACCATATTTTCACTGTTTACCAACTTTTGTTTATTCGCAGATTGGGGAGGATTTGAAACGGGCCTGCAGGGCAGAGGGGATATAAAATAAAAGGAGCAGAACCTCAGTTCACACTCCATCCCGGACAGGACGCTGTTTTAAGGATCAACTTGACAGTCGCACTTTCTTCACACGCAGTCTGATCCCCCATCTGAGTGTGTTAAGGGATGAGAGGAGATGGGCATTAGATCATAGTGTCCACTAGCGGGATGTCCTGTCCTTTCCTGAACCAATCCTCTCCTCTTTTTATAACAGACAGACACCAGGTTTTTACTGGTATTATAAATCTGAGGTCTGCACTACTTTTGATCTAACTAGAGAATTTAAAACTCAAATTACTCACCTTACCTGAAAATCGTGTTGTTCATGGCACAAGCATTCATAAATGCATGTATCATTTATGCGATATTCTATAAGGCAAATCTAATCATAAGTGATTATTTCCGGACAACAGTACAAATAATTATCAGACGGAGAAGAATCATCAATAATATTATCATAATACTCACTATTCCCATAAATAATAAATAAAATACTCGTTAATATTATTAGCTGTAGTATTGTTATGTTTTGATGTTTTTTCATATTTTTCCTTTTTTAAATGAATCTTTTTCCCCATTTGGCCACCTGAATCCAAAACAGTGACACGAATTAACGTTAAAAATATTTTTAATACTGTTTTTTTTTCTGAATTCATTATGAATGCATTCAGAATAATTATTAATACTGCTGTTTTGAGTGTGTGTGATTGACATAAATGGAAACACTGGGTGTGAGATTTCATTAAATTCCATTAAAAATCCATTCAGCCCAGTAAGAGCCATTAAAGCACTCGTTTTGATTTGCTTATTTGTGGAATCTCCGTTTGAATACTAATGTGACACTCAGCCCCACAGCAAGCCCTTCTGCTGCGCGCTCTGTTTATAGAAGACCTGGTGGAGGAAAAGAAATCCCAGAAGAGAGGTTTGTTCCTGGCTTATGAATATCTGAGTGTATAGGTTAAAAACAAAAAAATGACACTCTTATTAAAACACTTATTTCTTTTTCTTTCATTTGTCTTTTAATCATTTGTCATTTTTATGTGTCCAAATATCCTAGTCATATTCTTTTTTTCCTTTCTTTTAACTGTGTTTGTTGCTGAAACTGAAAATTAAGTATGAAGGAGACTCAGATTCATTGGGCTCAGTAAAAATCCAAATTACACTTTAATATAGATTCTGTTCTTGTGATCAACTACAAGAATACACATTTACAAGCCATAAATAAGAGTTTGTTTTTTTCACAAATTAACAGAAGACCTCTCTCGCTTCCTTCTTTGTGACTCAGTGGAGTCAAGCGCCACTTTTATGGTCCGTTTCGCCTCGAGTTCATCACATTCGTCTCTTCACATGGTGTGCTTTTCTTACTTTAGTAGGTTTTGTTTTGTTTGTTTTTTGTTTTGTTTTTTTACAAAATAATGACTAATAAATTCGACCACTAAAATTAACGAGGGGAATGGGCAAGAAGGGAAAAACATGTCCAAAGTAACGTTATGCATCAACTGCATGTTTTTTATTTTAATTTTTTTTTTACAAATGTACAAAGTTCATATTAAGATCCGTGAGGCTTTGCTGTTGTTATTTGTTTATGATGAGTTCATAATTGGCCTCGAGTACATGCCCTGGTAGTAGGACGTGTCTGCAGCCAGGGGTGACGAGTCGAAGCCCGTCTTGCTCGCCACGGAGCCCATGGAGAGAGCTGCGCCCGGCACGGGGGAGCCGTAGCCGTAGTGCATGACCTGCTCGTAGGCTTTCAGGTCCATTTTGTGGTGGGGGTGGTGCTGCTGCTCGGAAGACATAAGGTTGTTAATGGAGAACGGGTGGTTGAACGAGTAGTGGTGCTCGGGCTTGAGGTGGGCGTCGTGAGCGAGCACTGAGTGATGTTGGGCGAGGAGCTGCTGCTGCTGCTGCTGTTGCTGTTGGTGTTGGGTGGTGGGCGATGCTGCAGGGTCTGGACTGACCCCTCTGATGGGCTTCATCTCACCCAACGCGCGCTTGTGCTCGCTAACCGGCGAATTAGACGGCGGCGTCTCGTGGCCACTGCAGCTCCCCGGGCTCCCATGAGAGCCCCCGTCCGCTCCCTTCCTCCCACTGCACTCCTTCCCCATCGCCTTCTCGCACTTGAAGCGCTTCTGCCTGCGCAGGTAGCAGCCGTTCTCAAACATGTTGCCCGAGTCCGGGTGCAGCGTCCAAAACGAGCCTTTGCCCGGTTTGTCCGGGGAGCGTGGCACCTTGACAAAGCAGTCGTTGAAGGACAGCGAGTGGCGGATGGAGTTCTGCCACCTTTGCTGATTTTGCCTGTAAAAGGGGAAGAGGTCCATGATCCATTGATAGATCTCGCTGAGCGTCAGCATCTTGCTGGGCGACTGCTGGATGGCCATGGTGATGAGGGAGATGTACGAGTAGGGAGGCTTGGCGTGCGTGTAGCTCCGGCGGTATGTCTTGGGGTCGCGCGCCCTGTTTATGTTTGACTGGCCATACATGGGGCTCATAGGGTTCACGTTGGAGTATGCGCCCAGTGCGTTCATGGGGGGCGCCTGCGCCGTCATGGGGCTCATGCTGGGGCTAAGGGCAGCGCTCATGCCCGTCATGCCCGCGCCCATGCCGGCCATCGCACTCGCGCCGGGTGACATGCCGGTCATGGACGGGCTCATCCCTGTGTTCACGTAGGACATGTTCATGCTGTTCGTCATGTTGGCCGTCGTGCTCATTCCTGACATCGTCATGTAGGTGTTCATTGAGTTCATGCCCAGACCGCCATTCATGTTTCCAACCGAAGTGTAACACTGGAGACAGAGAAAATGACACTTAAAACAGAATGAAACACGCATCTCGAAAAGCTGACAAAATATGGTCCATCCGTTATAAAGTCACGCAAACATTTCAGATTTAGCGTCATTTTATTAACGCCCTCTTGCCAAGTGCTCATTTCTAAAGTTCTCGTAAAGCGCATCCAAACCGTCCTATACTACACAATGGAGTAAAAGGTTAGGGATTGTGATGAAATCCATATTCCTCCTCTGTGTGATCAGTGGTGTTACCGTCATATGCACTCAGATATACAGAGGGGTCCAGACATTGGGGGGAAGTTTGCATTACATGTCAAGCCCCAACTTTTGTTAGGATAGCGCAGGGGAGGATTTGGAGGCGCCTCAAGTCAATATTTGATCTCAAAGTTAATATTATCTCAGGACTAATATTGAGTTTTATAAAACGGAATCGGCTTCTGGAGGACGAAAAAGATAAATATATAAATGTATAACTCTATAAATAGGCTTTATCTATGCGATACATACCTCTGGTTCTCCGTAGTATGTGCTCCAGTCTGCGTGTTCGTGTCCTTCCATTTTGACAGCTCCAAGCATCCTGTAGGTTTCTTCCACTTTTGCAAAAAACGCTTTCCCACACAAAAGCGTCCTCTGACAGGCTGTGGCTGTTTGGAACCACGGACTGCTCGTGTCGCCCTGCTCTGCCGCCTTCAGGGGCTGGCGCATGTGTGTGTGTGAGTGAGTGCGTGCTCCTGGTGTGTGTGTGTGTGTGTGTATGAGTGTGTATGTGTTTGTGCGTGTTATGGGTGTGTGTTTATGTGGGAGGCAGCCGTGGCTGCTGATGACTGGAGCTCTGTGACGCCCGCTCGCGCCTCTCCACACTGTGATATAAGCCGTGCGACGGGCGAGCCTCCAATCCCTTCTCCACTCGGCCCTATTTGAATAATCTGCTCACACCTAGGCGCGAGACTTTCTCCGTTTGCCCCCCTATTGTGCACCTGCGCCGCTCCGAAAAAAGAGCAGCCTCCATGTGAAAAGATTCATTATGACCTAATCTTATTGTGTTCAGTTTTTTTTTGGGGGGGGGGGGATGCTGAGGGATGGGTGTGTGTGTGGGGGGGGTCTTTATCATGCACAGGATGGATAGAGAATTTTTTTTTAAACGGTGCACGTCACTTACTGAGATAAATTCGGCGTCCCACAGCTTATTTAGTTTGTCTTTCGTTCATTTGAAATAATACAAAAACCTAAACGAGATGTATGGGTGTTAAACAGTTTCGGAGCATTTATTTATTTAT
>JBBKCR010000001.1:29656455-29666455 GCA_037577295.1 Ladigesia roloffi
CAGCTTAAATTTATTCGTTGAAAAATAATTGTTGTAGACATTTCCATTTTTTGTAACAAACTTTGCGCAACAAACGCTATATGAAGTAAAAGTCAGATTCAGACCTTTTTAAGTAGCTGTTTGCCTTTACGTGTGTGCTAATATATGTAACTAATAGCGGGACGTAGTTTGCTAATATAACAGCTTCACTCTTAGCACGCAGGTCATCAGTGTTGATTCTGCAGAGCTCAGTGGCCAGATTTGATTGCCTTCACTAAACAAAGTAGCCTAACATTTATCTAATGTGTTTGACTATCCAAGAAATCGAGGAACCATGCAGGCGAATGCTGATGGGTCAGTTACGCAGGAGAAAGTATGAAGATAATTCATTTATTTTCATGAATAATAATAATAATGATAATGTTATACGAACCCATTAATCCATATTTTAGGTAAAACCTTTTTTACCAAAAGCAGTGATACAAATTGGATAGTTTCATGTGGCTCAGGGGTCCTATTTATAAACAGAACCCCTGTGCCACATCAAACTATCACATTTTTCAAAAACTATATAAAAAAACTTACCTAAAATATTGATTAATGGGTTCGTTTATAAAATGTGCAACCAATAAATTTACCCTTATTTAAGTTCCTCGTTATTCCTGCCTCTGTGTTTGAGAGCGCCCCCTGTTGGTGCCACAATAAAGCTTCACACCTGAGCAGCAACTCCTGTAACTGACGTTTTAGCCCTTAAATTATGTAGCTGATTTTGCAGATTTACATATATTTGGTTGATTCGTGAACTGGAGTCTGAGCACATTATTTGGACATGTCGTTCCTCACTTTTTTGCATAACTCCGTGACGCGTCCGCATTATTACCCAGGTGTTTGGCACGTGCCTGTCCAGCGGTGTTATCGTGTGCTATCTGTTTGATTACGTATTTGCGTAACGCAGGCACACAAATGTCAATATAATCTCGGAGTTTATTTGGACCTGTGTGTAATGTGTAAACGGGCTGAGGGCGCGCACTGCTCTGGACACTCACGCTGCGCTGAACGGTCTGGTGGGGAAATCTCATCTAAATCTATCTAATCTAAACAATCCTGCTCTGCCAATCAGAGCTGGTACAGGCTTGTGGACGCAGTGTATAAACCACGCCACGTTCAGCCTAACGGCGTTTATATTTGATGGTTTGATGAATAAACAGAATGAACACATGATTTTCTAGATAATAATATTCTATGTGGTCAAAATAGGTTTTCCCTGTTCTAAAATAATACTACGCCTTTTGGGCTATATTTATTATATATATACGGAACACACATGAGAGAGAGATTTCCTTGTGCCATGGGTATAAAAATGCCATTTGATATCTTGCAAAATATAAATCAACACATGAACCAGCCACATTTTATGAAGCTTTCTTACAATGAATTAAAAAAATTATTTTAGTCATGTATCAAATGGTATGGCCTGTTTCACACCCCATATTAGTTTTGTGTCTTTATGAATGTTTATAGTTGTACAACATTTTCAAGGGTAATTTAAGTAAATGATTGGATAAGCTGGTCTGTAGTGCACCTCATTCAAAAAGCATTCAGGCCTGAAACACATCCTATAAATTTAACATGAATGGACAAGGATAATACTGGTGGAAGCTGACTAGGTGGATATATTAAATTAATATTTTTCCTTATGTCATCACATTTAATCACATCTCATTTTGAGACCTGACAGGATTTACATTCGAATTCCAACTGACAAGGTTTATATTCACTCTAATTTAAAGTGAAATTAAATTTACTTTCCAAGACATGGGCCACTTCAAATAAGGTACCAAAATGTCTGAAAGTCATGAGAATCTTTGACAATTTAACTACTCATTCAATGGTATTCTCAAGTACTAAGAACACTTGCATTTCTCATTCTTGAACACAACTGTGATGTAGTTAAAAGTCGTGATGGAATTCATCAGATTGTCCCTATCCCAGGGGAGTCACAGTAGTATATATTACAAAGACAATGAATATGTTTTGGGAATATATGCTCAGGTTCTTATTTCATGCCTGAAGTTAGTAAATAGTAAAGTACCCAGCAGGTGTATAGCACAGAATGCAGCTGTTTAGTACAAGTATATTTTTAAATATTTTGTTTGAAGTTAATCATTTATAAATGTGGTACAGATTGTGTGTGCTCTCAGTAGCGAAGGTCACTTTTTTGTATTTGGCAAAAATGAAAAGGACCCTGGCTTTGAGCAAACAGAACACGTTGGAGTATTGGTCTATACTTTGTGCCTGATTTCCTCTAAACCTGCTGTAGCTTATGCTATGTGCTTCAAACTATGCCCAGAAATCTAATACAGAGTATGATTAATTATTTGTGAGAAGCACACCCAAAGGTCATTGGAGCATTCTTTTAAAAATCGTCTCATTGTGTTCTTCAGATATTTAAGGTATTTGTTCTTCCTGTTGGTAATTTTTCTGTTTCTGTTCTTGCGTCCATTGGTCATCCATCACGCAACTGAGTGCTTTCTGTGTGTTGCAATTCACCATCACTGTGGGTGGTGCCTAGGTGATCCTGCTCAAACTCATACATTAGGGCCTGTATTCTCAGCAAATATTGCCTTGGGATCTCTAAACACTGACCTGCATTCTCTCTTTTGTAGACAGGAATTCACATTTGAGATTGCAAAGGGGTCAGGCTATTTTTAAGCTCCTAAAATGTTTCAGCATCTTCTCATGGGAGGTCTACAAGAACTTCTCACCTCAGCACACACTCACGCTCTCACATTTTTTAACATAACTGTATCATACGTCAAAATGAATAACTGGTCGGTCTCAAGCTTGGCATGTAAAAATGTCAAATCTAACCCATAAACTTCTATTGAATAAACTAAGAAAGGGTCCCTTTAGAATAAATACGATGTAATAACAGAGTTCACTCTTGTCAGTGAATCCTGAACATCTACAGAAATATCATACTCAGTGTTGGTTCTGAGAAGTGAAGTAAAGATATTTAGATACAATGCTATAGAAGAACCACACTTGCTTTATTAAATACACTTTCGGCTTTAAATAAAGTATTTTGTAATTGAGATGTGCGAGTGTGAAGAGCAATTCTAAAGAGCATGTATATTATGTGAGGTGTAAAGTTTATATACCTTCTAAACATTTTTCACATAGGACCCATTCAGTTATTTTTTAGAGTGGAGTGTGTGATGCCGTAATGACACCTGTGATGTTTTATGTTTTATTGAATTTTTCACAGGCTCCTTATGTTATCCTGCCTTGTTCAGGGTGATTTTGCCCAAAGCATCTTTTCAGAATGGACGGGTATCTGACTGTCCAAACTAGGTGGGAGGCGCAATTCAAATTCCCTGCTGTTATTTGCAGGAATGTGTTACTCCACTTTCAAAGCAGGCTTTTTAACCACAAAGAAAAACTTAAGAAAGCCCTTAATTCCCTCCTTAGCATGTTGTTCTCTGTATCAGTACTTTTGTTTCTCTGTTTCTCCAGCACAATAACCAAGGGCCAGTAGGTTAAGCTTGTAATTCGTCAAAATAAAATTAATAACTGCACTTGCTTTCTTGTGGAAAGTAATGGAGAACTGTTTGCTGTGCAGGCCCTGTGGTGACTGTAAACATTCCGGAGCGGGGCAGGAGTTTGGACTGGCTATTATCCACCACAGCTGTGACAACGGCTGTTGGCTGCAGGTTTGTGGCCAGCCAAAGCGTGTTTACCTGGAAATGAATCTCAAAAGTAATGTGACAGGGAATGCACACATCCCTGGTTGGACTAAGAGAGGGGGAAAAAATAAGGCGGCCATTGAGGTGTCATTCACAGCCAGAGGGGTGGTACAGAAGATATTGCACAGGGCCCCATTGGGTCTGGGGCAAACAGTGGCGTAAATGGGCTAAGGATTTCCTCAAATACGCACCTTTTTGATATTGAGAAGTATTCGCTGGGGAATGCCCTGCATTAGGGTTCTCTGTGGTCTGTATCCAGGGCCGATGCAATACACTTCCCTTGTCATGCTAAAAAGGCTGCAGCATAGTCATGCATACCTCAAACATAGTGCCAATCCACATCCAGTCAACATAGCAAGAAGAAAGGGGGCTAAAGGTACAAAATCAAACGGCATCTAATTTAAGCTTGAATGGCCTAAATAGATGGAGGTAATACACAACCTTAGAAAGCCAAAGAAGAGAACAAGACTAAGCCTCTTGATAAAGAGTTGAGATGCTTGATCATTTAATTGAATAGATTAATGCATTACAATGCTCCGCTGTGCTTGACAAACTATTATTGGTCAGGCACAAAATGGTCTGGATTATATAGGCATTTTTTTCCCGTCCATTTTAATGTTCACCACAGCAAAAGTGTAATATCATATAACCCTCCATTGTTATGCATCACTGAGAGAAACGCAAAGTCAACACACATTTTAATTACAAACCAAAAGCAATTAAACGTGAGGGCAAGCGGCAGTATGCTAATTAAACGGTATTCTCCCGTGGGAAGGGGACTTCTTAAATATTGCCACCATCAATCCAAATCCAGAAGTAGGAGCTGCCATCGTTAACACTCAGCCGACACATTTTAGCTTCTCAGCTGTCACCTCTAAAGTAAACGCATGTCTGAATGAAATTAATTCATTAGGTAAAGTCATTTAACCGGTAGGGACAGGAGTTAAACTTGGAATTAATTGGAGGTTAGTGTTATTTCGCCTTCTTTGTTTTTTTGTCTATTGGGCAAGGATGGAGTCCCTGAAACAAAAACTGAGGACTTTAATGCTGTATTGTGGAAGAATTCAATTACAAATAGAAACACTATGCTTTGCATATATATAGTGCATTTTATGGCATTTTAACTAAATAATGGCAAGATTCAACAATCGCAGTATATTTGTATAATGGGTCAAAGGCTCAGTGTCAAAAAGTCAGGAGATCAGATAAACATAAATTGTCTTTAAAAAGATTAACAAAGTCGGCAATATAGAAACACAGCCTGATAAAAACTAACAATTAAAACATCTAGCAATTATTATACAATCAGATAAAGATGGTGTATATATATATATATATTCTCAATAGAAGTATATTCGGCAGCAAGTGAACAACATTGCTCTTAAATTTGGTGTGTTGGAGACAGGAAAAATGGGGCTTCAACATGAGCTGCTTTGAGGAGGTTCTCATGATGATGGCTCAATGACTGGTTTTGAGCATCTCTAAAACACCAGGTCTTGTAAGCTGTGTCAAGTATGCAGTGGTTATTACCCACTAAAAGGGGAGCAAGGATGGACAACCTGTATATTGCCTACAGAGACATGCTGGCCATGATAGAGAGGTGTTAGAACACAGTCCATTGCAGCTTGAAGCTGCAGACCTGTCAGGGGGCCCATGCTGAACCCTGAACACTCCCTCCTTCACTGAGCATATAAGCATCTGAACTGGCACAAAGAGCAATATAAAACTATACTTGATGTGATGAACCACTTATTTTACACTATGTGGACACCCAGATGTGTGTGCATCACTTACCTGGAGAAGAAGTGGCACCTGGATGCACTAAGCAAGCAGATTCTCTGGGCAATTATTTGCAGGAAAACTGTGGATCCTGGCATTCATGTTGATGTTATGTACATACATGACACATACCACTTATCTAAAAGTTATTGCAAACCAAGTAAAGCCTTTCATGGTATTCCTTCATGGTAGTGGTCTATTTTAAGAAGATAATGTGCCCTGTAACAATGCAAATATTGTTCGGGGATGGTTTGGGGAGTTCAAAGAATTGAGCTGGCCTGCAGATTCTCTATGTATATGTCCAGTCCCTGGATGCCCCATAACTTACAGGACCTCAAATTTCATGTACCACTGTCTAGGTTTCAGAGACCTACAGCACCTTCACAGGTTTTGTGGAGTCAATGCCTCAACAAGTCAGGCATGATTTCTGTTGATGTATACAATGGCAATATGGCAAAAATTGCTTTAATGCAGGGCAGTGTGAAATGTTGATGAAAAATAATGTGGACTTTAGAGCATAAAATAAAGCGCCATTGTTTTTTGTTGTCCATTTCAACTTATCAGAGCTCTCTCTTCAGAAATATTTTTATAAAATATGTGAATTAAATATAATTCAGCAGGAACAATACATTCGATAGAATCAGAATTAGTAGGTTTTACCAAACATACTTTTTTATCTTTGTAACCAAAGAAGCACTTGGTCAGTGTTTGGCATGTCCCAACAATTTCCACATTATACACAGAAAAGCATATTTATTTAATGATAAATAGTACCAAGCTCTTTTTGTATATTTATTCAGTGTTACTCATTCTGTAATTACAGTGCAGTGTTCTGTACCTGACACATACTGGTGAAAAATGTTACATTTTCACTTTTTTGGAACAAAACAAATACAGTAAAGCCCATTTAATGCAACTGCTGTCATTGTCAAGTTATATGGACTTTTTTTTTTTTTGACAGACATTCAGACGCTCTTGAGAAACGACTCACATCTTATTCTATAACAGTCAGGAGGCATTTGAAAGTTTCCTTTTTTCATTGTTCTTGTATCTGTTCTTCAGTGCACTTTTTTGTATTCCAATCTGATAGTGATGGCGAGTTTAGGATAATGAAAGTCACTGTGACTGCTGACCTGAGTCCACATTAGACAGCCATCTGCCTTTCGCTTCCACATAAAATGTTATTGTTGGGGGAGGCCAAATTTCACTTAATTTAGTCAATGTGTTTATTTTAATGTTGTTGTATCATAGAGCCTTGCTGGCCTTTACACAACAAAAATGCTTTAGTAGAAAATGTTCTAATTGTTCTATTAGAAAATAATCAGAGAGAGAACGCTCAGTTATGGTGTCTGCTATGCAGTATCCTTTTTGCCATTTAACATCAAACTTCTGAGAGTTGAATCTCAGACTGGCATTTCCCTCAAGCCTCACCTGATGACCCCTCCATATGTACATGTCCAACTTGTTGTTTTTCACCAAAAAGGAGCAGAGGAACATGAGACAACCCCAATCTCTGTGTCATCCCGGCCTGTAATTCCCAGAGATCTCCCAGCCAGTCAGTAAGTCACAACAGTGCCCAGTCTGTGTTTGCTTACCCGTGAAAACCCTTGGCAGGGGAGCCCATGAATTCTGACTCAGTTTTACAAGCCCTGATGGCTAACAAGCTAGCCCACTAACAAGGAGGCTCCAGTGACACGGCCACTCAACAGATTAGCACCTCATCAGCCTCCTGTGGCTAAGAACAAATATAGCCTTCCCACCCATAAAATACAATGGGGACAGTCAGCGATAAACAGCCCCCCAGTATGGGGTCCAGTTCCCCCTTGCTAAACTTCCTGGCCCTGCCCCTTTTCTTAGCCCCACAGCTGCAAAAACCACCCAGCCCTGCTCCAGCCCCAGGTCTCAATTGCCAAGTCGTGTGTATTTCAGGTGAGCAAATATTGCCACTTGTTTGAGAGTTCAGTGCCTGCCCATTTCAGAGGTTGTGTATTGAAGTCACTTGAAGGAAGTACGTGTGAGGCCATGGGACTCTTTCTCAGCACAGCTGGAGATGTTCAGTCCAGTCTTGTGCTATGTCCTAAACAGCAACCTCATTGCACTACCTATCAAAATTCTCTTTCTTCTTGCTTTTACTACCCTTTAACATAAACCCATAAACACATTGGTAGGTCAAGGCCTAAATTTCGGTGAACTTAATTATACACTTTTTTTTTTCTCTGATGTTACAGAAATATATGCTTATACATACCAGGGACTGAACTATATATCAACTGGCCAATAAAACAGATTATTTTGCTACATTATATAATCAGTTCAGAAATGTTCAATGTACTTGTATAATGATAGTACTGATATTGTATTTCTATTGTATTCTAGTGCTTTAAAAATGTTCTCCAATTTTTAAACATCAATTTTGGACAATTTCACAGCTGAAAACTGTTCTGACAGGCAATCTGATCAGTCAGCAAATCATGGTTAATTAATACTGCCAGAGGCTTCTCTGTACACTATAATAATATATCATGATATGATTTTATCAGCTGTGATAACATGAAGGTTATTGAGCCATTTATAGCATGATGAATTAGGCTTGTATTTTTTTTTTAATAAAATTTTTACACTTCTAAAATGGGAAATTGACCTTGTCAGCCACTTGACATTTTTGGAACACTGTTGTCTGCAATACACATTTACAAGGGTGTGAACAGCCCATCATGACATTAAACTCTCACCTGAGCCTTAATGTGGAGAAAACAATTGAAGGACAAACTGACCATGTGTGCCACGTGAGTATGGATGGATGATGGATAAATGATTCTTGACACCTTCACTGAATGGAGATGTGTAACAGAAGCGAGGGCCCAAGCAACACATTAGTACAAATGAGTGTACTGAAAAAGTACTCATAGACACTTAATTGTGCATCTACTTTGTCTTATTTGACTCCAGTTCTTAAAACTGACTAATAGTTGATGATGAGAAAAATATATTTTCACTGTGCTTCTAACAAAAATAAGATGTGTTAAAATAATAGGAATTTATTAATCATGGTGAATGTTAAATAAAGGTCTGAGTTTAGATAGTAATGCTCATTCAACAGTATTGTTTCAGTGCTGAATTCCTACCAGACGCAGTGTCAAAGGCTCCCAGCTGCGGTGTGCAAGTGCCTCGAAGGTCAATCAAAGGAGCCGATAGGCTGCTCTATTGGGGGTTCTCCATGAAATAGATCATGCACTACTGCAAATAGCTCTCACCCATCCAGAATCAATCTGCTCCCTGAGCTCGTTTGCTTGTTTGTTGGCTTGTTTGTTTGCCGTAATTCCTGTCGGTAGAGACTGACTGGAGGATACGTAACACAGACCACCCCAGAGCTGATCACTGTAACCCGATCTGCTGTTCAAGGGCTTGGCTGAAACCGAACAACACCTAAAGATGGACACATAAAATATATGTGTAAAAGATAAGTATGTACTGGGGAATGAGGACAGATCCATCGGGCAAATCCCTCAAAGCAGAGAAGTAGATCACAGTTAAACAAATGGGTTTAAAAAGGTTATGGATACATTTCGTTTATTTATTGAGGACAGTAAGTGGTAAAATATGTGGATCTCTAGGATCAGTGGTTAATTTGATAAATTAGTTGAAAAATAATTCATTTTTAGTTCATTAATTTGAAGAAGAAATTAGTTGCCAGTCAGTGGGATGACAGGTGTGAGAGCATACACTTCTTTGTACAGAATAGAATTCTACCAACATTTTAAAGAAGTAGACAGATCTTTGCAAAACATTTGTGGATGTTTATCATGGCACAAACAAAAAGGATTTCTGAGAATATCAGGAAAATAAATGTCAAGGCTTTGGCATCTACCAATCCACAGTCAGCCAGACTGTGCTCGAATGGAGAAAACTCAAGACCATTGTTACCCTCTCAGGAGGGGTTGACCAACAAAGATCACTCTAAGTCCAAGACATGTAATAGTGAGTGTGTGGGCAAAACTGAAACCAGGGTAACTTCCAACCAAGGCCTCTCTCACATGGGCTAATGTTAATGTTCATGAATCCACCATCAGAACAGTGAACAACAATGCTGTTCATGGCAGTGCTCTCCCCAGGGAACATTGCTGCATGTTTAAAGTTTGCTGAAGATCACATGAACAAGCCAGAATGCTACTGGATCAAAATAGAACTTTTTGGTTTAAATGAGAAATGTTTGGCACAAAAACTTTGTCCTGCCTATGGTGTGGGATTATCATGGTTTGGGCCTATTTTGCTGCCTCTGAATCAGGACGGTGTACCATCACTGATGAAACAATTCATTTTTAATTATTAAAGATAAAATGAGTTATGCAACAAGACAATAATGCTAATACTACATACTCTACCTAATATACCTGGCGTTTAATGAAGAAGAAAATAAATGTTTTGTGATAGCTTTGTCAAAGTTGAAACTTAACACCACATAAACATGGAAAGATCTAAAGAGAGTGTGTAAGAAA